>OX104059.1:36773365-37077157 GCA_944474145.2 Dicrocoelium dendriticum | reverse complement strand
GTAGCAACTTCAGTTTGTAGTGATTCCCCTACACCCCGTACCTTACACATGCGTACGGGTGCCTCTGTCTCTTATGCATTTGATATACTTCTGGCTGGCGGCGTTTGGTTAAGGAAACAGCCTCGCGATATTGGGCGGATTGCAGTCATCTGCCTCAAGGTGTTCATCGGAACCACCAACCTGGTTGCAGAAACTGTGAAATTGATATATGTTTAGCTACATTTGTTATCTTGGTCCTAACATGTCTCGGAACTTGAATGTACTTTTTTACCTGTCGCAACGCAGCTGCGAATTCAAACTTACTCTTCACCTGAGTCAAGTTCACATAGGGCATCCGGTTTTAAGGTGGGGCTTTTGTTCGCTCATCAGTCTGTGCAGTTGTCCAGGGTCCGCGTCGACGGTAATTCGTTATAGGTGGAAATTCGTCACATATACACTCACTCAGACAGCCATCACACGCCCGGAAAAGCACAGTACGCGCGTTGCATCCATTTGGGAATCGTCAGCAGTGCGCATTCCATCGGACCCTGGTAGGGCACGAACCCGCAACTCGACTGTTGCCAGTCGGTGGTTGAGACCACTGAGCTACGCGGGACGGTAATTCGTTGGATTGTTACGTGCGTGCTGTTCGTCGCATACGATCGGTTAACACAACTTAGTGTTAGTCGGTTGATCGATTATTTGGCTTAGTTCTTTTGCGACCTAGTGTGTCCGGAATGATTCCATCTTTTTGCGAATTCGATCCATGACCTGTATGCACTTAAACACACTTAGGAAATCTGGTAATTACATTTAGGAAAGACCAGCGTAGGTAACGCTTGTCCAGCTATCCAATCGACAATTTAGATTTGGTAAAAAACTATTTCCATGTCAGTGCCTGCGTTTGGGGTGCACACAATGGCGTGCGGTATCATGGATTTTGTTCCACCATTTGCTGGCATGTTTGATTTTGTCGTGAACTATGCACAGTGAGACCACATGAGCCAGTCGAAGAACCGATAGTTTCGGTCCAGCCCAGCGAACAAAACCTATTTGACAATGAATCTCCGGCGCAGTCCACCACTCTTATGCGATCGTTTGGACGTTCTTTGTCAACTAAGCTTCGTTTGCTGTGCTTGACCGAAACTACCGACTCTCGACTGGATCATGTGGTCTCGCTGTGCACATCTCTCGACGAAACTCATGTATATCAGGAAAGTTTAGAACAAAATCCATGGCTCCGTAAGTGATTGTGTGCCTCCCAAAAGCATACACTGACCCGCGAGCAGTTTCTCTACCGAACCTAACTTACCGATTGTATAGCTGAACAAGCGTTACCTACGCTGGTCTTTTCTATATGCGCTTAAGTGCATACCGGTCATGACTCAATTTCGCAAAAAGATGGAAACATTCCGGACACACGGTAGATCGCAAAAGAACTAAGCCTAAGAACAATCGCTCAACCGACCCACACTGAAGCGTGTTGTAACCCATCACAAGCTACGGACAGCTCGTACGCAAAACGCTAACTCACGCTTGCCGTCGACGTGGACCCTGGACAACTTCATTGATTGATGAGCAAACAAACGAATTCGAACGCCAAGCTGAAAATAGACTGATAGATCACAAATGCCTCCACAGCCAAGTTGAAAAACGAAATTAAAATATCCTTGAGGTTTTGGGACTGCTTCGCTAGTTCTGTATTAAATAGCGTTGCACAAGAGGGCAATCGGCTTAATTTGATTAAGATAACCGCTTGTGATTAATCTCTGATGATAATTCCAAGAGTTTGTGATGATAATGGTTTTAATCGTAAAAGATTATTCCACCTATGATGAATCCTTGTGTAGAGCTGATAAATCCGGTTTTGATAAGCGGATGGTGACTACACTGGGAGTAGAAGGTTGGGAGAAATATTCCCAATGAACCAGGGGAAACAGTTCAAGTCACGTTAATGAGCAGCTATGTGTCTGGAGCGGTGGATGGTGCAGCGCAACCATCATTTTTCTCTGTAATTGCAGACGTCTTGTGCCTCTCTTTTGTAGGTTACAATTACAAACAAATCCGGTTGGGCTGCAGACAACGATGATGATACGGCTGAAAATTTGCCATGATGATTCTCAGCATGGTGTTTGTCAAATGGTTACTTGGATTGTGTGATGGAATAATGGTATATTACGGATAAAAGATAATGCTTTAGAAGTCCCGTGGGATGGAAATTGTTGCAAAAAGTTGCGCTTAAGTGCAAAGCATCTTGGTGGACTCATCATAGACGGATGTAGAAAAGCGAAGAGGTTTGCGCATGGAATCTATAAATCTATAAACGCATTGGTTGGAAGTTTAGTAACAAACTCTTTGATTACGTTTTGTGGCCACCTGGCTAAAAGGTTATGAAATTAAGTGCAAATGAAACGATGCAACATTAATTCATTTTGTTATTCGCTAGATTGGTGGTGAAATCCGTATAATATGGGAGAGCGTTCCACGGCTGACACACACAAAGGGGAAAAAAGTTTCTACGGTATTCCGTCTGGCTATATTGCGTTTTCAGTTTCAGAAAATGAGCACTTAGGTTAGTTTTGTGGTTCTGTGCCAGCAGAGGGTGGCAAATTGATTTGCGTTCTTCAGAATCTGGTAAACCTTTGTGAGATCCCTCCGCAAACGCCGATAATGACTACTGTACATCCTTAGAAACTTCAGTCTGTGCTACTTGGGCATATGAAATAGCCCCTGACGTTCTTGGTTGCCTTAAGTTGAGGAGCCTCGAGGGAAACGAGAATCTATTTCTGCCACGGATGTCATGACTGGATGTCTTTTTCAAATGCCGTCGAGCATAGACTTTAAGCGTTTGTGGGAAGAATGAGGGTTCAAACCGAACCAACGCTCTGCGAAGCAGGCCAAATTGTTGATTGCTGGTTCTCGACGCCTTCTCTACCTGTTATAAGCGTCCGAGGTATTCATGTACCAAGACACCCAGGTCGCGCTCCTGAGAGGATTCTACAAGGTGTGGTCTCCATGCTTGTACACGCTCAATGGGTGGTGACGCAGGTAAATCTTTCTGAACTTATCTGTGTTCAAATGAAATAGAGTTCCCGTTGACCATTCAAAAATACAACATAGTTCAAATTGGAGTAGATTGGGATCTTCATTTTTAGTAATAGCCCGAAATATCTTGTCCTCACCGGCGAAATGCAGGAACTTTGAGATAACTCTTGCCAGCTCGTTGATAATCGCAAAGAACATACGCGATCCAAGCACCGATCCCTGTGGGACACCACATTCCACCTTAATCGGTTTAGGGAGTGATCCCTAAACACGCGCTTTAAGCCTCCACTGGTGAAGAAACCTGACAATCCAACCAAGAACATGCTCTCCTTTTCCGTAGCTCTGTAGACTGTGAAGCGGAATGTATTGATCCAGGCGATGGAAACCTTTGGATAGGTACAGATGGATGACATCAACTCCGACCACATCATCAACCACTGCCGTCCAAGCACCCCGTGCCATCAGCAGGTTGGTGATGCGTGACCAGGTTTGACGGAAGCCATGCTGCTTCGGTGTCAAGATGTTGCATTTTGCCAGGTGGTCTACTACAGCCTCAGCAACAAGCGCTTCCATCACCTCCTCGAGCACAGGAAGGAGAGTCGCCGGGTCATTTTCTGCATGATCTGAACTGCTACAGCCAGTGCAGAAAACACCCTATAGCCTGCCACTCGCCCTATAATTGTTTCGTTATTTTGCGTTATGGGAACACCAAACTGCTTGATTTGCTGACACGGCGGACCAAAATTCAGTGAACAGGGGCCCCGTTTATGTGAGGCACTGTGCCTTTTGTTGGGTAACAAAGGTCTTCAATCTGACAAACAGAAACTTATCTGAGAATCCATTTGAGTGGATGCAATTTATTTCTCGGTTTATAGTACAGTCTCGAGAAGAGATTTTACTCCGATTGTAACAGTGCTTAAATAGCTTTGGTCCCACGTAATCTTCATTAAAACTCCACCTATGCGGAAGCCGCCGTTACATGATTGTGCAATTTGACTGGGACAGTGTTAACAGAATAGCGCGTTTGGAGTTGTCCCTGGGTTTGGCACAAAGTACACTGACTGAACCATTTAATGCAGGGTAAAATTTTTCGAACAACCATTTAGATCTGATGAAATATCATGCAGGACCACTATATTCTAACGCTTAGTTTGAACATCACGAAAATATCCAAACTCAGAAGAACGATCGTCGAATTGCGGCTCTATTCTTTAGGCTGTAGTAATGTAATGGGTTAAACACTTGTACCTTTCGCAGCTGAAATTGCTATATCTAAGTCCATATGGAGTTTCCCAACTGCGCCTGAATAAGGCAAAGCTGGATTGACAGGTAGGATCCCAGTGAAATTGGATAAATGCATCAAAGTTGTGATGACATGACTTTGAAACATACTAGTACATTTGCTTTATTTGGAACCGAAATTTACCGCTGCGAAAAAAATTCTCAGGATCTTGCCTTGAACGACTGTACTCATGAACATTTGTCCTAAGCTAAGGTTTTGCATTTTCCTCTGACCTATCCAAAAACAAAACCAAGCTTTGAGACCCGTTATGTTAGCGGAGCGAAATTTCCTCTGCAGTTCGCCGAAAGACTTGCTTCAAACTTCCTTGCATACTTTGTATTTCACATCAAAAACGTCACAAGATCTGTGGAAATGCTTCGAAGGCCAGGGCGTACATTGCCCCAAGAGTTTTTGTCTCCCCCTATATGAGCGTTATTTTCGCGATTAGGCACATTCATCTTTTATTTCTCGCCTTAGGCAGTCTAAATACTTAACTATCATTTGCTTTTGTACAGATTATGCATCCTGGCTCGGTTGCTGCACTGATCCCTCTGCAAAAAGCACCGGGCCTCTTCTCTACGCTGTTAGTTTTGGGTCCACAGCAACAAGATAGGTAACACCAACATGTGGGAGGAGCGAAAAATATCGCAGTAAGAACTGAATCTGGCTAATTTATGATTAAACAACCCCATGATTAGTTGAATTAAAGCTTGAACCAAAATTCCTCTCCGCAACCACAGGCGTTTCCTATTTATCTCAGGAATTTCTTGTTCGTATTTTCAATCAGCACAATGGGCCTTGTCCCCATGGCAATATTCGGTACCGCGTTATCATTTTGGAGCGCACTGCATGAACAGGGGAATAAAATGGGCCGCATGAGTCATTAGCATTTGACCGAAGCTGACGCTATCCATACACAGACAACAAGGATGTTAAATAGAAGCAGCCATAGCAAACGTAAGTTCGTATAAAATGTATTTGCGCCTTGCTTTTCTGGTCATCCCATTGTGTTAAGGAAGATGCTAGGGTTATTTCGCTAACAAACGAGCATCTTGTGTATAGTACAATACGTTTGGGGAAAAGGCTGTTAATTGCTTTCTCTATAAATAACTATTCTAGCAAAACAGAAAAACTAAAATTTACTCTGCTTCTACATAAGCTTGGTGTTCTTTTATGCACACACCTTATCATCTGAGAAAAGTTCGGGCACTTGAACAATTTCAGGGTATAAAATATAAATTCCATTTGCACACCTTCAATTAAATGCGTAGTGGTACAACGTAGCATGCTTATATTGTCTTGGTTGTTCGGCACGTGAGACAGCAACTAACCATCTTCTGACTGCATGACACAATAAGGAATTTGCAAATGCGAATCGACGGTTAAGAAATATGTGACTTTCTTCATACGAAGGGAGCAGCCCCGCGTGTTCGCTTGCCGAAGCTTTTATGAAAATATTCAAGTCAAGCCAAGAAATTGCGTTATGCACGGGAAAATATTCAGCGGTAACTTACGCCTTCAGCGATACAGCACCAATTCAAAAAAGGGATCAAGAATAGAAAAAGATTAATACCATCATAGCCTAAACCCGTTTGTTAATTCTTGGACAACTATGTTATTATCTAGCAAAGATAACGGTTCCTTTGGGCAGAATGAATGGCCTTGTAAAACGTCTAGACGAACAATGTACTACAAAACGTGGATAAAAGAAGAGATTTGGGTTGTCTGTCAACCTACAGCTAGCAACTGCTTGCTGTTTTTATGCCCATAACCGACTGTAGTGCAATGGTGAACGCTGCCCACACAAAATACCGCTTCCTATGATATTGGATCGTAGCAGGCAGTACAAATTCAGTAGTCAACGGTAGTGGTGTTTATGAAGAATGGGAGAAGGTTGGGTATGAATCTTGCCTCTGATAACCAGTCATGTACCCATGTTTCAATTCCTAGGATTTTAGTGACAATAATCTTCCTCCCAATCTTGCAACTGGTCTCATTCCATCGTCACGCTGACTGATTATGGGGTAACGCGCTGCAAGCTAAACGATTTTGAAGGTTACGAGTCTTTGCATACCCGAAAGGTCAGTAATCTCTGGACTTAAACGGTACCAACATTTAAGCCGAACTGATTGTACCTTTAGGACTGCGGTGGATATTTAACACATATAAATCAAAGGTGTGTTTGTGGATGGTAGAAGAATTGTGGCTGCGACAGTTGTTGCTATCTGCACTTCGAATCTGCTTTGAACTGAACTCTCGGTTATTTAGAGCGCATTGACCATAAGTGACCAAACTGAAAGTGTGAGACACATGTTTGATTATCACATTCGCAACCTTGTTGAATAGATTTCACGTTACATGCAACTTACTACTTGATCTGCCGGTAAATACACTTGTTTATACTTCTTGACCCATGTCAGGATGATGATTCAGTTTCACGGGAACTTCCAAGTCCTGAGTTCATAAGGCAGCAAAAACCGGTATCACCTGTGTGATACTGCTTCGATACTGAACTGTCCAAACGGGAATGATCACTGCTGCACTAGTTCATACATCACAAGAACATATCGCAATGTTTATAAACACCATTAGCCAACTTGACAAAGAAGATTCGAATGTCATACAGCGGTCTGAACTCTCAATCACTGCCGCAATCATTTACTATGGAATGAATGCTACATTACAAAAGGTCTGGTGCCCTGTCCAATATTTTAAATCTAGTTTTTCCTGAACCCTGCTTTATTCGGGGTTTGCAGTAACAGCCGAGTGTTTCTACTACGATGTATAAGCTCAGTTAGGGCAGGGATTGGTTGGAGTAAACCGGGATAAGCTCGATTAACAGGACCGCACCCGATGTGAAGAGTTTCGTTTCTGGTCCTTTCTAACGGTGCAATCCATGACAGTTTCGTCGCGATCTGGACGCTCTGGTGGCGATAACTGGGGTTGGAGTTGTAAAACGCGGCCTATTGATTGACGGCTTACAGTGAAGAGTAGAAACCACTTTATAACGGAAGGGCATTGCATGTCACTTCAGATGACCAATATGAGTACCTCAAGACCAGATTTAAAATGATGATGTAGGTTGTATAAGATTCATCAAATGATTTACATGAAGATTAATGCAGGTTTCCCCACCGCTACGATGAAGTTAGGGCTAGCGAGCACAATAAGTTTGGTTTATTACATTTCGTTTTCCGACTGATACATACCTCATCAAATAATGCTGCTTAAATAGCGCGCCCTCAAACCGACTTTTGAAATTCTCCTTGGTCATTCGATCACGGAGCTCCAGAAGCAGAAGCCGACACAGCAGTTAGGAATACATTATTTGGCTTCCGTTTACTCAAGGCCTGTTTCCATCTGGATGAATGGTTTAAAATGAAACTGCGCGTCACAATCCAAGCAACTGTTGTACTTACCACCACAAGCGTTTTTCGGTAAAGCTGGCTTCCTAGTGATCAAGACTCAAACACTGAACTACGGCGCCATAGGTGTTACTCCTAACTCAACTATGGAGAGTCCAGAGGTGGGAGTATCTCTGCTTTCAAATTTAATAATCTACCTTCTTAGACCAAGACAAGTTTCTCGAATGATTTAACTGTCCATAAATTTGGTTCCGGCCCAAGTTCAGCTACCGAGGATGGCCTAAGTTCCCTTTTGCTTTCCTAATTAATTTGACTACAAGTAGTTTGACGGAAAAACAGACATATTACGGTTAGCACAATCCGCAGGAGTGCCACAGCTTTGTGAACTTATTGTGTCGACTGCCATTCGATGAAACCAATCCACTGAGGAATTCCCCAGGATCAAGTTTACACGCAATATCTTCAAATGTAAGTTTAACAATCCATTCTGATTACATTTCCATCTTGACACACGGAAGAATAAAAAATCTTTCCGCTATATTTAACGAACGATTGACACAATAAAGGGTATAATTCTGTATACAAATTGTTGGTATCCTGGTCTATGTGGACATTCAATATAAGTGATTGTGTTATGCACCGCTACATTAAATGTTTGTATACAGGACCTTCATAAGTCATCACTCGGATTTTAGCAAGACATGGTTTTCAGTTTCCAATCCTATCCTCGCGGTCCGAAATCCATGCCACCTTTTTAATCAGTAAATTGATTCGTCTTGCAACCACTTTCTTTTATCACTGAAGACCGCATGACGCGTTTCAGTAAATTCAGGTTACAGTGTTGATAAGGACGAAAAGAGAAGTACGCATTATTAGTTATGTAAGACGCCATACTAAGTAGAGTACTTTGATGAAGGGAGTGACCATTTACTACACAAACGGGTGGTTTTACAAAATGTAATTCTCTCTGACTTTCCGTTTTCAGTGGAAATGAATTCCTGGTGCGCATAAATACAAACCGATTATTTCATCAGCACCAAACATGGGAATAAATCAAACGAAACTGACACATCTTTCAAACCATCTGTGGACGTGAAAGCTCATAGGGGCAAGCCTAGAAGTACGAGAAAGTAAATGCTTGGTAAGAAAAGACAGAGAGGCGAAGAAAGATTAAGTCAAAATCCTTACTCTGAGATATGTCCGTACATGTGTGTCCGCTATTGTATCGATGAAGAAAAACAGATATATATTTTCCAGCTCTCTAGCTTCAGTATTCAGTATTCAACATTCAAGTTGTATTGCCACGTTGTCAAGTCAGACTAAAGCAGAGGGAATTTGGTGTGGTGCTGTAAGACAAGGTCAATCATTGGACACTGCTCTCAAGTTTATCGTTGCAAGTATGATTCACATAGGCACACTGTAAACTTTCGAGCAAAACTAAATTAAATGATGGCAGTTTCATGTTTTCAAATACATCAGCGTAAGAGGAGTGGCACAAGCGTATTGTGTTTCGTTACGTCACGCACGAACCTGAAACTGTGTCAATGGTGACAGGATTATTCGAATCAGTCAATTTTGTTAACCATCCTAGGCCCCTGCTCATTTAAGGTGGTTATACCCAGTTCTGTGTTTATTATATTGCTTATATTAATGGCTGTCAGTCATCCGTCAAGTTAAATACGAAGAACCTACTTTTAACCGCACGTTCTCAAAGTCTGAAGTAGAATGTTCAAACAAGGCGCAGCTGGTAAGAAATAAGTTTGAGCTTAAGTTAGTTCGTGATTTTTGTCTGACGTGTCTGAAGCAAAAACGCACTTTGGGCTCTTATCAAACCAAAAACAGGTTGGGATTTGTCATGCTTAAGTGGTAAGTTTCATCCTCAGTCTCCTAGACATGGCTGTAGAAAGTAAGATTAACAGAGTTTAGCACAAGAAGCTTTGTAAAGTAGCCTTACAGGTTTTCCATTGTAGTCCTGTTACTTTTTCTCAGATTGGAGTATACTAACGAGCAATGTGGGACGTATCCGAGTTTTATAAAGATAATTTTCGTTTCATTCGAACCAAAGGATTTTGTTTCAGCTGTGGTATGCTATTGTGAGAAGCTATCCTATTACAGTAGAATACCGCAGCTGATAGGCGAAAGTGAATGAGCACGAGCAATGTATCACAGGATAAGGAGATATAACACAGAGACGGTACATTACTGTGAATGCATTCGGAGTAATACTGACAGAACACCAATTTAGTTATGAATACAACTATTTCCCTCAAAGTCAGACAACTGCTATTTGTACAACTTGCTCAGGCCTTTGATGGTGTTTCTCGTGTACAATGGAGAATATACCTTTATTCCTTTATTAACTTTTATTTACCTACATTTTGTGAAATGTCGCTAATTAACAAAGAATTAAATGTTTGCAACAGCAAACAAAACGGACGGCCTCACACCTTCATGGGTGAAGTAGCTGCTTGCGCAGTTGCGCAAGAGGTACGCAGTAACGGCCATCTCAACATTCAGCAACTAGCACAACATTGCAGTACCACACCGTATGCTTTGCATCGGATATTGAAGGGAAAAGCATTCCGGCGGTACAGTGCACTGGAGGATAAATTGTTGGACGCATGCGATACATAGAAGCGCCTAGAATTCACTCTCTTTTTTAACCACCTGGGCATGCTTTCCATTTTGTTCACCGATGAAGCGGTGTTCCCTCTGCATGGCAAAGATACGAAACATGTTTGGGCAACAAACAACCAACAGAAAGTTAGCTCTTCACGTGTGCAACATAGCGCGAATCTCATGATGTGGGCTAAGTTGACTGGTCAAAAAATCATTGTGTCCTTTTTCTTCTCCAGGAGAATATCCAGTAAGTTATCTTTTGACAGTACCAATGCCAGGGATTTCTTAACATCCTCGTACTTGGAAATTTGGCAGAGCAGTGTCATTCCACAGTTAGAGTCGGATGGGGTTAATTAATAACCGTTGCTGGCGGCAGGATGGTGCACATGCACATTCGGTGCAATCGGTTCCTGCCTACCTGAACGAGACATCCACTGGACGTTGGATCGGTCGCGGAAGACTGATAGAAAGGTTTGCGTAATCACCGGACCTGAATCGCATGGATTTTTTCCTATGGGGATAATTTAGGCGCAGAGTTAATAAAACAAAACCTAAAATCCTGGCTGTACTGAAAGCGGATATTGTGAACGAATATAGGCACATGTTGATGGCGACATAGCAGAACGTGCTCCCAAATCCATTCTGCCAATGCTCCCTTGTAGCCAAGACGACGGTGGGCACCTCACACTTCGAATTCGTTGACACCTAACGAGATTTCACACAATGTAGGTAAATAAAAGTTAATAAAGGAATAAAGGTATATTCTCCATTGTACACGAGAAACACCATCAAAGGACTAATCGATTTTACAACTAGCCATTGTCTGGTTGTGAGGGCAATAGTTGCATTCATTACTAAATTTGTGTGTTATCTAATGGTGTCATCAGGGTATCAGGGCAGACTTAAAACTAAGAGTCTTGTCACGTCAAGTCAAGTCAAGAAATCGTTTTTATGCGCCCGTGAAGAGTAAATTTGCAGTCGTAACACGCGCGATCGAAACAGTAAAGTGAACAACACTGTAACATTAGAATGTGCTCCTGGCAGTATGGTTCCCTTTAGCAGTGAAAGCAGCCTAGTTAAGGCTTACGGGATTGTTGGAAGCCAGTAATGAGGCAATAACAACTTTTGTGGCGATAGCAGTACGGCGCCCATCGGCCGGTCATCACATACGGCTAGGCTGTTTTCTTAGTTGCCAGCACAGTGACACACTTTGCAGGAAACACTTCTGCTGGCTTTTCACCTCCATGAAGGCTGACTACCGATCGATCGAAGCACGACACCTTCAGTGCGGCTATGTGGTGTCCGGCTCACGTCCTGTTCTTACAGCTGAACGGCGTGCGTTCCCTACGCCGTGCCATGCGGTCGAGGCAGGACGCATTCATTGCGGCTGTGGTGTCTGGCTAACGTTCACTTCTCACGGCCGAACGGCTCGATGTGCTCTGCAATTGTAGGCATACATGTGGTGTCTGCGTCCCATCTCATCACTGCCGGCAAAGCAATTTGCGCCGTTGGACAGTTAGCAAGTCAGCATACCGGTTGTACTTCAGCACCTGAGTGCAGCCGATCCTGGCTCTGGACCAGATTAACAAAACACCCAGTAAATGATACAGGAATGATCTAGTAACAACAAATTTACTACTGACTTCATTTCAAATTATACGATTCGCGATGAACTCTCAATGATAGATGGTTTTCTGATGCTTGGTTAGTTGTTTATATCACCGTTATTTGGTAAACAAAATAATTTCTCGTGCACTCGAGTGCCACCCGGTATCGTTCGGACCAAAATCCGATTGAAAAACTGCTTTTGGTGGCCCCGAATGGCATCAAGCATGGTGGAATTGGTGATGAACTCTAACCATTGTCGCTCAGCGGACAAAAGTTCTATGCCAATCGAAGCCCCAATACAGCCTATTACTCACATGATAAAACCTTGGGCTAACGTCACGATTGTTAGTATAGGACCGTTTCCCAACGCTCCTACAAATAAGGGAACTCTATTGTTGATACATTTTTTACAATGAGTTCCCTGAAGTCTACATGTTCAAGCAAGTGACTACTTCGGTTGTGTTACGCTGGCTGGAACAATTGTCCAGTCGTTTGGGTACACCAGAAGAAATAATCACGGACGATAGACCACAAGTTTGTAATCATGATTTAGCAGCTTTCCTTTAGTGTGACTACGTAACTCACTCCAGAAATGCACCTTACAATCCTGCAGCCAATGTCACGGTCCAATGTTTAAATCGTTCGCTCAACGAACACATACAGGCCATCCAACTTGGTGAGCCAGGCTGAGAAGATGCTGTCTTAACGGCTGTATTTTCTTACAGAATTGGAAATCACATGGCTACCGGAAGAAGGCCGGTGGAGCTGATGTTAGTAAGGCCGTTACGCACCAAACTAAATGCTGCACTTAGCCAGTCATCTACGGAACGGGCACAAGTTTCAACTCGCATAGCACACTATCAAAATTCCTACTCCAGATCGTCAACTCCAATGCAGCCTGGAGTATGCGTTCACGTTAAAAAACGGGTTACGCTTAAAGACCTCCCAGCTCTATCCGCACCGTTGCGAATCACAAAGCTACAAGGTCCAGGGACCTATGGATTAGAAAATGACCTAGTTCCCAACGCACATCGGTTGTACGTCGCCAATGGAGCAGCTACCCAGCCTCGATAAAATATGTGTGAACACTAAGGCGAATCGCCGCTCCGGCGTAGTGACTTTCGCAGGTCCCCCAGACCTTCGGAGCCCGTCGACAGATACCAAACCGCGTGATGTGGCTGTTTGAAATGGGGAGTGGTTGTTGTGGCCGATTCGTCACCATACCAATATTCATGTTTCATTCGCTGGTTGAAACATAGCACATCTCTTCTCATTAGTTGTGTAAAATCCGCACTGTTACAACTGTTTATTCTATATGCTGAATCTGGAACCCTTTGATTGAGTGCGAATACATATTCTGGTTTTCTCTGTTGCCTTCTTGATAAATCAAATACCCGCAAGCAATAATACATGGCGGAAGAAATTAAGCGGAGATATCCTAGAAACCATCGGTACGGAGAAGCAAATCCAAATTTCAAAACCGGAGTACTATTGAAAATGAAATCCAATCCATGGTTTCGGGGTTTTGTGAACAACAGTTTAGTTTATTTAGTTGGCCAACTAAATAAACCAGACAATTTTCACCAAGCGCTGAAACCATGACCTATCGATTGGTTATGGGTAAAGACCAGTATTCGCCAGCTGTTATTAGCTAGCACTATCTGCACTATCTGCCGTAGAATGACAGGTTTGCAACCATTTTTATAGAAGTATGCTAACAAATGTTAAGTGTTATTTCTATTAATAAATCAAGTTACCCGTCAGAAAAGTCAATGAAGTCAATGTTCAAAATGACGACTGCCACTTTGCTTGCAGAGCAGTATTCGCCCGATGCTATCGTTTGGCATGGTAAACGAATGCCGCGGTATATCGGTGGACACATTACCGAAAATGCTGGCCAATCTCATCCGGCGATTACTGCTCTGTAAGCAAAACGACGGCCGTCATTTTGAACATCTACTTCATTGACTTTTATGACGGGAAACTTGGTTTATTAACAGAAATATGACTTCACAGTGGCATACGCCTACAAAGAAATCTTGCAGACGTGTGTCATTCCACTTCTGCAGGCCGAAGGAACTGCAACTGAGCATCGTCAATGAATGTCGCGGGATCTCGCTGGACACTTTGCAGAAAGTGTTAGCCCATAGCATCGTGTGTTGTGCAGTATCGAGCGCGGTGAGGTGGCGCTTCTGCCAAGGTAGTCAACCTTGAATAGCCTATACCGCGTGCAGTCTCACCTAGCTGTTGAGCTTTTACGGAAAGATTGAGCCAGTAACCTTCCCGAAAGCTTTACGAAGAAGGCTGAATTGTTGGATTGCTTTCTTTGATACCTCTTTAGATTGCCTCTAACCCACAAAGTCCTCTTGCACAGGAACGCCAAGATCACACTCATCAGAGGCCCACCAAAGAATTTCCGGTCCTAAGCAGTAATAGTGAGTACCACGGTGCCGTAGGCTGAGAATTGCGCTCTTGGTGACGTTCAAATGCAGCATATTCGTGATGGAACATGTGTAAGTTTTGTCCAGGCACATCCCGGTTAGGCTCGGGCTGGATGATTCGTCCACTGATTGTAGGTGTGCTCATCATATCGTTAAGGATGACCTGCAAATAGCAGACACGTTTGCGCACGCTTAGGCATGCTTGCGCAGCACGCTTGCGCGATCCTTTATGAAGACTGGGAAAATGCGGGGCCCATGTTCTCAGCCCTGGAGTACGCCGCACTCAACTTCGATTGGTTCCGACAAGGTACTGTGAACAATAACATTCAGATGACGTTGAACGAAATAGTCCTCTATTCAGCCCAGATCGGGATCGGCTATACCATAATACTGGCTTTTGAGCGGTAGAACGCGATCGTCTAGCCGGTCGAATTCCTTTGAGCCATCCAAGCCAGCTGCGTCTACTCCCACACTGGCGTTCACAGATTTCGCCCAGCTTGCACGAGCTACCAGTAGATTAGTAGTACAGGACCGAGTTTGGCGAAATCCGTGCTGTTCCCGAACGAGAATTTTGCTATTCTCCGGGTACTCCACCAGTGTCTCAGCTACAATGGACTTCATGATCTTGGAGAACAATGGATAAGTGTTACCGGAGATAATTCGCTGATTCTGCACCGCTATTACTTTTGTAGCATGGTGATGATCCCATGCTTCCACATTGTGGGGACGTGCATCTTGTTCTGACATCGATGAAAGTGGGTTACTAACGGTTCAGCTAAGCTAATGGCGACAATTATCAACGACTTTGGGCGAATGCAGTCCGCACTCGGGGAGCTGTGTTCGCACAAGGACATCAACCACTTCAATACAGCTGCCGTTGTATAACATCTATGGTTAAGGCCTGATAGCAGCATGAGCTGCGTAGACTTGATGTAAAACAGCTGCACATTATGGTAGGTACAGCCATGTTGTTTTCCAAGTAGGTTGACCGTCTATTGTGTCGTTTTTTTGTAAATCTGTACGCTGGGTACAGAGGACGAATTCCGCGAGTAAAGCGGCGAAGTTTGCTTATGTGTCTTTATAGCAGCTTTGATTTAGAGCAAACTTTTACCCCAAGGTATTGTTGGTGCTTAAATTTATCCTTCCGGACGACTTTGACTCAGCTTTCTTTGCGTTGTGTAGACGTCTTAAGTATCCTCGCTCGGCGATGCAATGTATGTGTGCCATCCCACGTCCCTCAATGTCATGCATTTCAGAGTCCTGGACCTTAGGAACGACTTCAACTTTATGGGTCGGTGGATTTTGGTTTCCGATGTGCTTGCCACGAGCCTGTTGAATCTGTTGACGAAATCTACGCAGGCCACCTCAGGGTACCAGTCGGCTAGGAAAGACCAGCCTGTTGCACCGATGAGCTTGGACAGGTTATCATAGTTGGATTTGAAGTAATATACCTCGGTGCTTTTTTTAACATACTCTTCGTAGCATAATTATTGGAACACTAATGTCACATGATGGCTGCAGCTTAAGGAATGGCACGTCGTTACTAAGTCGAGCATCAGTTCCTCGTTGGTAAAAATGAGTTGGAACAATGGTATATTACGGGTAAAAAAGCATCGCTTAACAAGTCCCGTGGGATGGAAATTATTGCGAAAATCAATTGCATAATAAAGTGAAAAGCGTTGTGGTGGACTCACCATAGACTTCTGTGGAATAGCGGAGATGTTCGAGTATTAAACGTATAAATCCATCAATCCATTGGTTATGCGTTTGGCAAGACAGCTTTTGATTGCGTTTTGTAGCCACTGGCTAACAAGTCATAAAATGAAATGTAAGTGAGACAATGCATCGTCAACACGCTTTTTAAATATAGCCAGATTGGGAGCAGAGATGACGTAATTAGGGAGAGCGTTCCAAGGCTGGCACACGCGGAGAGAAAAGAAATTCCTACGGCATTCAAGCTGGCTATAATGAATTGTCAGTTTCAGAGGGTGACCTCTTAGTTTAGTGTTTTGGTTCAATTCCAGCAGCGGACGGCAATTGTGGTTTGGGTTCTTCAGAATCTGGTAAACCATTATGAGATCCCCCCGCAAAAGCCGATATCGACTATTGTACATTCTTAGAGATTTCTGTCTAAGCTGATAGGGAAGATGAAAGAGGCCCCTGACGTTCTTGGTTGCCTTTCGTTGAGGAGTCTCGAGAGCAACGAGATCCTGTTTCTGCCACGGCTGTCACACCTGAATAGCATATTCCACTTGCGGTCGCACGTAGGCGTTAAGCATTTGGGGAAAGATTGAGGGTTCAAACCGAGCTAAGGCTCTGCGAAGAAGGCCGAAGTGTTGATTTCCGGTTCTTCTCGCCTTCTCTGCTTATTTTGAACACCCGAGATCTTCCTGTACCAATACACCCAAGTCACGCTCCTGAGAAACCTTCGCCAAGATGTGGTCTCCAAACTTGTAAGCGCTCACCGGCTGGTGACGCAGATGCATCACTTTGCACTTAGCCATGTTCAACTGAAGCTTGTTCCTCTTTGACTATTCGTAAATGCAATCTAGATCATGTTTGAGCAGATCCAGATCTGCCTTGTTACTAATCGCCCGCCATATCTCGACGTCATCGGCGAAAAGCATTAAGTTTGAGGAGATGACTCTTAACAGATCGTTGATAAAAACCAGGAATAAACGCGGTCCCAGCATTGAGTCTTGTGGGACACCACATTCCACCTCATTTGGGTTAAAAAGTGATCCCCCAACACGTACTTGAAGCTTTCGTTGGTAAAGGAAGTTGCCAATCCAACCAAGTACAGGATCTCCGATTCCGTAACTTTGTAGTCTTTGAAGTAGGATGCGGTGAGTTCTAGGATGGCCGGTTTCTTTTCTGTCCTGAAACGCGTTGGCGAAGTGAGATGGTTGAGCTGTTGAGAAGGATCGATTTTCACTTGCAAATCTGCCTTGAATTGTTCACCCTGTGGCTGGGGTTGCTAGGCCTTGTAGATTGAAGCCCACTACTTAAATAAGGTGGCGGATATTCATTCTAGTAGGTTTTTCATAGCGTGATATGTGGCCTGGTCTATTCCTAAAGTGGACATTGTTTGGCGGTATACAATGGAGACTAAGCACCTATGGCACTGTCTTATGTGTAGAGAGCACAATAAGGGGCAAACGGTTTGAATCCCAAGGTTCTCTACACAGTCGATGAGATGGTCGGAACATTAGTAAAGAATTACACCGCCTCCCTTTGTGATTCGAATGTTGCGCAGAAGTGCCATGCAATGTACTGCGATCTCGGCGTCGGTGATCACGTCGTCCAGACATGTCTACGTTACTATGCTGAGGTCATCACACACTGTTTTGATGAGATCGAAGTTCGGCCAATTTACTGAGAAGACCAAACTCGTTTGGATCTAAAATCTTCGAGCAACGGATGCCAGAAGCGTAGGTGAACACACAAAGGCTTACCGAGAATTTACGATGAACCTTGTGAGGCAGGTTGTCAATCGCTTTTTTGATATATTTCTTTCTAACAGCCGGAGCGGTTTCGGTCTGTTGTATAGAGCACCCACTACCTAGTCTTTCAGAAGCGATTTGCAGTGGATTGTCTCTTCCTTCTTCTACGAACGGTTGGAACTTATCGCTGCATTTCTGTTCGAAAATGTAGCCGACAACGACAACTTCTCGCTGGTTTCGTGTTCCTTCTGCAACTGGTGGCCAGGCTTTCACCACCTTCAGACGTAACTGTGATGTCAGTTTGGTACTCAAATTGCGCCAACTTCTGAGTGCCGTCACAACTATTCGTTTGGAGTAGAGCAGCACATTCTACACCCTTGGACCACTTTCTTTACAGTTGGATGGTGTAGGAAGCGATGACGCTGAGTTGGTAATCACGTCATGGAGAGATAAGACTTCGCGGATGTAGCGCCACTCTTCTAAGTCATGAGCTGGTACCTGCGACTCGTCGGATGACTGGAGTTTGGGTACACCATGGACAAATATCAATCTTTGGTCGGCTTTGCTCTTTACGCTGACACCCACCAAGGGATGTCAGGAGATATACGAAAGCTGCATGACGAAGCACGAAGACGGTGAGCTGACAAGAGGGCGGTGTCCGCTTCGTTACCCGACTGTGTTGTCACATGAAGTAGCCTTGGCTCGACATAGTGAACCGACTTTGGGTGGCGGAAGATACGACATAAGCTAGCTTGTTTGGCCTGGATTCCCTTTACTTGGCATGTGGACTCCCATTGTTTTAGGTCATTCAGCAGTTTCTCTTTACTAGGTTTGCCTTTCACTCTCGCTGAGGCGTACAGACGACGCAGATCAGGAGTAGTCACTTTACGCCTCAGCAACTGGCTCATAATAACAGATGAGTTGTCAGATGCAGATAGTTTTCTTGGCATTAAAAAATTCGAAAACAAATAACAAAGTTAACTCCATTCCCTGCAGATTACGTTTTTGTGGTGTATTTAAGAATCAGGTGGTTGGAAAGTTGAGAAGAAAACGAGATATGGATGAAGGACCTTTGGGAAAGGAGTATAAATTCCAAAGATTGCATGCTGATGTTCCATACATGCTGATCCTACACCGCATTTGGACCAAACCATATTACACTTAAACTAGGTCCTTTAATTTAAATAGAAGTCATTCCAATTTGCTTGGTTTATTTGGTATTTGGTTTGTTCAGTTCCGTTATGCTACTGCATTGTCTGTGTCAATTTGGCGTATTTCCTTTCCCTCAATTCTGCGTTGACTGTTTGAGATTCCCAGTGTGGCTGCGCTTGGTATGAATGTTAACAAGATGCCTACCTCTACCTCGATTACTGGCTCTTGGAGACTGATTCGTTGTTTGAGGGGACGGTTTGCACGGTCCCCGTGGCCTTGCTAGGCTCATTGAGTGTTTCCATCCAGTGTGTAGCGGACTACGGCACAGCCATCACTTGGGTACATCTCGTACGCAGGATTCCTCAAATAGATGGACTGGAATTCTGCTTCCGTGTATGCTGAAAGATTGTGCGGCGGCTCTGTTGATGAACCACACCATCCACCTGCCTCCTGGTCTTATTCGGTTGGGTTTACACTAGATAGGTTTTTTGTGGATGGAGGTGTGGGTGTTGCAGCGCAAGGCACTCATGGACCCTCTGTAGTCGCAGGCATACTGTTGCTGTCTTATGGAGGCAACAGAGACAAGCAAATCCGGAACCGGATGCCGCCAAAGATAAAACTGTTGAGCTGGGACGCAAAACAAATAGCTCGTAGGTGGTTGGATGCCGTTAACACGAGTACATCCTACAGTATGTTTCAAAAGAGTAATCCGATGGATCTAAGTTGCTCGCTTTACGGTGACACGGAAGCGAACTAAATTGCCAACTGTCCAACGGTAGATGTTGGTCTGCCGAAATTTCGCTCACCCAGTCACAGGGGTATGACAGGCTGCAGTGATGGCAGAATGCCAGGCCAACTGGCCTGCATTCTCGGCAGGTGGGTTCTGACGATGGATGGACAAACAAGTCATACTCTTATGACTGGATGAACGAAATTTTGACAGACAAGCGTCTACCATTGGACAGCTAGCAATTCATTACGCTCCAGTGTCCCCGTAAAACTTGCACTTGGTTCAACAAGCAACTGAGGAACAGCGGATCACTCTTTTGAAACATACTGCAAGAGACCAAGGTTAGTATGAAGATGTGGATATTGCAAGCTGGCAGACAAATTTTGAGAGACGTAAACGAGGTAGTGACGCAAAAGTCAGAGTGCCGGTGATATTAATAGGAGGTAAGGAAATAATCAGTAATATGTGTCAGCGTTCGCCCATAGTCGATGTCGTCCTTGATCTCTAATCTAAGTAGTGATTCATTCAACGAACAATTACACACATGCCACAGCACTAGTGCTTTTCGTTGGTTTGATTTCTTACTCCTAGTTATAGCTTGGTGTACTCATTCAGCAGTTAAAGTCACCAAAGTATGATTCAAATCGAAGATGTTGAAGTGAAGTAGCCGATGCTAGATGCAAGATAAGTGCAAAGGGCTAGCGTAGGATTTATAATTAATGGAATTTAAAAATTAACTAGATAAAAAGTTATTCTACGTAACCAACAGTGGAAAATCGTCTACAAAAGTCTGGACAAAGACGAGCTGATTCCATAAGAAAACATTATATTTTCAATTTTTCAAGGACGATCTGATTGATCACTGACTTAAAGCACGGTAGTAAAGTTATCAACGAGGAGCAGGTGGACGGATGACCTATTGCTTAGTGGGTCTGTTAAGTGGAAGCGTGAATCCATACCAGGGATCAGGCACCCAATATACACAATTTTCATGTAAATTCTCTTTCAAGGTTATCGTCACTACAATTGTGGTTCTCCCAGCTGTATTTTACGGTTAACAATATATTTTGTCACGCAAGTTTAATGGAACTGGTTCATTACTGGTAGTTATATGTGTAGAACTATCGTTTGGATTAGCTGTACGGATATACACGGTTCATTAACCCGAATACCAGTCACCGCCTCAAGTGGTATTCCACTGTCCCAGCTGAAAAGCGCTCAGACCAATTTGTCTGTAGATGATGAAACCTAACTTTCTGAAGCTAAAAGCTGACTGCAAAACCAGGCACAGCAACTACCTGTCTCCAGACCAGTCAGGTAAAATTGGGACTCGAAGACCTTACCAACCATATTGCATCTGTAATAAGGGTCACACGCGACAACTAAAGGACTTTTTTGATGTGTCTAACTATTGCTTTATTATAAGTAACTCATAACCATTTGTACACCTCGACTCGGGAACATAAAGCGTGCAACTAGAAGAGTTAGTAGAAAGTACCAGCTTCCTTTTATTAAAAAGCAAAAACGAATGTCAAATAGCTGCACAAAATTGCATGCAACTGCAACACGCACATCTATCAAAAAACAGCAATTATAAATGTAAATAGACTTTTGATTTTTCAATCCTTTAACTGTTTTTCTTTATGCTTTACGCCATCTTTGAAATGTGTGCCGCTAATTCTGGCTGTACTGACCGTGCAGTTCCGCATTTGACCACTTGATATCTCGTCAACCCATTCAGCAAGACAGTTTCGGATAGGTACTTTTTCTTCGGATTATGTAGTGTAGCGGTATTTTCAGGAAATTGCCCTACATAATCCCAGTTATTGGAAGGTACGCTACTTATCCTATTCATTTGTCTGAGTTCGTATCTTGCTGAGGCGCGAGTGTGAAACAGCTATGCCGCTGTCCCAGGCTAGCCTCGTAATTATAGTGTCTTTACAAATTGCAGCCTTTAGTCGCGTCATCTTGTTGTCGCAAGGTATGCAGTTTATTATCTCGTTCCCCTCTGTGTAACGATACCGCAGTTCCTACCTATATTGGAACTTGTACCACATAATTTACTGTCATTTTTCCCTTAGTTCCAGAGGCACCAATCATTAAATAAGTTTTGCGAACTCGGATTAGTATTAACTGCACAAGGAAGTTCAACAATTTCATAAACCGACATACATTTAATCGTTAATTTTCTATTTATATTGATGCATATCTATGCTGATTTATTGTGCAATAACACGTTGAAACTTCATCAGATTATTTGATTATTTCATGTTTTACAGCTCAGTTTATATTCCAGTGCGCGAAAATAGTAGAGCGGTGAAGCTAATGGGATGGCTCTATATAAACTTCACAACCGTGTCATGAATATTTAGGGACAATGTTCGTGCCCATCCAAAGTCGCTAACTGGGCATAGAGAATCCAACTGTGGTACACATCCTTGGGAAGATGCTGACCGTTGTGGGTGTCCAGCAAGAAGTCGCCGAAGTCATTAGCAGTACCACCAAATTAAATAGACAAAAATAAGTAAAACGATACTCGAGTTCGTGGGTGCTTTAACACGCATTGTGCATTAGCTTTTGCTAAATGATTTAATTATACGAAAGATAATTGCGCGATGGGTGTCACGAATGTTACCAGTGCAGAAAGTGATATCGCATGTTCGGATTTGCCAAACCAAATCCAGCCACTTTTAAGAAAATCCAATGCAATCTTGGTCTTGTTTAGTGACACTGGATGAATCTTGGATTTATCACTTTGATCCTGAAACTAAGTGGCAAAGCCTAATGGGGAAACTCGGAAAATCATCACCATCCAAAAAATCCATTGTGCCAGCTCATGACCCTTATTTTCAATGATGCTGAAGGACTAGGTTTGGTCGATTAACTGGGTCAAGGTGTCACAGCAAGGGTCACTGCAGAGCTGACTTAATCCAACACCTTTGTAACACAAGAACTTGGAGAGGCAGAGGAGGCATTCCGTTAGTTTATAACAGTGCCCCACGTCAAACCTCACGAGTTATCTTGAAGACCATTCATGAGGTAGAATTCAGATCGATTGAAAATCCACCCATTCTCTGGATATTTCTCCTAGGGACATTTAGGTATTTCTTCATTTAGAGTTCACATTCGTGGCAGCAAATCTGTTTGCGAGTCTTAATCCACTGCAGCCATATAGGTGAGGATTCCGGTGCTTGATTCGCGCTACTGCAATTACTGCGACACCACTGGGCAAAGTGCTTTGAATTAAAGGAATTTGAGGTAAAATGTAATTGAATTACTTTATGTACCGATTGCTTTTAAGAGTCAGTCTAAAAAATTTTGAATAGTCATTATATCGTAAGGATAATATTTCATTAAGTTGGTGAGATAAAACTACAAACTGGTATAACAGAAAGTGTCGTAGGATTGGGCGCAGTCAACTAAGCAAGAGTTCATGTGCAAAGTAACTCTATCTTTTGAGCAGTGCCTGGGTAGCAAACTTCCAATGAAGGACAGGCTCGTTTGTGACATGCTAACAGTATCCACTTGGAATTCTTAAATTTAAGGTCAAATATATTTTTATAAAACAATTCGCTCCCCTTGCATCTGAATTTTTTGTGATTTGGAATCCGAATGAACGGTAGTAGACTAGCTTAAAGTTCAAAATTTGCCCTGTATGGAACAAGGCATAGGCTTTGTCATTGAACGAAACATGCACAAATAACTAAATAAACGGTATATCCAGCGACAAAACAAGATACATTCATCTGGGTGTTCTGATTGATTTGCTCAGTGAGACTGCATACGACAGTCAATTGTTAGATTTGTTTATGGTGGTTCCAAGACATGTGGTTGAAGTGATCGACCAGGTTGCTGCATTGGAAAATCGGAGCATTTGATAGCAAAAGATGTCAGGGCAAAGCATTCAAGTGACTCAATACAGCCATCCATGTAGCCGCATTTTGGGGGCAGGCGACTGCAAGTCATTCACTCGACAGTTTTCGCCTGCACTACAACGCTCCATCTCACCGTGTGTTGATGTAACTTTATAGCAAACTAGCCAGTACGGTGATAACTTGTCCTTAGGGTCGCTGTTATGTGCACGCAAAATAAACACTCAAACAAGCCAGCTTGTTCCGCCATGCAACTTCATCAGGTCACGCAATTTTATTACTCATTAGTGAGTCGATGACAATTAACTTTGCGCGGGCTTTTGATTACATTGAGAGCTTCACTCCGGTACCTCAGGAAATCAGCCCATTCAGGGTGAACAATGAAAAAGGAAAAGTGTGGTAACATGATGAAATAACGGCAATGTGTAAATGACAAACAGTGCGGGAAGAAGTCCGAAGTTTTGTCCCGTTCAGTTTGTACGGAAGGGAAGTTGAAAGTAAATCACTGTTCGAAGTAATTTTAAACAATGCACATACTAAAAGGTATTCAGATAGCCACATCCGTTGCACGCGATCAAGAAGCAGATGCGTTTCTATTGCTCCTGATTTCACAGGAATTCTATAGACTGTGTTCATAGTGCGTCAAATTAAAGGGCTAGCTTGTGTGTTGACAACCCTCCTCTATCTGGGTCGTTTTTGAGGATGGAAAGTATTTAGGCTCAGTAAAACAACACGGAGAGAAACGTACTTTGCGATATCTCAACATTTCGATTGTTCTCTTCTGTCGCAAACACCATACGAGCAGGAACACACGAACGATTATATACATGGAAATATAAGCAACGCCAATCAAAATGTCGCAGTCAAGATCAAGGTAACCGAATTGATTGCCTCAAGGGTTTCTATGCACATAGCACAGGTTGCTGAGCCTTAATTTGCAACACCTCACTAACAGCCAAGATTATCGGATTCTTGTTGCTCAATAACACTTTGAACGCGGTTTCAGGGTTCACGTGATGACGGGTTGGCATGAGGTGCTTGGTGCAAGACGATGCCGGGCTCCGATTAATATTCAAATCTGTCCAGTTTTGCCACGTTATCACTTGTATCAAAGGCATTGAATAATGCTTCCTTACTCTCCGAGCTAACTGACGGTTAGTTCTGCCTATAGAACGGGCACTTCAGCTGCAGGTGAACTGGTAAACAATGTGCGAGACCAAACTAACTGACGAGATGCTCTGACGGTTATGAAGAACAAATAGATTTAACTGCCCCTGCTATTCCATTGTACTCATTACGCAGACCAAACTGCTTATAATGCTACAAGTTACTTGGCAGCTTAAGATTGGTAAGTTCGTCGCTTGGTGAGGGGCTACCTTTCCTCTGCACGGCAGTGCCGTGCAAGTCAGTGGACAGTGAGCGGCACTATACAACATCTAGTAACTCATTCACGATGGTAGTTGTCCTCCTCCTAGCTCAGTGGTCTCAACTAGGGACTGGCAACAGTGGAATTGCGGGTTCCAGCCCTTCCAGTGTCCCATGGAATGCGCACTGCTGACGATTCCTGAAAGGATGAAACGCGCGTGCAGTACTTTTCCATGCATGTGATGGCTGTCTGAATGAGTTTAGACGTGAGGTATTTCTACCTATAAAGTGTGTTTGTTGCTGAGTTGTCTGCGCTGTAATGATGGATTATGGCGCCGGGTAGTGTAAGGTGCAAGGAAGCGGTCGCGCTTATGCCGCCTTATCTTTGTGCGATACCCAACTGTTGAAGGAGACTCAATGTATGACTTTTCTGTAAAACCATTCTTACCCAAGCAGCCGATTTTGCTAAATGTAATTATGTCCATGAATCGAAAGACATGTGTACCGCTAATTTTTGGCAAAACAAATGACTAGCGGATGGAGATATAAGAGCTCATCATGGTTTTTTGGCACTGCCACTGAATGTCAGCCACAAGAAGAGAAATGATCCTAACTGGGAACGTACGTTTTGTACTTTAATCGTATCTAGTATGAGTGGCTAGCCCTGCGGCTGTCCTGATGGTTTCGGACGTTTATACTGGAATTACGGGTACTCGGTCAGGAAAGGGTTTACTCGGATTTTAATAGCGTAACTCGGAACCGTGCTTTTAAGTGACTAATTGCGCATTGGGTGTCGGACGTTACAAGACCGGTGAACACTATCGCCAGCCCTATGATTCCGAATAACATGCGAAGTTTAATATCCATTCTTAGAGTCCGAATAGGCTCAAATCCATGAGAGCGGTAGAGTTCTCGGTATGTCAATTGCGTGGAATATCCGACTATACCGTGTGAAGGTAATCTGAACTACCTTTAAGAACAAGCTGATCCGCTTTTCAAAGATTGATGTGGATGCTCGAGCAGTATTCCGTAGTTCAAAAACTTATGGTTTCTAGAGTTGAACCCCTGATTCTTTGAAACTGAAATCTAGGACAAATAGACCCTGTATTTATTGTAACTTTTATACCGCAAGTCTCATTCGTCGGCAAACTTAAACGTGATCGACTATTGCATACCTCTCACGAACAATCATATATTGCGATAGGTGTATTCCCCGCAGCAAAACACTGTACATACTACATCTTTTGTTAGAAAAAGCATTAAATTAATAGGTTACAAAAGACGTTCACCACTTGTTGCACCAAGATTAAAGTGGTTGGTAACTCATTAGTACACTGTCTACGACTTTCAGTGTTATAGCGTAGTGATTTGTGTTTTACCAATGTAAATTCGACTTGCAAGCTTTTAAATCCGTGAATTAATGCAGGTAGACAGTGCATGGTGTAAAATAGGACTGTTAACAGCTGAAAGTAGCTGTCCTGTCCAAGTACATCGCAAAGCAGATTTAGTTCCCGACAAAGACGGGAACCGAAATTCAGATATTACGAAGCTATTTAGAAGACGGGACCCATTTAGCTATGTTCCTGAACGACCAGGACCTGCAACCCTGCTCGTGCAATAAATATCTTAGTGAGCTGAGACAGGAATTGGTTGACTGGCAACAGCGTCCCGAAGTAGCGTAAGAGAAAAAATTTGGTTGTTTCTGGACTGTGCGACACACGGACCAATAAGTTGGTTCGATGGAATGGTACAAAAGTTTCGCAAATTTGTTGCGGATACAGATAAATGGGAAGAAGAACGGTCAGTCTGACCTCTTAGAAAAACAGTGTCAAGCACATGTTGATTTGTAGTTAGCAAAGGTATTTCAATGTAGCATTTTTGTTGGTCAAATGCACACATATACTCGGTACACAGTGTAGGCTATCATAGCACAGGAGTCGGTAGCGGTTTGAGTTTGACTGTTTAGTCCTGCAGCAGAACGCAATCCAAACTCCAAGCATTCAGGCGTTTGGGAATATTTCATCGCAGTGTTTGGACGAGGCTTGGAGGAAGGGACGCGTTGGAAAGATAGAAAGGTGGACAGGTTAATCGATTTGCACACAGAGAAGACTGCCGTAATTACGTCAGTTTTGGAAAATTTAAAATATTGTGAAAAATATCATACTGGTTCTTAATAATCTGGCCAACAGCAAACAGTGAGTAAACATGGGTAAGAGAGGCATGTATATCAGATAATTATATCATGTTTGAGGTTGTCTTTCATTTCAATGGGTCAAGCTTGTATTCTTATTTATCGCCACTAGGCCTGCAAATATTTCGGAATCTGTAGCGCAGGCCGTACACAAACACAGGTTTGGGGAGGTGCATAGCAGATTTATCTTTCCTGGTACCTTGGTATGCGCTCATGCGTCTCTATGACAGAGTTAGCGATAGAAACCCTCGCTCTTTGCAAGGTGATTAAGAAGGTATAGGGCAATGGTCGTCTGGTAGAAAAGAATGAGTACTCGGCTGAGCTTCTTCATAGGCCTCCGTGCGGTCATGGAGGCCTTGAGATAGGCATGCCTGGTTAATGAGAGGATCTAACAGGGGTCCAAGGAATGGAAACGAAAACTCCGTTTACTTTCAATCGTCGACTTCCATGTGGGCATGAAAGCCTCTAGGTCGGTGTGGCCGGGTAATGAAAAAATATAACTTTGACTGGATAAATGATGAATATGGCTCGGTTTAACGCCCCTCTTTAGCCATCGTGTTGATATGTTGGCACTGACGTTTGTATGGCCGGGTAAGAAGAGAAAGTGGTAAATTTTGGAAGGGTGGGCATGAAAATTTCGTTTACTATTCCTTTTTTGGCTTCTGTGATAGCAGTGAAGCTTTTTAAGTTACGATGGGATGGTATCACGGACATGTATTATATGCTCTTTGATCCCTTCGAATAAATCACTGTCACCGCGATATTCAGCTTGGGGAGTTGCATGGCTTTTGGAACTGTGAGAAATTTATCTATCTGTACGCAGAACATCTGAGGAGATGTGCATGATCTAACACTGGGGGACGATTTCAAAGCAATATATATCTAATGAGAGAAAACGTTTGCACGCAGGTTTGTGCGGGAGTTTGCAATCGTAAGTGTTCACTTTTATTACAGATAAGATAGCGTTTATTGTATTGTAAGTAAGGAGAGTAGCCAAGTGCATGATGCACCCACGAATAACATTGAAAAGCAGTTTTATGTTTAACTTTATTCTAAACGGCCAAATGGGGCCCAAAAACAGCACTTTACAGCTTTAAGAGTATGTTAACATTTGAGTAAAGCCCAGGATCTCTCTTGCAATAGCAACCTGAACGCGCTCTATTGCCGCTGTGTCACTCTGCCTTGCATTGCCGAATACCATGCAGCAGTACTATAACATTGAACGTAAACAAGTTATGTAGAGTGCAAGTTTAGCATTTGTTAAGGTAAAGAGTTTGAGAAACAGTGTATTCTTTTTCTTGGCTTTAGCGACAGTGTATTGTACATGTTCGGAGAAGTTCAGGCTGCTGGAGTAGTGAAGCCCTAAGTCTCTTACTTGGTTACAATATGCTGGGGGTTTGCGGAAGTAGGTTAGCGGTGGAGCATTCACATCACATTTGTATGAGATGACATTACTCTTTTCGATGGAGAAATTTAGTTTTGAAGTGCAACATCATAATTCAAGTACATTGAGGCCAATTTACATGTTTCGAAACATGGGCTCTTGATTCCTGAGATCAAATGTGTACACAACTTTTATATCGTCTGCAAACATGTAGGGCCTACTCTAGACAAGAACATCAAAAATGTCTTTTATATACATCAGGAAGTGAAGTGGTCCGAGAAAGATGCCTTAAACAAGGTCACTTGTCACAGGGTACGACCTGATGTGTGATTAGGTATATTGATTGCTTGGGTTCTGTCGGTAAATTACGAAGAGAACCAAAATGTAGAGGGTTAGCAATACCATACCCTGCTATATTGGTCAAAAGCCTACCATGGTTAAACACATTCGCATTTGAAGTCTAACTTTCTTACGAATAGCTTTGGTTCACCTCGATTCATCCATCTTCTCCCTACTATTTTCTTATTATACTTGTCCCACTTGAAATATGCTATTCAAACACGGCAGATCCCGCAGAAAGGATATCTTCGGGATATCAAAAACGCCAAAGCGCTATATCACCTGCAAAGCGAACGAGGACAGAGCAGCCTTAGATTTTTCATTGGACACCATTAGCTATTAAGCAATCATAATCATGTATCCTATCGTATGCTTGAGCTCAGTCGTAACAATAGACTTAGAGTCCACTGTCTCAAACTGGAAGAACAATACAGAGTGCTTGGGTCTACAGGGGAGTTCTTCCTAGCGCATGTTTGCCCCAAGAAATTCCCTCTTAGAAGCAGTCATAACAGTCCTTCATGCTCTGTGTTCAAGGAATGAATCGATTGTGCTCTGATAGCATTTCATCCAGTCAAATAATACCGTAACCCATAAAAACAAGCCAAAACAAAACTATTGGATTGGCAACTAAGTTCCCGCTGTCATGTAAATACCATTCCGATGCTTTTAAATATTTTTGGCATAAATTAAATCATTCGAAGGAGATCTTCTATCCTATTTTGCTGTTCATTTCGAATTAACTTACATGAACTTTGTCTATTTTTCAGATCATAACTATAGAACGTCAATATGAGAAAAAGGAACATTAAATGCACCTCCTACTTTCTGCGTTGCATGTAGGTTCCCAGGCTGAAAAAGCTGCTCTCGACATTTGCGCTGTGTATGGAGTTGCTGCCATAACTGAAAGAATTGCTCGTGATTGCTATGATAAGTTCAGAAATGGAACCTTTGCCCTCAAAGTCGCATCTCGTTCTGGACGTCCAGAGGAGTTCGATGAAGAGCGATTAAAGCAACATTTGTATGAAAATTGGCGTCAAACGACTAGGGAACTGGCAGAGACTGCTGAAGGCTTCCGCGCTGCTATAGAGAAATATTTTCAGTCAATGAGAAATGTCCGGAAGTGTGGAGGATCTGTTTCGCAGGCTATAGCTGACAACAACAGGAATCTAAAAGACACAATCGCCGCTGGTTTGCTTCTTCGTCCTTGTTCACCTCATGGACGGAAGAAATGATTTCTTTACCAAATCGTTACGAGCGACAAAAATGGTACCAGTACATCACTAAGAAGCAGCACATGGAATGGCTTAGCTCGCTTACACAAGTGGCACCGCGTAGAATTTAGCTTAAAAGCAAAAAGACTGTCAAAACTGCACCACGATCTCAACTTGATATTTTATTTAAGCATTTGAAAAATAGACATAAATCAACATAAATTAACTAGAAAAAACATCCGCTTTTGTCAAAAACGTTTAAAGGCGTGCAATGTGTAAACCTTAATAAACGGCGGGAACACTCTCCATCTTAATACATCAAATCATTTCCATCATCTTGAGAAAACCAAAGGCAGTGGACTTGTAAGACGCATAAAACCATGTGTGAACTACTCAACGGGAAGAAATTTTGTTCTGCAACTCTATTGTCAATGAATGTTTAATGTAGCTTATAGTTTTTCTTTGTAACAAACATGTCTACGTCTAGAGGAGCACATAAACTTGAGCAATTTTGAAAAGCACGGTAAGAAGACGAAAACTGGTAGATGCATGCATTTCGTATTGTCTCCTCAGTGCCATTAATAATAACCGGTATGCAACTTTCTACTTAACTATGTGTGTGACCAAATAAGGATGATGTACAAAATGAACGGCGGAACTTCCATCCCTATGTCCACGGCAGTCTTAAGCTGACAAATAATTGCTTTTGAACACACAGAGCCGGCTTATCTCAACGGCCTTGGCGAAACGGAGGAAGCGGGGATTAGGGTGACGTAATACAAGTGTAAACTCTGATCCAACCTCTATCCGGTGACGCGCAGTCAGTAGGTCTTTTCCTATTGAAAAGGCTGGCGGCTTGCGCAAGGACGGGACTTCTGTGCGGCAGGGATGCTGATCAGTTTCACGTTGAACCCACCTTGGCACGTGTTCCTTTATTCGGGAAGTCAAAGACCGATTGGTTCTTCCTATGTAACTGTCTCCGCAGTCGCATACGAATTTGTATATGCAGTGTGAGTTGGCCCTTATCGTGTGAGCTTCTTTCGTTGGAGGCACCGGCAAGTTACAGGTTCAATTGATGACCACAACCTGAGCAGCACAGTAACTTCTCTGTGTAGCAGAGATTACTCGTTTCATGGTTTTCAATATAGTAAAGTCACCCTTGAAAGACAACTCAATATATATCTTTTCTTGGCTACCGTATGAACCAAGACTTTCGGGCCTCGCTGTTCGGGTGCTGTCTCTCCTCATAAATCTAACGGGATAACCATTTTGCAACGATGTGTCGTTGTACTTAACTCTAGTCCAGTAGGCTTAGACACTCCGCGAGCAATTTCGTCAGCACTGACTAACCAATTTTCCACAAGGGTCCGCTATGTACCGCAACTGGTGTGAAGCTGGTGAAGTGCAGGTATGGCCGGACCAGGTTGCTTTTCTGTAGCTCCGCGCGTCGCCACTACGCTATAATGAGCCCTATTTGGGCAATTTTATCTGTACTTTAACATTGACATCTTTTCCAAAAGATCACTTTAAATGATTGCAGGTTGTAGTATACATTACTAGCTTTAATTGGTTTCGCGGTTTGGAACAATTGAAGGAAGAATGCGTACACAACATGACAGGTAAAATCGCGAGGCGTTCCAATGCTTCTTTTTGATCCGCTGGACGTGCGCGTTGCGGTTTGGCCTGTGGTTATTGAAGTTAGAAACCCAATTAGGAATATCGTCGTTACTCACCATAATCCATCATTATTTAATCTAGATCCTTTCCCCATGCTTAGCCCTTCCTCTAGATGCACACCAAGCGGTAGACGCGGGCAACGTCACCGTTGTATAGTACCAGGTCTGAAGCCATCTGCTGTCTTTTGTGCTTTGTGTCTGGTGGGGAATTATTGGGGCAGCTGGCCTGAATCAATAGTCGAGGCAAGATGCTTATCTCACCTAAATAAGTTAATGCACTACCCTAATAAGCATTAACTGCTTGTCCTGACCGATCAAAGATCGATAGAGTAAACATACAAATAATGTCGTTCTGTATTCTAAGTGTCTAGTATTCACTATTTTGGCGACTTACTCGGTACCACAGAAAACCACATCAGCGTGCAACAGGTAGGCTGAACCAAAAGGTTGGCCACTTGGTACACTGCTCGATCCCATCCAACAATCGCTCAGATAGAGAATCCAATTCCTGAGTAGGTTTCTACACTGGGTTACCAGTGCGCCAGTTATGTTTGGGTAGCTAACCACCATATAACTCAGTTGGCCAAGTGCTCTCCCAGACCAGGTACCACCTGAACATACCAGGCAGTTGCCGTTCAACTACGAACGGTAGCCACAATTGAACAAAATCACCGAACGCTTTGACTGAGCTTGAAAATTAACCACCTATTGGGAGACAAAATGATGGACAATTGGCTAGTGGCGGGGAATTTCTGTCATATAGACCATATGTGGTACAATATCATCAAGGACTGGACTAGGTTTATGGTTATCAGCACACGTGGTTTTTATGCTTTAACTGGCGTGGTTAGCCACCAAGTATGAGAAAGAAGTCTGTTGCAGAGTTTAGACATGCTTCTTTTAGTGCGGCATCAAATAAGTTCGTTTATGTGCCACAGCGTATTTACAAATGACTGGCGTTACGAGTACGTTTTTTCTACAAATCTTTAAGTGGCTAGAAGCGAACGCACGACAGTTGACCTGTCAGGAAAGTAATAGCGATTCAAATGATGTTCTCGCTGCCGTTGACATCAGACAGCCAATGCAAAGTTGCAAAACTACACTGGAGTCATTCAAATGTAGAAACTCACTCGAGAAGATATCCTGACTTCGAATGGATTTCTGTTAAAGTCTTGGGTTCTTAGTTATAAACCTGTTTTGCGGTAGACAGTACGAGTTTAGTCAAGTTGAGTCCATTTAATTACTATTTTACTTTACTGCGGCTAGATCCTGTGGCCGGATGAACCGGCCTCATGTATGTCGCGGTTTGCAAATGCCCTATCGCGGCGGCCAGTTCCACGCAGATACTGATCCAATGATATTTCCAGTGACGAACGCCAGGCACAACAAGAAGTCCCAGAAGACCGACATCCGATTTCACTGCAGCTAGCCGCGTTTTCAGTTGCCAACCACGGCAACCAAACTAATTCTAGCAAGGCGAGGGTGAAACCACGGTTCTGGTGAAGTTAGTGTCTGGTCTGCGGAGGACGTGACCGAACCACTGAAGTCTGCGGCGTTGGATGAGCGCTGAAAGCTTCGGAAGAGCTTAACAGTGCTTACGGATTCCTTACTTGATAATACGCTCATGCCACTGCGTTTTCAATATAAGCCTTAGACACCAATGGTCAAAGAATTCCAGCTTTCGGGTGTCATCGGATCTCAGCGGCCATGTTTCGTAATCCTATCACAAAATATCACGAATTGTTGCTGTGAATACTCGGATTTTCATTTCCATACTAATTGCAGTCCTTCACCACAACGTGCTTCTCACCTGTGATAGCGCTACCAATACGATTCCGGAATTCCGATGGGGAGAATAGTGGATCCAAGGTATTTGAACTCAGGAACAGACCCGAGAATTTGTTCATGTAGGGAGAGCGATGGGGCGGACTGGATGGCTAACGAGAAGAAGTACTTCGTCTTGCTGATGTTAACTTCATTACTGATCAGAGGGGATGATTGGCCGACACGATTTAGCAGTGACCAAGGTGATATAAGAAGTTTTGCAAGAATGGCGATATCGTCAACAAGTTCTAGGTCTGGCAGGCAGTAGTTATGGCTAACTTAACATCACGATGGCCCTCACGGGCATGGTGTATAACCCAATCGACTGCGAAGTTGAATAGCACTAGCGGAAGTGGGCAACCCTATCAAATTCCAGTATCGATGTCGAATTGCTTTGTTTCTTCTCCATAGATACGACTCCGGACCTTCACGCAACAGTTGTATGATTTCATCAAGTTAACGTGTTTAACAGGCGCCCCATCATCAATTAGGGTTCTCCAGAATGCTTCACAGTCAACTGAGACAAAGCCAGCTCGAAAATCAACGAAGCACACCAACGTAGGCTGTTGGAACTGGTAACGGTGTTTAAGTACCCGACGTAAAGTGAAGCTTTGGTCAGTGCAGCCTCTGCCTAGACGAAGGCCACCTTGGTTATGGCCAGTTCTCTGGTTCCAGTCCAGTCCACTGCGTACAGCCGGATAGCTTCATCTAAAAGGAGAGCCCAAAACACTTCGGCCACACAGATCACTTTGAGTTGAAGCTATCTTAGGCACCTAAATGGTTCCATCTCCCCCATGACGTAAACATAGATTCACTGTGAAACCCAATTCAAAAGCAACTAGCTCTTCCTGGATAGGCAATTGACAGTTGCAGACTTGTGACGAACTGTGCGAGCATAAAAACGGTCTCAGTAAAGCGATACCTGTGGCTCAACCCTTTCTTTTATCACCGTAAGATCGATCATGCGTCCGATCCCGCAGCAGAGAAAGTCATTCTAATGCAACTAATATCCCAGACATTAACAACGGGCGAGTCGTCATCTTGACGATTCGCATAAATCCACTATGGTAACCGGGATATTAATTGTGGGATAAAGTCACAAGCTGCAACCAAAAGGCGTGTACTTGTCCCTTAGCGACCGTGCTCCACATTTACTCAACTAGCTGTATACCAATTCACCCTACATTATTTTACTGTTGTCTTGAATGTGCACACCCTGTGCTTCACGATTCAGAGGAAAGTAACTGCCCTCACCCATTGACCATAACATCATAGCAGTCCTGGCTTCGCAGTGAACTATGCGACCATGCTAACCGGTAAAGTAGATTTTTGCTTCCGGGCACCTTACTTAACTTTGTCACTGCACCAGACACCACCGTTCTTAGGTAGCCCAAACGATCTGTGATTTTGTTCAGCTCCACTTAAGGTGGAGGAAAGTCCCTCCATCGTCACCGGTTTCCTTCTGACCGCCTGTGTAAATTTCACATATAAGAATATTTGCAAGGTCAACCGGGTACACAATGAGAGAAGCAGTAGCAGTATCAAGTATGCAAGTAAGTTTTTGGCCACTCATGAGTGAAATCCGAGGTATGTTCAGAGAAGCGCACTCGAAATCTGGTTCCCTCAACTGCTTAGGTGCGCCTGCACAGAAATGCACGGTAAAATAGGTTACTACTGTAGATCAGCAAACGCAACTTAGTGGCAATGAGTGCTTGTATCACACGCCTAGTGCTGCATGACATAATAGACCATGACACTGTATTAGACACAATGCGATTTTATTTAAATAGTGGCACATTAGATCGTTTTGCATGCAGCGACGAAGAATATGTACAGTTACGTAGTCTCACTTGAAGATAACATTAACCCACTTGCATCATGCAGGTCATCCTGAAGCCGTAACTGAAGGCCAGCGCAAACAGTCAAACTTTTCGTCATCACTGCAGCGTTCGGGTACTCCATTGCGTGCACTACGACTAGTTATGACTATTCCGAAAAGAGGAATTTGGCCGCGTTCACAAACGAAGGTGATACTTTGACCGAAAATGAATGAGGATCAAGGGGACCAGCATACGTGAGGTTCAGCGCGCTCGTTTCACCCACCTGTCTCCACTAGTCCGGAGACTCGTGATGTGGGCCAAAGCAAGCCTGTAGGAAGAGTATTTTCTGGTACTCGCCAGTGGTTTGCAATGTAAGAGGAGGGGCTACACGAACAATAATCATGATTTAATAATATTTTCCTGTTATTGTATTGGCACTGACGAAACAATATGAAACCTAAACATCTGCCAGCTTTCGTCTTGTCGCAGGGTGTTTAAAATGGCGATTAACGTTTACTCTCTGTGTGAGAAACGTATATCTGTGGGCTTGCACACTGCAACCATATTCATGCAGGAGGCATTTAAGAGAAACATAAACTCAAGAATTTCTCAACTTTAACTACCACTGAGCGATCCATTTTATTTATTCGTTGCGTAGTATTAGTTAAGCATTTTCATACTGTCATGATTCAACAGCAGTTCCGGTAAAATTAAAAGCATAATCACAGAAAAAGCTAAGATGCGATCCCAGGTCATTAGCCACCACTGCCATCCGAGCTAACCGAGCAGCACTTGGAGAAAGCATTACTGCGTGTGCCAATAATTATGTTCCACACCTTGCCCAACATGTATGAATATACTTAAGTACATAAATCAATGTAGTTGACTGATTATCTAACAACTTACGGAAGCTACCTGTGATGCGGACTGCAAATGCTGGTGAGTGGAAATCGTACCGGTAGGCAGGTGGATAATCGAACGCCACCGGGCATCTCGTGGAGTACCAGACGGGTGCAATCCAGCCAGACGGCAAGTGAGCAATTCGTGGAAAGCAGATTGGTCAGCCGAGCAGCAAATACTTGACGCAAGTCCGCGTCGAGCTCGGCAAGAACAGCCAGCAAACATCCACTGGATGTGCAAGTGACCAATAGGGCGCCATCAGGTTCCAAATGCACAGACGAAGAAGCGCGTAACCGTCAGGAGAGTACTGGCGCGCAGTCGAGTCATGGGTTATGGTATTGGACCGAGGGGAGAAGCTTGCCAAGGGTTTGCTTGCTACCCGAACATATTACTTTGGAGTGCCTATCTTCCATGCACCACATTTTGCTTGTGAGTTATAACTATCCTTTCTGACTTGGTTTACAGTTATTAAATAGACTTAGAAAATAATGTTCTTGCTCGATTTGACATCCACAATACATGAGCTGTGCCAGATCTTTGAAGTGATTGATCTATTGGAAAAATTAGCATTCGACGGAATAAGACTAAACACTGGAGACCATCAGGGCCAGGACATGTGAGAGCAGACCTATAACCCGACAGATCTTCAAAGGCCATCGCCTCCGCAAAAATAGACGGATAGTAACAGACCCCACAACGGTCGGTACGACCTCCAATCTTAGTCCAATGTCCAATGATTCACTTTTGATTACTGAGAAACACGCTTCTATACCAACGTACAAGGTCCTATTGGCAAGTTGGTCGAACTCCGGCACCGTCAGTCATTCGATTCTGGAGATATCATAATGAATACCGAAGCACGGCTGAGCTGGGAAATTGCTGATGACTATATCGCTCCACCCGGTACCTCACTTCTCCGGAACGACTGAACGACAGTCCGTAGTTTACCGACCACACAAATCCACTCCGGAGGAGGAGCTTAGCCAAACATCTGTATTTCATCTTCTTTTAAATCAGGAATACACCCATATCCTTATTAATGAAGATTTCAACGTCCAAGATTTGGAAGCACCAGCAACCGGGGGGGGGGGGGGGTGGACAGTCCAATGCCTGTCTGCAAGAGCTATTCACTGGCACATCCCTGCAGAACCACGTCACTGATCCTTCAGGCTCAGGACGGCAAATAAGCTAACAACGTAAGATCTAGTGCTCACCAGCGAGGAGCATCCGTTTGATGGACTAAACCTATGCAGTCCATAATACCACAGTGATTCCAGGAATCTTATGTTCAATGGAATAATGAAACAACGGTTTTATATGGGTCAAATGTATAAAGCTTAACAGGTCCCATAGAATGGTCATAGTGAAAGCTCGAAATATAGAAGAATATTCAGCAAAATTAGCGTTACACCGGTGGACTCACTACAGTATACGTAGTATGGATTTTAAATCCAATTTAATCCATAGGGAATGACGACAATTGAGACATTGGTGACAAATCGTATCGCATGCTAATGAACACATAAGGGAGGTGAGAAAGGTAGAACGTATCCTGGGAGTTGAGCAGACCCTTGCATTTACCATGGGCAACGAGTCAAGTAAGATGGTGCAGCGAACTGAGTGCACGGTCAACTCGAGCTTCGAACTCTGCCAGTGTGCGAGCACAAATGACAAATTCCGGTAGGGCATTCCAGGTTTTGCAAACGCGTACGGAAAAGAAATTCCGCCGGCGTTGCAAACGATTCTGCTGTTCTGCCAGTTTTAGATGGTGACCTCTCAAATTGCTGTTGTGACTGAGCTCTACACCTCTTCTCAGTTAATTGCATCCATACCGCTTTCAAACTGACGATCCTAACTCACCCACGCCACAATCTTTTGAAGCTGGGCCAATATACCAAGCTGAAGGGCTATGAGCTCTAACTGGCTACGCACTACAGTCGAGTTGATTGTCGACGAAACGTTTTCTCCCTCCGTGTGTCCCATGCCTAGAATGCCCTTCCGGCACACGTTATCCTTGCGCCTACATTAACTCTATTAACTAACGCCTTGAAGAAACGATTTCAAACTTGCATCACTTGATATAATCCGTTCCACTTGGAAAAGGAAGTAACGCAAACTTAGCCATGTGCTTAATGGCCTTCTCCGCAACGTGGCGATGAGGATAAATGCAGAAGTTTCCATGTGAGTAACTTAGATGTATCTGAACTGGATTAACATACCACATCTACCAAACAAAGAAACAAACCAGTGAGCGTTGTTGTTTCCTTCTTTATTGCTCACGCATTTACTAAACTATAGCAGAACCCTATACTATTTTGTGTGTGCACATCCAACCCCCACTTCAAACTATCCTTATGTGCTCATGTATTTAAATAGGTCGACGCTTAAATCAATAATTTATTTATTTGGTGATGCTATAAATTGCGATTTTTACTCCAACCATCCTACGGGAATTGTCAAGCACATGTCTTTTTACCAGTGATAAATCATTGTTCATTGTCCACTAAATGGGATGATGCCGTTTGTCCAACCATATACAAACAGTCAGTAAACCTGCCTGCGCAACATGGATACCTTAGATTATTTCTCTTAAATGCTCGGTCCCTCAACAACAAAATGCGCCATCTACGTTTATTACTGTTTCCTGTCCTGACGTTATACTTGTCACGGAGACTTGGGAAACCGAACATACTTCTGATACGCACTTTTACATCCCAAACTTCCGTAGCTTTAGCAGTAGTCGGATATCCCATTGTAGTGGCGGTTGCCGCATATATGTGGACAATAAGCATAATGCAACTTCTGTGTGCGACCCACTTTTAAATGGCCTTGAAGACTGTCTGGATTAACATTTAAATTAAGTGCAAGACCATCCTTATCGGTTGTGCTTACAACCCACCACACTCTCGGATATCGATCGCCTAGTGAAAGTCTTCTCATATGCCTCTGAGCAGACGGCAACTCAGAAAATTATTGGTGGCGATTTCAATATGCTTGAGACCTTCTGATATCCACCATGGTCCCCATTAAAATATCTGCCTTTTGTTTCAGTAATCCATACATTTGATCGGATTCCACAAATTTCACCTCCAACAAGTAGTGAACGCTGGCTAGACCTAATTCGTAAAAAGGGCATAAGTCTTAGAGATAAACGCATCGCCCAATCTTCCTGGAAATGATCACAAGATAGCAGAGCTCTGCTTCGAGGGAATCGCATAGAAGCACAACGAAACTAACAAGATTATAAGTTTTCGTGACTATCACAAGATTATCTGGAAGAATTATGCAAGCAAATGGTAATCTCTAGACTGGGATACATATTTACTTTCCCCCGAACCTCAACATGCAGCTGACGTGCTATAGAAAAAGATAACCTGTTGCCTAGGGATCTTCAGCCCGATGCACCACAGGCGCACTTCTCTCAAAACGAGTCAGACCACTATCTCGTCGCATAGAATACGAAAACTGAAGAAGCTACGATATAGATTTAAAAAGAGTAACAATTTTAGTCTGTTACTTCCGCAAAACCAAATAATGCCTTCCTTAGAAAGAAATTGATCCTCCAAAATTCGCAGAGACGAGACCAATACTTTAGCCTCATGCAACAAACTAGTGGAAATGACCAAATTATTCCAGCTCTGGAGCAACTTTAATCATTATGTATCAACTTTCACTATGTTGTCTGACAACATCATTTCTGCAAACCCGGCGCAGGTGTGTGCGGTTTGCAATGGATACTTCTCATTGTTTTCACAGAGCCGTGCATATTACCCATGGTTGACTTCCCTGCTAAAACTGCAGATTACGTTAGTATTATTGAAGTTAAGCAATCGGACAAAAGAAATCTGGTTAACTCAAATCCACTGAGTTTTATCCTGGCAAGATGGAATACCGTCTTTTGCTCTCAAATTAGGAGGCCCTGATGTCCACATACTGCTTCAAAATATTTTTATGTAATCCATGAATTCTGGGGTTGTTTCAGATGTGCGGAAATATGCATTGGTTGCACCACGCTGTATAGGTGGCCCAACTCACATACACACGAGCTATCGGTTCATCAGTCATACCTCCATTCTGGGTAGAACAATGCAAAGGACCAAAATCGTCGAATTCCCATCCTCCCAGCATTTAATCAACACTCTCTAGCATGGAATTACGAGAACACGATTACAGATTCCTTGTCAAGTCAATTTCTAAACTTCGTTGCCCGTTTCGTTGACCAGGATAAGCGCTTGATAGTCATATTTCTTGATATACGTAGAGGGTTCGATTGCGAACAACATGGAAATCTTCTAACGAAAGTAAACTCCTTCGGTATAACTGGGGATTAACATTCGTGGATATCATCGTACCTTTCTGATCGGCGTCAGGTAGTTGAAATACTAATTGACATTTCCACGAGCAGACAAGTCACAAGTGATCTTATCCAAGGAAGTGTCCTGGGGTTCTTCTGTATTTTATGTATATTAACATCGCCTTATATGTCATCAAACACAACACAACACGTGTATTCTCCGATGACACATGCAGATCGCACTGGCCTCTGCAGTGGAGAGTAGCCTTAACCGCGTACCTTTCGATTCGCTGATTGGAATCTGATAAATCACAGTAAAGACGTTCGGGAAGTTAATCTGGTGACCTGATTCGAACAGATGAGACAAAATATTGCTTGTAAGAACTCCGGTGCCCCCGTTCACCAACCATTTATGGCTATGTTCCTTAATGCGACGTGACAGTTGACGAGCTGTCCGACCAATACATGTTGCCCCACAAGTGCACTCAAATCGATAGATAACGTAAGAAGAGGCCAGCTTCGACAGTCTGTCCTTGTTGCACACAGGAATTAGCTGGTTCGTGACGAAGATGTAGCGTATTTCCGCAGCCCTAAAGAGGTTCCTTATCGACTGCATCAGTTTTCTTGTTAAAAGCTCACTAACTGTATCACTTTTAAAAGAAAGGCGGATGAAGAGGGCCTTTTTTGCGACTATGTCCTCAACGACCGGTGTAATTTTGGGCTGCATGTTGGGCAGAGTGAATCTTTCCAGATAACCATTTTCGCGCAACCTGTTCTGGATGAATTTCACCTCATCCTCCAGAGCTTCCTTTGAGTATATTTTTCTCGCCCTTGAGGTGAGACAATGCACTAAGTTACGCTTGTATTTAAGCGGTACAAAACTAATGAGGTTTGTATACTGATCGGTCCACGTTTTATTTCTGTTGGTCTTCCTTAATATGGAACCGTCAGTTCGTCTACTAAGATGTACATCCAGAAATGAGAGTTAACCATGTTGTACAAATTCGTAGGTGAACTTAATCGCCAGGTGCGCAAAATTAAACTCTGTCAATATATCCTCTAGAGAGATATCTTTATGGGTCACACAAAAGATGTCATCCATATAGCGATAGTAATGGTCGAAACGATCTATAAGTGGACCTAATGATTCAGTTCCTAGTTTGGCAAGAAAAATACCTGCCAGCACTGGTCCGAGTGGGGACCCCATTGCGACCACATCATTCTGCCGGTAATATATGAAGTGGAAAAGAAACTAAAGGTTGTAGGTGCATCTCAGAAGTGATTCTTTCAGGCTTGGTAAGGGTATAGTTAAATGAATGCTCTTCTCGTGCACATAGTTGCATAGATATTCTATTGTTTCTAGCAGCGGGACCTTCTCGAATAAAGGAGCTACATCAGGTGAGCACATTTTCTCTTTCTTCAGGTTCATATCTCTAAAGTGCGCTACGAATGTAAAACTATCCCAAACACTACGTTGGGCAATTTGTTTTCTTATTGCCGCCAGCAATTCTGCCAACCACTGGGCTGTAAAATGGCATGCAGGGTTTGTCATGGAAAATATTGGGCGTAGAAGTACACCCTCTTTGTGAACTTTTGACAGTCCATACATTCTCGGGTGCTGTGTCGCCTCTGACCCCTTCACTCCAAGACCACAAGAAGAACTCCAAAGACGAACCAGAAAGAGACTTGTATACATGAAATCACATTTGCTTATATAGTTTTGAAGGCAAAATGAAGGGAAGCTACTAAATTACACTTGAGCCAACCAACAGAAGGAAAACATCAAATGCAACGGCGAATAAGCAACCGTGTACTCAAGAGCGAATCGCATATGTCCTTAAAAATAGCATCATGGGACCCCAAGCATAAAGCGAACATCCATTTACAGTGACGCGCACTGGTCAATCAGAATAACGAAATGTAGCATTTAAACAAATGTCACGAAACGAACGAGAATAGAAAGTGCAGACCCGAAAGTTAAAAACTAATACCATAATCAAGTGACAATTAAATATTCCTTTAACATAACCGAGTAGAACAGTGATGCGGAGAAAAACCAGTGGAATGTGTTCTTGCAAATGGCACTGCTGTCAAGGACACAGAGGTGAGCGTCCATTAACAATGATGTGTGTATCAATCGGGCTAACACAGTGGAGCGTTTAAACAATAGTCAAGAAGTAGAAAATAGGAAGAATAAAGAATGGCTATTAAGCTCGTTCACAAAAAATGAATGTCTAATAGCTATTCTCCTTATACCCCCCTCTCTTAAAATATGAGTTACCTGGAGTTCACATAGCTCTTCCGGCGCTGATCCACCTGGAGAGGCTGCACAAATCTTGTTCGCTTTGGCCTGTACTGGGCTCCATTTTCCATGTATTTCATGGGACGAATGTGGCCACCTACAGAGGTATTAGGCTCGCCATTGTCCAGCAATTCATTGACGTCAAATCCGTTGGCTTTCGGAACGACCGCACCATGTGTATACCGTGACCTCAACTGATTGACATGGCGTCTCCATACCTGTGTACCAACTTGAACATCATACATCACCTTGCCTCGGCGTCGCACGACTCGTCCTGGTATCCAAGCGATCCGCCGTCCTTGGTTAGCAGCCGCAAACACAAAATCGCCTACTTTGAAAATCCTTTTTCGTGCCCCATACCGCCTGTTGTATTGGCGCTCCATCACTGAATTTCTTACTTGTAGTGGCGGACGCTTGGGAGTCAGCAAATCTAGCGTGGTTCTCAATCTATGACCCATAAGGACTTCAGTTTGTGAATTAGGATTCGGAGTAACTCGATAGTTCGGCAGGAACCGTTCCAATCTTTCGTCTTGCGATCCTTCCTCTTTTGACTTCCACAATGCTCGTTTCAGAGTATCAACAAATCTTTCCGCTTAGCCATTTGACTGCGAATGATACGGTTCAGTCCTCACATGCTCGATCCCATTATGTGCGCAAAATTCAGCAAATTGACAGGACGTAAACTGTGACCCGTTATCCGACACGATTGTTACTGGTAGTCCGTGCTGACTGAAAATATGTCTCATCGCAAAGATTGTGCTGTTTGCCGACGTGTTTTGCATTGCGATTACCTCCGGCCACTTACTGTAGGCGTCAACAATAAGCCGGAAATACACCCCTTCTACTGGTCCTGCGAAATCCATGTGTATCCGCGAACAGGCCGATTCTGAGTTTGGCCAAGATTGTAATATCGCACGTACCGGTAACTTGGAGGCACTGATCCATCTAGAACACGATCGGCCAATGTCTTCAATTTGGCTATCCATCATGGGCCAAAAAAACGTAGCTGCGCGCAAGCGCCTTCATGCGAGCGATTCCTGGATGGCCCTTGTGCAGTTGCCGTAACACGCGTGATCTGAGTATTTCTGGAATGACAATGCGATCTGCAAAAAACAGGCAGGAATCAACTTCAGACAAAGAGTTGCGTCGTGTGAAAAACTGTGTCAAAGCTTCTTTCGGACACTTCTTTGGCCAGCCCCGTCTTGTGTAGGTTAATACCTCTTGCAGCAATGCATCCTGTTCAGTGGCTTGCTTAACCATCGTGCCATTGACCGGTAAATTACTCACGGCGTCATGTACCATGTAGCTGACATCCGTTTCGGCTGCGATGGAGGCAATGACTGCGTCTTCCGACTCACGCCTACCGGTATCGATTAATCTGGATAGGGCGTCCGCTTGCCCTATAGAATCAGTAGACAAGTATCGCATGCTGAAATCATATCCCAAGAGCAGAGTTGCCCATCGCTGAAGTCGACTGGCCGTATATGCCGGAATGCCCTTTTGGATCCAAAGATTGCCAGAAGCGGTTTGTGATCAGTCACCAACGTGAACCGTCGACCATATACCATCTTATGGAACTTCTGCACGGCAAAGATGATAGCCAACGCTTCTTTCTCAATCTGACTATAATTCTTCTCGGATGCCGTCAGCGCTCGTGCAACATGTGCTATAGCCTTTTCGGATCCATCTGGAAAACGATGTGAAATGACAGCACCAATTCCATAGCTTGAAGCATCCGTGGCCACGATAATTTCCAGCTTCGGATTATAATGCGTAAGCAATAAGTCCGACTTCAGCAGAGATTTCAGTTGCTCGAACGACTGTTGACACTGTGCAGACCATTTCCATTCGACGTCTTTCATCAGCAGATGGTTTAGAGGATGACGCAAGCGATGCATGCATGGTAGAAATTCACTATAGTGGCTCACCATCCCAAGGAATGACCGTAAGGTTGTGACATCCGATGGCGCCGGTAACCGGTCTATCACCTCGATATTTTCGGGATCGGGTCGTCGGCCGTTCTCGTTAATCACGAAACCCAGGAACTTAATTGACTTCAGGAAAAATCTGCACTTGTCCGCTCGTAATCGGAAACCATAATCTTTGATTCTCCTCAGCACATCATTCAATCGTTGAAATAATTCATCTTGCGTCGAGCCCATTATGATGATGTTATCCAGGTAGGCTGCCGCTCCAGTTACACCCGTCAGCATGGCATCCATGACTTGCTGAAAGATTGCCGGTGCCGTTTTGACTCCAAATGGCAAACGGTTGTACTGGTAGAGACCGCGATGCGTGTTGATTGTTAGAAGCTTTCTGCTTTCAGGTTCAACTTTTAACTGCAAATAAGCGTCTGCAAGATCAAGAGTAGCGAAATACTTGCCTCCTTTCAGCTTTGCGAACACGTCCTCGGGGAGTGGAAGCGGATACTGATGGAGTTCCAGTGCAGCATTCAGGCCCTTTGACAAATCTGCACAGAAACGAATAGAACTGTTCGGTTTCCTGATCACAACAATAGGCGCAGCTCACTGTGTGAAATTGATTCGCTCGATCACTCCGGCCTACTGCAATCGATCAAGCTCTTGTTCAACAAGTGCTTGGGAAGCATACAGGACCGGACGCCTGGGTCGAAACATTGGTCCGGCATCCGAAATTTCGTTCATAAAATATGAATGTCTAATAGCTATTCTCCTAATAACGGGATAGATGTTCCAACTGACCTCAGACTTTCAAACAGGCTATCACATCTAAAACAGCGGGTGCACAGATCTTTCAGGCATTTCGTCAGGTTTTGTTTCCTTTTGTCTGTTTGCTCCTTCTCGCCTACCTTTACACAAAACTGCGTTTCGTCTCGGTGAATCTGGTTTATTTTCGGGATGCAAGTACTTCTATCCATTAATACTATATCACTTATCAAAGCTGGCTTGCAGATGACCATATCTTTGTTGTTCTTTAAACACTCAGGAATTTCAAATGTTTAAGAGTAATCAGGCCGCGTTGATTCACCTGGTATTTTTGATATTGGGAACAGCAAGTGATCAACGCGGACTTGAAACACTCTAGAGCATCAGTTGATAGCGCGACTAAATCTGTTGTTTGTGCTAACAGGTTTTCGAATTGGGTCTCGGTATCTAGCTGACATTCGTTACTTTTAGAAGAACAGCTTGCATAAAATGGAGTTGATTAAAATGGATCCGTTCGAAACAGTGCTCCACAGCATTACTATATGGCCCGTGTCATGACGAACAGTATAGTATTTTGCTTAATTTCCATCATCTCAGGTTAGGCATACTTTCGCAACAGCCTCTTCATTTAGACCCTAGACCTGTACTTAATGAAATTGTTCTGACGGATTCCATCCCTGCATTTGATAACCAGTACTAATTTGTGCAGGATTTGCTCCGTTCTCCCATCTGAACCATTTCGTTGCAGGCGTTTCCTCAACAAATGAGATGACCTCTTCATTGCGCATTAGGTAAACTGAATGGTTCATGCGCCCGTGTGCGATGAATGGGTGACGTTTGTAATTGATCACTTCGATTCACTTCCTGTGACCACGGCTATTCACGACCATGATCAAGCACACGTTTTGAATGATTCGCCTGAATTCGTTTTTTCATAGTTGATTGTAAAGTCCACCTAAGTCGATGCGTAGGTTTAGTGAATTAAAGAAATTCTCTCCCTTTTTTAATCTCTCACTGCGCTAGCACTTCCGTTATCTCCCAGTCAAACATGTGCCCTTCCTCATCAACGTGTCGAGACTATGGATGATGAGTAATGGTCTCAACAGACTCGTTTGTGTTCTCGTAACGTTGTGGATAAATTTCTCCCCGTTTGGCTCACATAGTGCTTATCAGATTTTTACGTGGTATACTGTAATCAATGTTTTCTCTTTCCATCCTGTTACGGTTTCTTTCAGATTGGTGGTTAGTATGTTGGCTAACATCAGGTGGTGCGCTTGAGGAGTCGGGTAGTCATTTCCGATAGTTCTTGATGTACGCCAAGGCGTTCCGTTTCGTTGTTGTTGGTTCATGTGTGGCATTTGTAGTCTTGCAGTTAATTTGTCCTCGGATGAAACTGCGTGGATATCCGTTGAGCAGGATAGAAGCACACTGCTGTACTGAGGAAACAAAACGAGAGGAAGAAAGCCATCTTTTACATCTTACGTGTGCAACGGACACATAAATATAAATTTCATCGACTAGAAAAACGCACCGCAGTTTCTGGAACAATATTGTATCCGCTTGTTAGTTTGGCTTCCAGTTAATTGATATGTGACTCACATGAAGAAATGGATCATGAAGTGTTTACTAAATTATTTAGCAACATGTTTGATTTTTCTTTCACATTCCTACTCATAACGGCATAATGTGAGCCTTTTCATGCAAAGTGGACTTCTGATCAAACCTATTGTAAATTGTCGTGCCCATGAAAGAGGCTTGGTGATCTACAGGATTCAGATGACGCCATTAGAGTGAAGAAAATGTTAAACCCGCATACCTACTACGCATTTCGTTCAGATGGTTTTCAAAGGCCTGAACGATTGGGCGTATGCAGTTTGTTGGTTGACACTTTGAAGCACAAAATGTGCCACAAAGCGGTGATTTCTCGCTATAATCTACATTCTTTCTCACCAAATTTCATGCAGTAAGCAGAAATGTCATGTGATACCAAGCAGCAACGGGATTTTGGACCATTCCTTGGTCATACATCAATGATGATTCGGTTGGATGCCAGCGAATTAGTTTCAAGAAAACTATCAGTAGTACAGACTCGCTGCCCATTCTACGGCAGCTAGCTGAGAAAAAAAACCTGCACTCCCTGAGCAGCGAGTAAAATACGAGTAAAAATACGAGTACTTGATGCAGGTCGTTAAATCTATGTATTTCTTTGTTCAGTCCAATGGTCATTGCACTGATTTACCAGAGCACTTAGCTCCAATCCAAGAAACAGCACCGTGGTTAGGCAGTAAAAGCATCTAACCGAAAACTTGTATGCCCACTTCTGGGTCGACTTGGAGGCTTCTCTGTCCAAACGTACACTGGACTGTGGAAAACAAAGGATATTCATATCCAGCCTCTGCTGAACCATTGCTTTATGTTTTTACTAGACCATGCATAACTGTAGGGCCGTATGACAGGCTGAAGGCTGAAAAACAGAGCACAACCATATTTGTACATAATTATAACCGAATAAATAAACGGTTTATTCCTCAACGGTGCGAGGCACAGTCCAACGGGGGGCCTGATCGATCTTTACAACAAGATCGCATAACACTGTTAATTGTGCACTTTTCTTACGACGAATCCCAGATGGGCTTTTTAAACGATGGATAGTTTGAAGATGCCAGAAAGGTTAAGAAACGGAGAACAATAAAAGATGCAGGTTTAGTCAAAAGTTCAAGTGAAGTAATACTGCCATCCATGGAATCGTCCCCATGAGACTTGGTTTCATGCGGGGTGTTCCCTCGATGGGTTTCACCCACACTTCCATGCTCCAGCTGGCTGTATGCCGGTGTGGCAAAATGTCATGTATGCCATCAAGTAGTTTACAAACGTTTGTTCTTTTTAGAGCTGTTTTATGCATGCATTATGGGTGATGCAGGCTAGCCCGATCCGTCATGCGGAACATTCAATTATGGCAACTTTTCGTTATAAGCCAGCAAATAGTGGCAATGTGTGGCAATGGGTAAAAATTTTTATTTTGGAAGTTGTAATTCGTTACCTCGAGATAAGCCCACTCGAGGCCAACAATCTAATAAGAAAAAATATAAAGTATGAGCAATAAAATAATACTAATAACCAACTTTTGTATATAAGCCACTCACAAGTTCATGGGCAATCCTGGTGAATAACGACGATAGTACATAAAATTAGAGAGAAAGAATTGTTACACTACGACCAGCCTTGTGTAAGAAAAAATGCGCAGCAAAGATAATCCAAACGTAGTTAACAGAGTAACTGAATTTGTTGGTGATTTGTCCCAAAAGACGAATAAATAAAACCACCACAATTGACATACGATTAGTTCATTAATTCTAGACAATCGATCACAAAGAAAATATCCGTTATCGATCGTTCAGTGGGTACATGAAAAATAAATGAGAAATGCGGATGAGTACAGACCGTTAACATAGAGCAGGTTTCGTTCGATATTGGAAATACAACGCAGAGATCGACTAATCCGATTCAACAACTGGTTATCACAGTTCTTCCGTTTCAAAGATGACCCCGGTTTTCCTTAAACAATCTATCCCCGTTAATCAGCAAACTTAAGATTTGTTTCACTTTCGCTGGTGTCAGAATTGTTCTGGTCATTTTATTGAATACGCACAACTATTTTGTACATCGTGTACAACTAGGTAGTTTATTCCACCTCAAGCTTAAACTTGTAAATGTTCTGGAGGGCTGTGGTCTTGAATGGCGGTTCTACAATCATACATTCGGTGTCGCGTATTTCATCATATCTGGTTTCCGACCAAAATTTCATAGAGCGGTGTTCACTATGCACGTTATGCCAGACAACTTTGTGAAGGAAACCAAGATTTGTATGTAATCTACACAGCCATAAAGCTCCACTTTACTTCGTTACATTTGTCTTTATTCCAGCACTAATCCAAGGCTGGTTAGCCGAACAATCTTCCTCGGTTGCCAGCTTCGTGGTTCGGGTTTACCCGGTTTTAGCAAGTAGTTCAGCGCTAGGAAATATTTAGGTTTTGTCCATCCCAACACTGGTGCGTCACTTGGGAGGAGCAACACCCAAATATTTCCATTCGGGATTCCGTCCTTGCGATCGGAATGACAGAGGTTTACATCAAAGTAAACCGAGGTCTCAATAGAGGTTACGAGTCGCAACACAACCTCACAGCATGTTCTCTAAACGCAACTTCAGTTCGGCGATAGTTTTCCAGGAAGGTGGGTTTTCACCTGGCAACCTTTCACCCCACAAAAGGTCACCAATGGCTGTTTAACAATCCTGCGACGACGGTTGTAACTCACAACAAACTAACGTCACAACCGTTTGTTTTTCCAGATAATCATGTTTAATCCGCAGAGGCTAATCATTTCTCCTCACATTGATGACGCGATCAAACAGTAAAAAAGGCAACAACACGGCTACATGCATGGTTGGCAGCATCCGGTTTTCGATTTGTCTACCATTGTGGCCAGCCACAGGACGCCTGCGCCTACAGAGGGACCATGGGTGACTTGCGCTGCAACATCCACAGCTTCATCCACACATCCCATATCCAGTGTAAACCCGAAGGAATAAGACCGGGAGGCATGTGGATGGGAGCCACGTTCCATCAACGGAGCCGGCCCACACTCCTTCACAGGCAAACACAAGCACGCTGTATTTGGAGAATCAAGTGCACACAAGGCGGTGGCTGGACCGTAGTCCGCTCCATACTGACTGCATGGAACCACTCTTCGAGCCTAGCACGACCACAAGGAACGTGCACCGCGTCCCCTTCAGCAACGACCAACTGTCTCCTGGAGCCAGATGGAGGAGATAGAAGGTAATAGACAGGTAGGCACCTTGTCAACATGCACATCAAGCGCAGCCACACCTGGGATGTCAAACAACAGCCAATCACTCAAAATGCCGATATCGAATAAAGTAAACGCATATGACGACATAAATACTCGCTAAATGAGCACATAGAAGAAATTGATTATAAGTGAATAAGTGATAAGTACAAAATGTCCGAGTTATTTAAAAAATACCACGCGATACAATTACGCAAGTTTACCACAATTTGCATGAGCGACGTGTGCAAGTTGGGAGATTATCAAGTACGCAGAACAAACCAAATAAAGTGTAATGAATTTTATCCACATTAAAAAGAACTAGTTTAAGTGTAAGTTGGTTTAGCCCAACTGCGGTGAAGAAGCATCATGAATGCAACATCAGCCTCAGCATGAGGCAGTGCACATACATACACTCTCATATATACATTCACGGTTACGGTAAACATGCATTTTTGTATCTTTTCACATCACTCGTTTTCTTGTTACCATGATCTTGCCTGCACTGGTGTGCCTCGCGTCGCTGAGACTAAATATTTACTTGGTTCTTTATTTATTTATGTGCTTACTCGGTTTCTAGTAGTAGCCATTTGTCGGTGCAAGAGTACGATGTAAGCCGGGCTTCGACGTGTACCACACATCCATACTTCAAGAGTGAGACCGAGGCAGGTTCAATTACGCACGACAACCCCTAGAAGAGCCGACCGAGTTAATGTAAATAAGTCTATACCAAATTTGGTGATGCATTGAGACAAGTAATCTACACAACTTTTATTCTCATTTAAAGTGAGGCATTGCTAACATGAAATATAACGGGTGACATTTTTGATAGGTAGGAAAAGAAGTTGAGCAACTGAAAAATTCATAGGAAAAAAATGAGTTTAAATCAATGCCAAGGGACCTAGAACAAATTTAGAGAAGTTTCTGTTATTCCGATACGCCTCACAGCCCAACCTGCTGAACTCTGCACATCATTAATATTAATTGGTATATTCCAAGGTAAGTGGAACACGGCCGGTCAAGGCTGGTCCAATCACATGATCCAACGAAATGCAAAACGACTACAGAACTACAGGACTGCAGTATAAAAACGCATGTAATTCTTTTTCCATTGATTCTTGTACCATAAATTTTGCTTCATATGTCTTCAGAATGGATGAAGGTTGCAAATCCTTCAGACACGTTTAGGCGGAGTTTAGAAAAAATAAAGCAAGAGAACAATGATTACCGTGGTAAGCGGCTATATGCACAAGGAAAATGTGTTTATAAAAATTTCCTACAGCCACATAAAAATAAATTACACATAATTATAATGTATTAACAGAACAGAGAGCAAGTTAGCGATAAATAGTTAATCAGTGAAATGTTTCCGCCACTTTTCATTTACGTCATTTAACGCGAACGTCGTGCCACACGCAGATATTAAGATATGATAACACAAGGCAAATGGAACTGCGTACATAACAGATGGGTTAGTGGAGCGCATCGATAGTTCAGCATTTGCGTAGGGTCATGTCTTACGGGCACTCATGAGTTCCATCTAGATGGGTAGGGAGTTTGTAGCACTACATGAAAGCCAAATGAAAAACCAGTTTATCCAACCCACCGATATGAGCATGTTGTTCATATTCCATCAGTGATTCTTCAGGTTAACTGAGAGCAGAGTATGAAGCGTGGTATATGAAGTAAAAGCAAAGATAAATCTAATCTATCCAACTCATCGATGTGTTCATGTTTTCAGAGGCTATGATTAGACCATCAATCTGAGTAACATGGAGAATATAACAGTATAGACGAAGCGAAACAGACATAGATCTATTTATCCAACATATCGATGCGCCCATGTTTTCACAGGCCCTTATAGGCCATCAATTCGAGTACTCTCGTAGGATGTAACAATGTATAAGGAAGGACTGAGCGATGGAGCTATTTTACCTATCGAAAAATTCATAACAAGAGAACTACGTAGCTCAAGTTGCATCGAAAAATTTTCTCCCCATCTTTATTCGCACTTTTGTATTGTGAATTCCGCAAGTGCTTGGAAGTTCTCAGATCCGTTCTCATACACTCATTTGTTTATGTAACTAACACAAAAAGTCTTTAATTTTAATAAAAGTTCAGTACTCTTTTAATTGCATCTTAAATGATGATTTTGAAGATGAACTTAGCCTGTGGCAGTCGATTTCATAGCGCAGTATATTTATGTGTAAAGATGTACCGTAGACGTGTACGACAGTGAGCTCGTTTCATCAGATATTCCTCTTTCTTAGGTCAAAAGGTGGAGCTTCGCGGAAAATCGGCTGTTAGCAACTAGTGTGTATCAGTCAATGGACAATTTTGAGTAACAGACAAATGCAGCTGTAATATTCGAAGCCGTAGCCGTTCGATTAGTTAACAATGGAGTCTATCTTTATAAGTGAGCGTAAAGTTGCAACCCACCAGTCTTTTCGTAATAGACCTATGTGTAGTGTCGGGAGCACTCGTATCGCATCTTATAACGCGAATAAAAGAAGTGGTACATTAATCTAATAATGGCCTGATGTATAGTTTGAATGACATGAGTTTAAGTTTGCTTGTTATAAACGGCGGCCTGTTATTCCAACGGTCTGTGAGGTTAGAGCCGCTGGATACACAACTATTTCTTTGCAATCCACCAAACCCAAGTAATGAGGGCCTAAGTGACATATCGACTCACATAAAGGGAGCGGAATCTCATGCAAAACTAAACGTACGTGTGATACTCTGCATGCAAAACACATGAAGTCCCACTTGGGTGTTAAAAATCCCATGGAAGACCCGACACACCATTCTTCCAGTCAGTTTAGATGGCAGATAAAACTGACTCAGAGGCATACAAACTTTTATATCATCTGCAAGCTTTATTTAAGTATACCGTACCCTATTGCCGGGAAAAGATCATTTGCATACATGGAAAAAGTAGGGGGCCGAGTAGCACTCTACTGGTAATATCTCACGTCTCCGACTGATAGTCACCTATTTTGACTGTCTGCTTTCGAAGAGTTAACTAAGTTTCTAACCAGCATAGGAATGGCATTGCGATTCCAATAAGGAGAAGTTTGTATAAGCATTTTATGTGAAACTGTTGTGGGTATTTTGAAAGTCTAGTTAGAGCACGACACAGTTCTTACCAGATTCTATCGATGTCGGTAAGTGATCAAAGAACTGTAGTTGGTAAGTGGTACCTTACGCTCTTGTAGAAGCCAATACATTAAATGTGACCAAAAATTGTCTGGTGTTAAAAATTTAATGATTTCATTTTAAGTAGCCATTCCATGATCCAGAAAATTAAAGCAGTGGGATTAATGTGCCAGTGGTTTTGAGGTCGTTTCCAGGACAGATTTTATAGAGGTATGTCACTGTCGTCACTTATTCTTATTCGAGAGCATAAACTATTTATACATGTTTTGTATCTGACCCTGTGCGATAATGGATGGCATCTTAAAGTCTAGAAACAAACTATTTTTTATTATTAACCCTACTGCTACAAGCTCTGAAGCATACCTCTTGATGTACAATGTGGAAACGCAACGAAATAATTTTGCTTCACATGTCAAATGAAGAGAGCCCAACAATGTATAGAAACGTGAAGGCACCTTTAAATCAGATACTTGTAACCCTTACCACAGCATACATGTACAGTGGTAGTGTGTTCAAGTCATCCAAATGATAGGGTAAACGGCTTTTTGACTGGTAGTTTTCAATCAGTTTGTATATGGATATGAGGAGGGGCTTTTTGTAAATACATTGGTATAAAAACACATTTAACTGACATCTAAAATGTGGGCAACAGCTTAATGAAATAATTGCTATTGGAGTTACCGTAAACAACTTAATTTTGTGTCAACGAACAATTTCTGCGATTTTGTACAATAACGTCATATCTATTTTTTCGGTCGTAACTATTAAATCCTGGTTGTGGGGGTGCGGCACATTGACATTTAAAAGGTTTTCATCCATATACATTTACATCTTTCATTTTTACAACCGTTCATTTATCAGAAATATCTGCTTTCATCATTTTCCATCCTTCGCTACGGAGCACTTATTTGCTTTCAAGCACCAAATTGTGTTTGCTTATTCAAATGCACACTGAGCAATGTTTAAGTTAAAAATCCCATAAACTAGCAGAATATAATTGTTATTTGCTGGAAGTGAGACATCAAACTTATTGTTAATGGAATTCTACTTTTCTCGTTGATTATTTGGATCAGAATTTTCACTCTACAGACTGGTGGTACGCTACCTTTTTGACTAGGCACATGCATTGTTGTTTTACTCTTATCGCTTTGTTACTCTTCCTTGTCAAAATGCCAGTTGTCAATGGACACGAAATCCAACCAATCATTTCAAACGGTGAACTACGAAGCAGCAGTCATGCATTTCTAGCTGAGTCATCAATGAATCATTCATTTCGTTGACCGGATGTTGGTTCATCGGTAGCAGTACATGCATCTATGTGCTGCAGATGATGACCAAACGAATTGACAGTCGGTTAAAATAGCCGACCATTTTACTCAGCTTAAGCCTTTGCGAAAACGGCTGCCAAGATTGAGTCATTTTATCCTTGAGCACCGTTTGTATGTAGAACTCTTGTTCTGCCGACCAGGTAGCTGCAAGACAGTAATGCTACTTATCTCGCCAGATCCATATCCATACATCCATGAAAGCCCTTCAGCTATTGTCGACTCGGTTGGGTGTCTTCTTTAGATTAGCATGTGGCCCAGTTAACTTCATTATTTAGATTATTTGTGCTTTTGTGCGTAGTGTACTTTTTGTAGAAAGTAGAAGTCACGATTAAACTTTGCACAATAATCTGCCTCGACGGGGAAACGAACTCCCGACGTACGGATTACCGGTCCGCTGTTCTGCCATCTGAGCTACCGAGGACTAACGATCAGGTGAGCAATTTGATACATAACTTTTGCTTGGTTTGCGACGTATTGCCAATAAGCTCACAGTATCTGTCCTGGTGTTGCAGATTGGCTCACTCACTCGTCACTTTCTAATGAACCGAAGTATCTGTCTTGCACATGTTCAAAAGACCATGGTAAATTTAGATAATTGGTGGTTTTGTGAGAAGTGAAATTTTAGTAGAAAGTGGAAACCACGATTAAACTTTGCACAATAATCTGCCTCGAAGGCAGATTATTGTACAAAGTTTAATCGTGGCTTCTAGTTTCTACAAAACTTTATTATTGTCGCACATTTCACAACTATAGGGTTCGCCCATTATCATAAATTAATATTTGCCTTCTGGTGTTGACACCTGTAGCCACTGGTGATCCATGTTTCGCTGAAACACATACGCTTGAAAATGCGTGAAACGGTCAATACTATTAGATATGTCAGCATAATCCCATTTATCATCTTGATGTGAGATCCTCACATAGTCTCATCCTCGTCTTCTGCATTCTTAGTGCAGAAGTAGTGGGCACTCGATTAAATTCGTTCTGGATTTGGATATTTATCTACCCCTGGTATACAATATTATAATAAATAGCTCACTACGCTATAAAAATTACTTTCTCTCACACACATCACTGTCCAAAACGTTCACAGATTGTTCTGTTTGTAGCGTGTAGTGGTATTCCAAGCTAACACGTAAAGAGAACAATCCGCTGTTGCAGGACATTTTTGGCTGTATAGGTTTTACCACAACTATCACGCAATCTGCCGTGCCAATAATTGTGTCCCATAAGTTCCCATGAGTGACACACCAAGTCTCGTAATTTCTTGAAATAGCGCTGACATGGGTAGGTTGTTCCGGTGCTGGTATTAGCCAGGTTGGCAATTGGGTCGTGACCGTTTTGTCAGAACTCAAGCAGACAACATTAGCACAGAAAGAGTGACGGATTGTTTGCAAAGGTTGGAAGCAGCAAACTTATGGATCCATTTTTCCTGTAACCAACAGATGCAACTAACCACTGTTCCGCCCGCACTAACTTCACCACTACTGTTGCCAAACGTTTGCATTCTAACTGCTTGGCTCTACGTTCCACACCCCAACGCAATGTATCTAGTTCTGAAGTATCTTTCTGAGCACAACTTTGGACCTACAGCCGACTCGGATCAAATCGGCCAAATATCGTGTCTGGTAATTTACTGGGGTGAATCAGCCTTCGACTTCACAATGTGAGGAGCCCACATCATCAACGTCCAGCCATCTAACTAAAGAATGCATCCAGTTAACCTTTTCCGTTCGTTTGTCTAACGGCTATCCAACGTCATTCTCTACGGGTATTTTGCTGACAGTATGACGTTGGCTAACATATTACGGCTTGACAGAACTGTCGTTTGTATTTACGGCCAAATAGTGCTTCAAAAATATTGGAAAGTCACATAGAATTTGTAGTGGTAACAGATTGCACACAAAAGATGCCATACTGTAAGCGTTAAGTGGATGACACGTTAGCATCTTTTGGCGGAAGCAAAAGATTGTGCAGTTGGTGAAGCAGTTTAACGGCGCGCATGCAACTTGCGAGTCAGAAGTGAAGTGGGATAAAAGAACTATTGACCATTCTTGGACGTCCTTATCAGTCGCAGGGACGACAGACTCATTAAGTTGTTTGCCTACAGAAAAGCAACATAATCCGGCCAATACCTGCATTTCACAAGCATCACTCCAGTGCTGTGCAAGCGAATACCTGCGACAACTTTACTTAGCCGAGCTAACCGAATTTGTTCGGCTGATTGCTTGGTCGACCAACCAGAGGCAAGTACAGCTACTCTCGTGGCGAACGGTTCTCCTGGCAGCCTTATAGAGAAACACAACCAATAGTGAGACCCGACGGACTTGGTGCAAACGGTATCCAAGAAAAAGATGTAGGTCGATTTGCCATCAATGTTGATGTACCTGTGCTGGAGACCACCAAACGTCTAGTCTCTTCTATGCAGAAATGCTGATCAAGTTGGGCCCATTGAACGCAATCATGTTTGGCTGTTACCTCCCACGAAGGAAAGTCAGCCAACCGGGACCAACTCGCATTGCATTTACCGATTCATACGTCAATGAGGGGCCCTAAAAAGTTAAAACCGACCGAACTCTGACTTTCCGGATAACGCAGTATGTGCCGAGATGGGTTCAGCGTAAATTTGTCTAGACTCCCTGCTCCCTTAATTTCGTGCGACCTTGGATCGTCGGTTTCCTCGATAAGCAAACAACTGGTCTTGAGTCAGTGTATAGAGCTGGATTAAGCGTTCAAAGCCGTGTTACGCTACGTAAATCCTTGCTTCAGTCGGTTTTCCAAGGCAGCCGTAATAAGCCGCATGCAGCCGACGCGATGCTTTCAGAAACAAGTAGATGTCAGCTTAAGGCTGCCCTGGAATAAAAGGTGAACTTCCATCATTATTTTCGCAACTCAAGCTTGTCTGGTTGCACACAATGTTAGCTATATCTATGCTTACTGGGTAAGGTTAATGGTAGTGTGGAGACAAAATTCTTCATACTGCACTTTCAAACACTTTTGTCTAGTGGGCACAGGACTGCATAACTTAGCAGCCGAGTTCCTGCCCCTCAGTTGTCTGAGAAAAATATTCTCTGTTCCAGTCTATTGCATAAAGTTTTGTGTTGTGATTGCTCCGACCCATTAATTTTATCGGACTATCCTTAAAAGCTAAGGCACATAATTATGCCTCTTAGGACTGTTCCCGGTAGCTGAGGTCTTTGTACATTACCATGTAAGAAGAATCTTACGTCGTTCCTGTACATTTGCCGCAGTTGAGAATGAACCAAATGGTGTTCTGATTGCACCGACCTTGGTAGACCGATTTGTAGGCCAATCAAGGCATTGAACTTACTGATTTGGAGACTAATTCTTAATGCTATTCCATGCTCCTGGCTCATTTAGTAACGGCAACATCTTTAAATTAGACCGCTGTTTTCGTCATCAGAATGTTATTCGAAACTACCCACAGTTGTTTCCGCAAATAACTCATTAATTTGTCTAATGGAACCTATTTAGGACCATCAGTGTTGTTCTCCTTTGTTGATCATTCGATTTCGTTCAGTAAAAATTTCAAACGTCACCTCTATAGAACTAGTAATAGAAGTCCTAAAATGGGCGGTAATCCAGTGCGGAAACCAGAAGGCTGATTAGCGGCTCCTGTCAGTCATTCATACTAAAGCCTTCAGGGTCTTGACAAGCCGTTATTACTAAATTTTTGCATGAAAACTGTGTTCCGCCATATGCACATAATGTATTTTTTGACTAGGTTACAAAACGTAGGTTCTTCGTGCATCTATGCGATGGGACTTCCGCAACTCCAGACAATTGTGGTTTAGGAGGGAGCGATTTTATCCATCCTTCTCCTATCCCTAGATAATGAATTTCTGCTCATTCCATCCAGTTTCATCTGACGTAAATACATTGACGACAATAGGTATGCTGTACAGTTGTAGTGAATGAGGAAGATTCAAAACTCCAACAGGGCTTAGATGAAGATCTTCCTTGCTCACTCTCTCGCTTCATATCCCTCAACCATTCCAATTGGTGAACTGACATCCTCTGTTTTTCGTGATGACAGACAGTTCCACAGTACATATGTGTAAGAGGATTTTAATTGTATTTTTCAATATTTTCATCCCAACAGCTCACAAACTACATAGCTCCGTCACAATCCGGAAAAGGACCCGGAACGTTTCGCTCTGTTAATGCTAGTGAGTGCTGCACATTCTCTCAGTCCCTTACTGGGGATCGAACCCATGACGGCTAATGGCAGACTCCAAGTAGCCAGCAGCTTAAGCTATTGAGCCATGGGGGAAGGCAGGTGAGTTCCATGTTTTGCATGCTAACTATGATGTACCACAGCCAAATTGATCACGTACCATCGTACCACCGTGACAACGTATGGTATCGGCGTTCTCGTTTCTCTCAATTTGTCCTGGCCGACATGTATTCTTCAAACAACACAAGGAGTCGGAAAACTATCCTTTCACGCTCTCAGGCCTTAAGATAAAAAATAAATGTTTACTCTTTCCATGCTCTACTATTTCCCCTATTATTGCCGGGAAATTTTCAAAAGAACTGTGCCTTTTAATTGCACTCATTAAAAGGTACTTCCTGATGCCGCGGATTAGAACAGAAACCCCTGGTTGATTTTCTGGTTAGCAGACAGGTTGGCGCATACATCAACTTCTCACGCAGCATTTGAAACGACCTCTCTCCCACCCCACATACTGCTTTAACCAGTGAGATAATTTTTTACTCCACCCAATTAAACTTTCAAGTTGCATTTTTCGTGCCCCTTCATGTCGTAAATCCATCTTTCTTCGTCTGTTTGGCTCATCACTGGACGCTTTTCCTATGGTGCACCAACTGTCACACGGTTTGTTTGTGTAAATATTCCTCCTTTCGTTTTCTTTGTCACATTGTATATTTTAACTAATGCCGTGAGAGATTGTATCCACAGAATTAGTGTGAATTGCAAAACTTGCCCTCACATAGACGTATAAAACATTTCTTGACTTAAAGTCAAAAGTGAACAACATCCAATTCACTTATACAAGTATCATGCTTTCATTAGGCGAAAGGTCAACTCGATTCAGACAGCAGGAACTAAAATATGCAACTGCCCGTTTAGGAAATTTTGGTTCTAAATATCAAACCCAAAAAGAAGGATGGATTTGCATTGACATTTGTGTCCATTTTTCTTAAAAATATCAGTTGATATTTGAGAGGGTGCTAGTTAGATGTAGAATTCGAATAAATGCATCATGAAAGCGTGCCACGTGTTTTTCCGTCTGGTTTGGTACAGAGCTCGATACACCTTGATGTCGACAATCATTGCCTAGACGGTAATAAAACCAAAGGTATACTTAAATTTGCTTCTCTTTGGAATAGAGAACAAAAGAGTTCAAAAAGTAGCTCTTACCAAGTAATTACAAGATCTCCTACGATGAGATTCAAAGAATGTTTACACTAAGCGTAACCAAAAGCCATCCTGCAAAAGCAGACTACGGCTCCCCAAACGATGAAATCCACTACGTTATCAGGTGAGCATTCATCCAAATTAGTAGCTGTGAATCACAATTTGATTTGCTTCACGATCTAAACTGCTTGTGCTAGCGTGACAATCCCCAGCAGGTTCATGCACTCTTTGGGCCGTCACAACTATGATAAAAATATAATGGCCCACAGCTTTTCATGAAATGTAATATCATGAGTTGTATCTTCCAGCTAGGTCTGAAAATGGCGTTTTCCATCATATTGTGCGACTAAGGAAGGAATCAACCTACGTTTGTAAATAACTATCATTGTTTCCGTGTGGACGCAGTTTCCATCCAATCACTTTGTTTACTACGGGGTCGTATATGCGACAAATTGAAGCAGCACATTAGATGATTCCAGTAACTCGGTACAGACACACCGGTTCGTAAGCGGATAACAAAAAAGCGATTTGCACCACAACTGTGCGTGCTGCGATTTGCAGCCCAATAGGCCTGTTGTTGACAAACGCGTCCTTACGTGCTTGTAAAGAAGAGGCAATTCCGAAGGAGTTTTAACGTTTACAATGATGAGCACTTGACAATTCATGCGGGATGATCAGAAGGAGGAGTATAAAACCAAAGGTTAACTTAACAGCAACAGTGTAACATTTAATCTTTTATGTCCCTCACCGAGCTATTCATGCTACACAATTACAGGTATCCTACTCGCAGCCGTACGAAGAGGATTAATAAATGTATTATTGCTGCTTAAATGGAGCCTAGGTATAAGATTATAAGATTAGGCACTGATATGAATGATAGTTTGTAAAGATAATCATGGTGCGTGAAAGAGAGAGACTGATCGCTTTTGGTTGTAGGATGGTTGATTCCGTCAGATGGCGGACGGTTGTAACGATGGCTTTTTCGGGCATTAAGCAGATGGATGGAAGGGTAGGCGTTCGTTATCCTTTCGACCAGTTTTGTGAGTTGCACCTTAATGTGCCAAGTAATTTCGTTTTGTGAGTGGACGTGAGGTAAAATGCATTCTCTACCGTCATTGGTTGTCACGTGCTTTTACACGCCGTCATGGTAATGGGTAGAGGTCAAGCGTTGTTCTGAACTCGCCTTGTGACCCACGTAGTGCTTAACAGCTCTTGTCGTCAGGCTAAATAAGATTACGATTCTAGACAAACGTTTAGAGGATGTTGTAAACGTTCTTGACAAAAGCACTTTTTGTTCGCTTTATTTTGTGAGTTAGGGGAAATAAATTAGGCAAATAAATGGGATGGCGTGTCGACAAGGCGTTTTCTGAAACGCAGTGATTTAGGGGGCAATAAAAATATCGACTGGAAGAGCGTACCAAGTTAGGTGCACCGATAGAACAGAATGTGCCGGTTATCATCTGGACGGCAGTGTTTGCAAAACTGAGCTAATGTCATCTCAGGTTGGTTTTGTTCCTGTTGCAAGAGTTCGCAGTAGGCATTTCTGGGGCTCACTAACAAGAAATCGATTTTAACTGCTGAGCAAACCAAGCGCTTTAGTCTGATTATGAAAGGAAACTGCTTCAAGTCACTGAACATTTAGATTGCCCAACACTGTAAAAAGCTTTAAGTATACGACATAATATTTGCACTTGAGACGCCAAGTTTAGATAGCACGTTCCTCATGAAGCCTCAAATAGGCGGTCAGAATTTGCCAAAACGTAAGCTAGAAATTCGTGAACATCAGCAGTGGTAGACCAAGGTGCTGACGGGCTCTTCCCAATAATTTCGCACTGGTTTGTAAGGTAAAGATCATTCTGCGCATTTACCCCGATATAGGTTTTGTTGCAAATGCTAGTCCCTAGTTAGATTTTCATGGATAGACTAATGATATATGCCTAGAATGGTGATCTCTGGCAAGTCGAGCAGGGGTCGGTTCTCCGACTACCCAGTATAGGCCGCGTTGAAATAACTCTGCAGTGTCCTATGATCATCCAATGAGTTAATATCACGACAGGCGTTGGAATCGTTTAGAAATAGTAGGACATTCGGTTACGGTAAACTAAAACGGTGTTTGCTAAAGACTAGGAATAAATGTGGCTCCAATACTAAGTGAGCTGGAAATAGCATTGTTGACTCTTTAATTCAGCTGACGTCGGAAGAGGAATTTGCTTATCAGGGTCAAGGTAGAGTCACAGACTTCAAGCCTATGAGGCGTGTGAAGGAGAATGAGGTGTTTCAGACAGTCCAACGCTTCTGAGTGGAACAGATGGACAAACTTCAGTCCTACGCTAACAATGACCGATTCCATTATGCTGGTTAGAGCAAAAGGAAAGTTTGTAGTGCGTAAGCGATTACGGATGTCATCATGTTGCTGTAGATATATCCCACGAGCGTCTCTCCGACGCTAAGTTCCATAACATCGGACAGCACAGGAGGAGAGTGATAGGACAATTGACCGACGACTTTACGCGGCTGTCGCTGTTGTGCACAGTAGTAAGTATTCCATGTTTACGATTAATTGAAGCCTGTATTTAAGCAATATATCGTTGAAGGAATCAAGCTAACGGTTCGGCAAAGCTCATGGCAGCTGTCTTTAACGTCTTCGGACTTATGTCATCCACGCCGGATTAGATAACCACGCGCAACGGTAATAGCCTTTTATCACATTCACTACAATGGACGTTAGGGAGCTTGAACCTGAGGACGGAGTGAACTGTGTAGATAGTTCGTGCGTTGACCATTCACCCTGGACAATGAGGACAGGCAGTTGTCCAAGCGCGTAATCCGTCCCTTTTGTAGTTAGCGCCAGACCATCTATTACAAAACAAATTGCAAGACCTCGCTACACTTTACCGAGTTAATAAACACCAAAGCACAGAATTTTAGGAATACTGTTGCAGTTCGTCGCTAATTGTATTCGATGGTTGTGGACGTTTTACCGAGTTGAGGCAATTTTTCCTTGGTTATTTAAGCAATCCAGGCTTGCACAATTAGACATGCTTTACAAGCTCGCAGAGCTGCATCCATCAAGGTCATACAATTACGAGTCCGACTTCTCAGAAAGAATGTGTTTCTTTCAGAGGCGAAAGAGTTTGCTTTCCCAAGTATGTATCTGTAATCCGTTTAGCTAGTTGACGAACTCCATCTAGACAATATCGGGAAGCAATTCGGCTAGACGGATCAAGTGGTTTCTTGAACATGGTCAGGCGGAGTGTCCTTATTCTTCAAGGTCTTAGCTTCGCAAGGTTTCCATGCATGCATTTTGTGTAACAGATGCTACCGAAGTGCAGCGTCGTGTGATCGATGTGTCCAGGAGATATAGACTTGTAGTTACCCGTTGGGGATCACCAGGTCTAAAACAGGTGCTTCGTCATCCGTTCTGTTTTGCATGGGCGATTTGACTCGGTATTACAGGGATAAGCCAGGGCTTGCTTCTCGCAAGTCCGCGTAGAACTGCTCGCTGAGTGAAGTTGGAACTTCAAGTGCGTGAAGGTTGAAGTCGAATGTAACAAGTACGTGACTGCATCAACGCACCATGACACGTTCCATTGTTGAAGTTATGTTGTGATCCATTTCCAAAGTGGATATTAGTGGGCGGGTAACTAGTGCTTGTAAAACGCGTCACTACGTCTTATGAACAGACTGAAACAAGGAGAAACGATAACTCGCCTTTCTGACTTATCGATAACATGCATTTGTAGGTCAGCTTAGATGTGCATGATTAAGCCACTTCCACTGCTGGACCGATCAGTTTGCTGGAGAAGCATGCCGCGCAGAGCTATCTCAGAATCAGTCATTTCAGTAAGCAGCCATATTTCTGTTTCTGATCAGGTCCATGACGTTGAAACCCGATGAGTATGACGCTCAGCTAACTTAGATGAAAACCTTATGTATTGGTAAATAAGCAGCGATTACAAGTTTAAATGTACAGGAAGAAAAAATCATGACAGCTGGTGGTAGATATTAATTTCAGTGTATTTCACGTATTCTCATTCGACCGCATAGATACTAATAGTAAAAACTTAAACTAGCAGAATTGAAAGGAAATCAATAGCAAGAATCCATAAAGGCTCTGACAGTACGCCTACATTAAAAGTGACGTCTTACAACGGCAAGGCAAGACTGGTTATAAGTCCCAGTTGGTTGCACAGGTTAGGATTTAGACGCCGGATCGCGGCAGCCGCAGCAAACATCAGCAGGTTAGGATTACTATGCCAGCTAAAGATTTTGAATGCTTCTCTGGGGTTTTGGCATATTGTACAGTCGAACAGATGCCTATCAATGGAACAATGGAACAATGGATTTATGCGGGTATAAAAGCTAAAGCTTGACAAATCCCGTAGGGTGATCAGTGCGAAAATCATAGAAGTGTGAAAAATTCAATGGAAACCAATTCAATAAAATCGTTTAACTACGAGTCACTACAAGCTTGTGGACTCACCGAGTTTGAACTGTCAAAATAATAATCCACTATAACTCCGGAGGGGATCATGAGGTATGGAGTATTTGGTTAAAAGAGTCACCGCCCCTTGAACCGCAAGGGGCAAAGTGTTTGAGTTTGAAGCGTCAAAATATAAACCCACTGTTGAGATTTGCGTGGGGGAAAATTATTTTTAAAGTATGGATTTTGGATCTCTCAAAATTAGACTGTACTATGGGAGATAGTGCAATGAAGTGAGTGCACTATCAACTCGATTTTTGAACTCGATCAGGTTGGGTGCACTGACTACAGATTCTGGGAGAGCATTCCAGGCTTGGCAAACACGCACGGAAAAGAAATTCCGTCGACATTCCAAACGGCTGTACTGCACTGCCAGCTTCAGATGATGGCCTCTCAGATTGTTGTTGTTACTGAGCTCCAGCAGCTAGCGGAAGGTATGATTGGGGTCTGTCAGAATCTGATAAGCCAAAATCAAATCTCCCCGTAGTCGTCGATATTGACCACTAAATATCCCGAGCAATCTCAGTCTGTCTTCGTAGCGTAACTGGCCTAAACCTTTCACGTTCTTCGTTGCGCGTCGTTGAGGTTTCTCTAAATCAGAGAGGTCTTTCCTCAGCCACGGCTGCCAGACTTGTATTACATACTCCACGTGTGGTCGTATGTATGCACCTAGAAGTTGGTGAAAAACGGATGGATCGAAGCGTCCAAATGTGCGCCGGAGAAGGCCCAAATTTCGAATGCTCGCGTTCGATGCTTTCTTTGCCTGGGCTGAACAACCAAGGTCGGATTGAATCAAGACTCCTAAATCCTTTTCCTCAGCAGTTGTGTGAAGCACATGGTCACCCAGTTTATAGAAAAGTGTTGATTGGTGACGTAAGTGTAATACTCTGCACTTTTCTGTGTTGAGTGGGAGTTGGTTCTGAACTGACCACGCATACACCTTATCCAGATCCTCTTGAAGTATTGCGGAGTCGTCTGGTGTATTGATCGCTCTCCAGACTTAGATGTCGTCAGCATTGAGTAGGCAGTTGGAAAGAATGAGGGCCGCTATGTCGTCAATATACATCAAAAACAATCGTGGCCCCAGTACCGATCCTTGTGGTACGCCACATTCGACTTGGATTGGGTGGGACAGGGACCCACGCACTTTTACCTCTAAGCTCCGGTGGAGAAGAAAGCTTGTGATCCATCCTAGGAGAGGATCACCAATGCCGAAGCTCTGAAGTTTGCAGATCAGGATTCCATGGTCTAGTCGATCGAAGGCCTTTGAGAAATCTAGGTAGACCACGTCCACTCCTGCACCGCTGTCAATTAATTTGGTCCAACTCGATCTTGCTAGCAGTAGATTTGTGGTGCACGATCGATTCCGTCGAAAACCATGCTGTTCATGTGCAACGAAGGCAGACTCTTCTAGATAGGCTGTTAATACGTCAGCAACAATAGCTTCCATAAGCTTTGACAGGACCGGGAGAAGGGTTACAGGACGGTAGTTGGCTGGATCAGAACGGCTACCGCCCTTGTGAATTGGGGTTATGATCCCACATTTCCACATCTCGGGTACATACATCTGATCGAAGCAGCGTTGGAAGAATCGTGCCAGAGGCTCTGCTAAACTTTCTCCCATTACCGCAAGGGACTTAGGGTGAATGTTGTCGATTCCCGGAGAGCTGTGCTTACGCATACACAACAACTTCTTTAATACCATCCCCGCCGTGAAAGTTATGTGCGTAAGTTTTGGTTGTAAAACAGCTGCTGACAAAGAAACAGACGACCAAAGAATGCATTGAAAGTTCGAAGCATATTGCAGCCGCAAGGCATTCGCCGCATCCTCCGTAGTCAGCGTCATGCCATTTGGCGTTTGAAGAGGAGGGATTCCTCGTTTCACCTTGCGCAGGTTGTTTACATGTTGGTAGAGCAGCTTATGATTCGAAACCATGCGCTCCGTCAGATGCTGCTGGTATGTCAATTTATCCTCACGAACGAGTTGAGTGCAATGATTACGTTGAATTGCATAGGCCGTCCAGCTCTCCGTGCTCGGGTGTTCCTTATAGATACGCCAGGCGGAGTTCCTCACTGCCATACATTTCCGTGTCCTACTTCGCACAAATGAAATAGTCTTCTTCGAGTGGACAACCTTAGTTTCGGATGCCTCTTCGACGAGAGTGCTAAACTGGTTGACGAAATGTGGCCATGCGATTGTTGGTACTTCGTCTGTCAGAAAGTTCCAGTTGGCTGTCTCTGCAAGTCGAGCCAGCTCATCGTACCGTATGATAACTCGGCTTTCCCGTGTAGTATCCACAGGGTATTCTGCGTAGCATATATAATCGAAGAGTAAAACTGCATGATGGCTGCAACCCAAAGGAGCGTCGATAATTACTTTCTCGACCATGAGTTCTTCGTTGGTAAATATCCGGTCCAGGATGGACGGCCTTTCTGCTGCTCTGAATCTGGTGGGATTGTCGATATGGCCATAAAGCGGAAAACTGGAGACAAGGTCTTGTAGATCCGCTTTAAACTGTTCTGTAGGTGTTGCTTGGGCATCCAGAGCGTGGATATTGAAGTCGCCAACGATAAGAATATAGCTGAATCTCCTGCTGATCACAAGCCTCAGCGCAGACGCGAGATTGAAGTCCATCTCGGGTGTAGAGGATGGAGGTCGATAAACGACCGCCACCAGACAGACGTCGTTGCCTGTTAAACGCAGCCGACACCAAAGAGTATCCTGCACGTTACTGTACACTTCTTCTATGGGCTCACACTGGAGGTCACTGCGGTAGTTCAGAGCCACCCCGCCGAATTACTGGATCGATCGCGCCGAACGACGGACACGCCTGGTAGCTCGACCTCCGTGTCTGTGATATCCGGGCGCAACCACGTCTCCGTTATAGAGACGAGGTCACACGATTTGGACCTTTGACGTAGTCGCAGTTCGGGTAGTTTGTTAAGTAGACTTTGAGCGTTAGTGTACATACAGGACAGCTGCTTGAGCACCAAAAGAGCTTGTGGAGGATCACACGAAGTTGGATTTAAGCCGGCCGATGAAAGGCCGGCACCTGATCATTTTTTGCACAGTTTATCGCTGAATATTTTGCACGGGCCTGCAGCCCGCCTAACGTCGTTCCTGCACACGCAGAACGCTCTTCAATAGCGTCGTTTTCAGTGGTTGATAATCTTGATGCAGTGTCTTCGGCTCCGTTTATTTTATCACATTGAGCCACAGATGGTGTCACATCCTCCGGTGGCTTCGATTCAATAAATGGTACCTTAAATCGTAGTTCCGATGGCAGTGCATTGTGCATTTTATGCCAGTTACGCATTAAGTTCGCCGCCATCTGCTGGGACTGAACCACAAGTTTCAGTATCCTTGGACCATTACCTTTGTAATGAGGTGAAACGGGCAGTCTAGAAATCGACTGAAGGATGACGTCGCCTGCAGATAGAGTTTCACGTATGTACCGCCATTCTTCCAGATCGTGAGCATGAGCCTCCTCGTCCCTAGCTGTTGGTAGTTCGGGCACACCATGAACTAAAATGGTTTTTCGCCAGCTGGCCGTGTTGCGATCGTCTAAATTGTTTTTTTCTCGCTGACGTTCGCTCCATGGAACATCCGGAAAGATGCGGATCTTACTGTCTTCACCTCGGAGGTGATATGCCGATAAGAGCACCGCCTCTACATCGTCAGTGGATGCCAGTGTTATCCGCAGAATTCTGGGCTCACCATGGTGAACGGAGTTTGGATGTCTCGTCACACGCGTGATGTTAGTCGGCTTGACCCTAGCACCTATGCGATCGCAAATGAGATTCCACTGGTTCAGATCGTCCTGTTGCTTACCTCTCAGAGAATTTGCTTTGGATTCAGGAACGTTGGTGCATATGAGTGTTAGAGCACCGTAGTTCCTCCTGGTGTTCTGTAATGTGGGAGACGTCGTGATGGATGGACTAAAACAAGTCACTGAATTTCCTGCTTGGTCTCTTACACATGTCGCAGATATTGTGCTTAAAGTCTTGTTTACAGTGTCTCTAGCAATAGTCCCTGCGTAAGTTGGTTGGCCTTTAGAGATACTCAGACTTTGTTGGTCAGTAGGAAGTCTGGTTCTTACCGAGACTTTGGATAAGGGCAGAATGGCTGAGGAACTGAGGATGTTTTGTTCGTACGTGATGCCTGATTGGTTCGGGGTTCCCAAGGTCTTCGCCGCTGTGATTTCGCGAGAACGTCTGGCTCTTTTCTTAGGTTTAGTGGCGGTGAGTACGGGAGATGGTGGAGATACAAACCTTGCTATAATAGCCTCTAAGGAAATAATTCTTTCATTTAGGCGTAATTCTACTTCTGCAATCCGACGGTCGTAATCTTTCGACAAAGCAATTACGCATTTTACTATGGGAACCGTTGTGCAATTAAGACAGAACGAAACAGACTCGGACAGATTGTTGTGCTTGCTAGCCTCAGCAATCGGACTATGGTTAACGGAACTCAACGCGCAATGCTGGCCCGATTCCACTGTCTGGGCAAGTGACTCACCTCCACTTGTAACTTCTCCCCTTGTTACATTGGTCATGGTCGGCTGCAGCGAGGTGGCACGGCCCGGTTCACGGGCTAGTTTGGTGTCGTGCGTGGTAGGTGTGCTTCGCCGTCTTGTCCGCTTGTGGTCGGAGGACACGTTGATCGACTTACGCGTGATGGGCCTGTGCGTCATGCGGTCACGTTTGAATAGGCCGTGTAGGACGTGCTTGGGTCGTCTGAGTGATTGAAATTGATCTGGCCGAGATGCGATGGCGATCGTGAAGTTTACTGGGCGCTTGAGTGCGCAAGTTAAAAATGAATTTCTTCTGTAACTGTTATGCACAGTGGTGCTGTGAAGCGACTGAAGGCTTGTTAACAAGCGGAAAGATTTCTCTATCGAATGATGTAAAAATCGGAAGGGTTGTAAAAAAATAATCCACGAAAAGCTTCAGACTGGAGAGGTTTTGCGTGTGAATTTCCCGGCAAACTCCGCGAAAAACAGAGACACAATCTAGAGGTTGAAGCGACGGGAATAATCCGGTTGGAATGGATCCACCGTGTAGAGAAGATGATTCCGAGTAGAATGAATGCACGCTAGGTGCTATGTAGTGAAATGGTGATGAATGGTCCACAAAAAGGCGAGAGCCGCGAGAAGTTCACTGACCCTAAGGTAAGCTGATCAATCAATTGAGGTAGCAGGTAGTTACCCAATAGTCAAGTTTAGGTTACGCTGGATGTGCTCCGAAATCCGGATTCATCGCCTTTTCTCACTCCGGCCGATGTACATGCAGCCGCATGTACAGTTAAACTGTAAGGCGCAGGAGGCGATAAATTGAGATTGGGGCAGGTCAAGGTTGGATTGGTGCAACAAATTTCTGGTTTGGTGCAGCAGCACGAGCTCAGCTGCTGAAATATTTTTCTCCTTGCATTTTAAAGTTCTTAACGGGACAAGAGATTACAAGCGTTTTGTACATGCGGATAACAGGTGAGATTTAACGTCGTTGCTTATTGTGTGCTAGACCTTATAATGAATGTAAAATCGCTAGCCAATGGGTCAGTATAACCACAGTTGGGACTTCGCTGCAAAAACGTCAGACGCCCGAACATCCGAACTGTCAGACAGCTGAATGGGTTTCCTCTGAAAATTAGTCACTTGCAATTGTCGTGGGAATTGCTTATCCTGAAGCAGTGCTGTGGCTAATTCCTGCATATAGATGGAATATGGCTCAAATAGCATCCAGACACGGTGTTTCCGAGTGCGAAGCGACCAATGATGACCAGGAACAATGGCAATACATTCACGAGACACATTGCCTGGAAAACGTCATAGCGCAATCGATCTCCGGGCTGCGCCGGTCGCCAAACTTCAAAGGATGTGGCCCGAGGATCGTGAAATTGGTCCTTTAATCTAGACCAATGTCAGCAATGGTAGTGGATGGATGGTATGCGGGCCGCAGCAGCCCTCCTTCCAAGCTCCAGATTAAAGCAGCATCTGCTACGCAAACATACCAGAGCAGCCACTTAGTCGCATCACTTACCGATAAGCATACGTATAACTTTAATAAACTAGCCAGCGAAATTACATGCAAAGAGAAGCAAAGAGATGATGGCGGGATGCACGCATGTGATACAGATGAGTTCGTCATCGCCACACCCAAAAAACGAATAGTGGCCGACTTTTCACCGGTCGGCCCAACATTTTACCCAAACGACGCATCCCACGGTTCATTTCTAAGAACAGAGAAACTTTCCTGCATGAACACCCATGCACAAGGTCTCCTGAACAAGTTTGTCGAACTGCGGCTGTGTCAATCGTCACATGTCTGGGACCTCATATACGTCACAGAAACGTGATTTCACTCAGAAGTGACCAACGCCGTGGTCGAGCTACATGGTATGTCCCTTCTCCGAAACGATCGTCCTAGCAAAGTAGGCGTAATGTTATACTACCGCAACAACCTGCAGTGCGAATCGATGGTCGGTCCGAAAATGCTGATCATAGACTCATTCTGGAGTAGTCTGCTACTGAGACGCAATGACACTCGCCTTTTGGCCGTTGTTTATCATCCGCCGATGTTCACCCCAGGAGTGGATTCAAGCCTGATATTATCCTTGGGAAGGATCCTACGAGGACGATATACCCATGTTCTCATCACAGTCGAATTCAATATTCACGATTTGGAAGTTCCGGCATCTCGCAACGAGCAAAGCAAGACAGGCCTGCAAGAGTATGTTGCAGGCATTCTGCTCTTCAGCCCTGTCAATTCGCCCACCGGATTCAGAGCCAGAAATTAATCCTCTGTGCTCGAGTTAGCCCTCATAAACGAAGAACTCATGATAGAGCCTCCAAGGATGGAGAGACATCTTGGACGGAGTAACCACGTAATCATACGTTGCGAGCTCATATGTTATGCGAATTATCCATAAAAACATACTAACTTGTTTCGAAAAATCACCCACTACGACATACTGAAATAATTTACGGGTGGTGCCGGCTGGGAGTTTCCGGACGACTGTCCCATTGACAGTGTTTGGATGGAGTATACTGGCAAGTTCAGTGAGCTGATTATATCTGCACCGGTTAAAAGGCCCTTTCGTTCTGCAAGACCACAATCATGCGTTCGGTGTCGAACGCGAAAAACATTACATTAAGAAACGCGACCTGACATGTGTATATAGAGAACCGTAGCCATGATAACTGGAGTAACTACATTGTGCTTCGTAATCACTGTACCAGGCTTGTGCGTGATGACAAATTAATACGCCAGCAGGGTCTATCGGAAAAGTTTTGTGCAAACAAAACTCTTCTATATAGACATGTAAATAACCTCGGGAATGTGAACGTGGGGTTCCCCCACTATGATAAGCAGATGGATGTGCTCAAACCGGCGTGGATGCAGCTAACTTCATATACACCAATATGCTCCAATTTTCCGACTTGCTATCAGCATGTGTAACATACCTGTCCTAATCTCCCAGACGCCAATATTTACATACGTCACCTTTGCTTCGGCGAACATTTTGAGGAAGCTGCCCTCTTTGCACACCCATAGTCCCCCAGGAGTTGATAGCATTCCCACAAAAGCACTGCAGGTGACAGCCATGACGATAGCTGAACCATTAACGGGATTTTTTCAAAGATGCTTGGACGAACAGCAGGTCCCTGGCTTGTGGAAGCAAGGCATTATTAACACGATTTTCAAGAGTGGTCGAGTTTCAGAGCCCGCCAAATATCGCTCAGGGATTCTCCTCTCGGTGCTTTCAAAGTTTATGGAATCGAACATAGCTGAGCTTTTAATGGGTTACTGTGAAAGATTTATCACCATAGCACAGGAGCAACAGGGATTACCTCAGCACCGGTCATGTACTGGACGATTGACGGCATCCGGTTTCAGATTTGCCTATCACTGTGGCTAGCCACAGAACGCCTGCGCAAAAGGAGGGAACATGGATGGCTTGCGCTGCACCACCAACAACTCCATCCACACACCCCATATCCAGTGTAAACCCGAAGGAATAAGACCGGGAGGCATGCCGATGGGAGCCACGTTTCATCAAAGGAGCCGGCCCATACTCATTCACAGGCAAACACAAGCACGCTGTATTAGGCAATCTAACGCACACAAGGCGGTGGCTGGACCGCAGTCCGCTCCACACTGAGTGCATGGAACCACTCTTCGAGCCTAACATGTCCACAAGGACCCTGCACCCTGTCCCCTCCAGCAACGACCAGATGTCTCCTGGAGCCAGTATGGACGGCGTAGTGGGTAATAGACAGGTAGGCACCTTGTCAACATGCACATCAAGCGCAGCCACACCGGGGATATCAAGCAACAGCCACTCACTGGAAAGGACATTATCAAATAAAATATATATGCTAAAGCATACGGCTATGCCGCTGTAACTTCGCTAAATTATCATATGAAGTAAGTTGTTTAGCAACGAAGTCGCGACAAGTACAAAATATCCACGTTATTCAAAAATGTCACAAACACGACTAAGTTAACAAACGTAACCACATTAAGCGTAAGCATCGAGTATAACTTAATAAAAGATTATTCAAGTAGGCAGAACAAACCAAATATAGTGGAATAAAATTTATCCAGCTTAACAAGCCCAAGTTTAAGCGTAAGTTGGTTTAGCCGAACTGAAGTGAAGAAGCGTCATGAATGCGACAGCAGCCTCAGCATTTGTCATATACTTCCAATCTACTTATTGCCGTGGCAGTTAGAACGAGCTAGCCGACAGTGGGATCGGTATTGATGTCATCTACCTAGACTTTGCTAAGGCTTTGACCCCATAGATCACCTCATGCTTCTCCAAAATATACTAGCATACTGAGTTTGGTACCCTGTCTTTGGATGTAGCACAGATTTCCTCTCGCACCGGTGCTTCAGGTACGAGTGTGTAGCTCATTTTCCGATCCAATTAAGGTGGACTGCGGTGTTCCACAATGGTCAGTGTTGGGGCCACGGTTATTTCTGTTCTTCATTAGCGACCTGGAGAGTGTCATAAAAGCAAATTTCCCGCCTTTTGCCGATGACATCAACATATGGCCATCAGTCGGCTTTCAGGAATATCGCGGTACGCAGCAACGAGGCTTAGATCACGTCTTTGAATGGTCAAAGGCAAATCTACTTCCGTTTTCCACGGAGAAGTGCAAAACCGTGCATCTCCACCACAAGCCCACATACGCTTATTAGCTTGGAGATATTCTGAAAGCTGCCTCTCAAGAGCGAGACATTTAGTTGGTGATGTAAGACGATCTCGGATGGTCGGTGCAGTCCTTGTAGGCATCCAAAACCGCGCACGGACAAGTTGGTCTATTACGGTGGGCACTCTAGCTGTTCGATCCCTCCATCTTCCCCCAAACGCTCAATGCATCTGTGAGGCCCCATATAGCGTACACCATCCAGGCTTGGCAACCCCAGCTAAACCGCAACCTGGCGGTGCTGGAGACTGCCTAGCAAATGGCAATGGAAAATGTGTATGGGTAGTCCGACGTGCAATACCATACGCGACTGAGAGCTCTGGCAGTTTACAGCGGCAGATACAGCCGTCTACGGGGTGAACTCATCCTCGGGTTCCAATACTGTAAAAACTCAGGCCACGCGTGCCGTCACCTCCTGAAGCTCAGCCGCAACAAGGAATGGTGGGGTCTTAAGTTGAAACTTACCACGCAATACAGTCGGCTGAAATGCCGCTGGAATTATTTTTCTATTCGAGTTTGTCAACCATGGAACTCTCTTTTAACGTTTATCACTTTTTCGCCCACGCTAGCCAGTTTTGAAAACCTCTCGAGGATGTTTTACACCAGCTACAGTACTTGAGTTGTTTGCTACTTATTGAGTGACAACATGTTCCAGGCAAACATTGTGTTCACCAACCCCATGAGCTCAAGGTAGACGGATATACGTTTGTGTTAATGTAGATAACATAATGAGCCCACCGATGTTTTTTTCACTTTTATGCGTTTTGCTTGCACTTTATTCCCACAAAAATCCCACGGGACTTGTCATGCCCGGACATTTTTTATCCGTATTATACCACTGTACCATATTTCCAGATAGCTTTGTCTGCTGAGCGTGCTTTACCATCTTTCGGTAGGCTGCAGTTTCTTAGTGAAAATGGTAATCGGATACAATTTACCTCGCTGTCGTTGTGGTAACGCACCACCTACTGTTGCATCTCAAACCTCCACCGTTAACAGTAACAAGGATTTAGGGTTTAGAAGCACTAGGAAAATGGCGGTTACGGACTAATGATTTGAATCACTAAATGCATACTTAGCTGGTTCGTATAATTGAATGTTTTAGCAACTAATTTGACTGGGTGAGCTAACTCCAAACAGTGCGGAATAAACTTGTCCTGTACTTAGAGCTAGACTGTATGCAGTTTGACATGGCGTTACATGTAACATTCATCCAGGAATTCATTACACACCTCTGCCCCTATCTTTCCCCAGCACCACCGCCTGCTGACGGACGGGAGCATGAATCATGTGACATCGCGTTAGCGATATGTTGAGTAGCGCTGTGGTCCCTTACCTCCGAGACCCTGACCGGTACCAGTCCATGAATCCAATGGTATCAAGCAGCCTAATAAAAAGTAAAGTATTCCTATTTTATTTGCTGCGGTGTATTTCTCTCGGAATTGTGCGATTTTCCACGGATGAGAGGTTAACCGGGAGCTGAGCGGCTGCGAGCGGCAGGGGCATTTGGTGGAGAGAAGGTGCGTATCACTCATCTCTCTGTTCACAGGTACTTTCTCATGTCTAACAATAGTTGGTGTACCTGTAAATTGGTTTATTTTCCTTCTTTTTCCTAGTTACTGGCTGAGTGTCACCATGTTTTATTTTCAAGGTTACATCCCCGCCATTTTGGCGTTCAAATTTAATCCACAAGTGATCAAAAATGAGTAAAAAACAGATATCGTTAGAAAGTTTTCTTTGAGAAAACGAAAGGCCCAGTGAATAGACAACAAGGCTTTCAACATCAATGTAATATAAAACTTTTACCTATTTGAAATAGGGATTTATCGGGACAGGTAATTCTCATACACCAACCTTGCTCTGCGTAGTTTGCTGCGACCGGTTTTCTAATGAGACAATGAAACCTACAAAACTGCTTCGTCATTCGAACCCCAGGGTTCTGGATTAAAAGACAAATCCCTGGATTATTTTGGAAGAATAAAGGGAGAACATGAACGATAGAAGCAATTACTGAGGGCTACCCCATCAATAAACGAGAATGCACGGAACGTTATCTTTGGTGGCTAACAGTATTGATAAGGCTAAAAAGTGCCTTTGTCGGCTAAAACTGTGACTAAGCGAATTGTGGAAATAGTCGAAGACTTTGTGACATACGGTGGAGAGGATTAATACGTCACCGTGGTACGCACTTCTGTTGAACGAATCCATAGGCGATACCGCTTGTTTATGTGCGATATATTTATCAGGCAGATGTGCATGAGGATTTGTTACGTTCATTACCTTTGCCATCTGACACCACCGGAGCAGAACTGTTCAGGTCAATGGATAGTTATATATCAGGACAACTAAAATGGTCCTTTTGTGTTGGCATATGCACACACGGAGCTGCTGTCATGACCGAACAACTGTCTGGTTCAACTGCTCGGTTAAGGAAGTTGCACCTGTGAGTGAATCTACGCATTTTACCATATACAGAGAAGTGTCACTGGAAGTTAACAAGGTATCGATTGTTGTGGTTGCAGTTATTAACCACACGCGCTTAATTCGTGCCTGTTTGAGCAGCTTTGTTAAGAGTTGGATGCAGAAGGCAGATGTCTTCACTTCAGTGGTTCAATGGTGTATGATAGGATAAAAAGCATAACTTTACAAGATCCACAGGATGGATATGCAAAAGAAAATTAAAATCAAAATGTTCTAAGGTGAAACGGTAAGTATCAGTGGTTAAATCATTGCACTTTAGCAAATTGTTGTGTATCGTTTCTCACTAAGATGAAAGTCTAAGAGTCTTTCGAATGTCGTCATGTCTGGTGTGTTCACCACATAGTTTGGTAATGCATTCCAGGGAGAACAGATTCTAAGTGAGTAAAAATACTTTCTACACTTCAGACGTGAGTGTTGCGTCATTAGTTTCAGGTGGTTGCCTCGGTTTTGTTTGGATGGGGCTAGAGTCAACAGTGATGTACATGGATGATCGATTTCAGTTAGTAACCGGTATGTGAGAGTAAAATCCCCGCGAAACCGTCGGTATTCTAATGAGAAAACACCGAGTACACGAAGACGCAGTTAGTAACTTATGCCGGATAGTCCACACGTTGCCTTTGTGGCTCCTCTTTGGAGCTGCTCCAGTAGGCAGATGTCTCCTTTTAACCATGGACGCCAGGACCGAATTGCATATTCAACATGAAGACGAAGATAGGAGTTAATCAGCAATGGTACTAGCCGTCGCTCAAAAGTGTGGAGAGCTCACTTCAAAAGTCGCAAGTTCAAGTTCGCCACAACTGCTGCTTTCGGATATTGGAACGAATTTCCAAGACCATCTTGCATGATTATACCTAAGTCGCGTTCACTAGTCACGTGTTGCATGACGTGTTGCCCCAAAGGTATGTGTTGACGAAGCTGCTGCGCACCGTCAGCAGGTGGCACTTTGCATTGTTCAGTGGGAGCTGGTTCTTTTCTGCCCATTCGTTAATCCGGGTCAGATCTTCCTGGAGGTAGACACAGTCGGATGCTGAGCGAATCGCTCTCCATATTTTCGCATCGTCTGCAAATATTTACATTGGAGATAGAATGTCTTGCTGGGAGGTCATTAATGTAGACTAAAAACAGTAGCGGGCCGAGGACGGATCCTTATGGTACACCACTTGAGACGCAAAGGCTTTCAAAATAAGGGTCGGCTACTCTTACCTTGATTGCCCTGTCGTGTAAGTAGTCTTCTAACCAGGCAGCAAGCTTTTGGAGGAGAAAGAAGTGATTGACCCTGTCGAATGCTTTAGAAAAATCCAGGTATATCACATCTATGGGCACTCCTTCATCAGCCGCCCTGGCCCATCTAGCTAAATCGCAACCTGGCGGTGCTGGAGACTGCCCAGGGAATAGCAAGGAAAAATGTGTATGGGTAGTCCCATGTGCAATACCATACGCGACTGAGTGCCCTGGTAGTTTACAGCTGCAGATACCGTCGTCTACGGGATGACCTCATCCTGGGGTTCCAGATCTTAAAAAACCCAGGCCACGCGTGCCGTCACCTCCTGAAGCTTAGCCGCAACACGGAATGGTGGGGTCATAACTTGAAACTTGCCACGCAATAATGTCGGCTGAAATACCGCTGGAATTATTTTTCCCCTCGGGTTTGTCAACCATGGAACTCTCTTTTGACTTTTATCACTTCCTCGCCCACGCTAGCCAGTTTTGAAAAATGTTTCGATGATGATTTACATCACCTACAGTACTTGAGCTGTTTGCTATTCATTCAGTGACAACATGTTCCAGGCAAACATTGCGCTCACCAACCCCACGAAATTGGGGTAGACGGATATACGTTTGTTTTAATGTAGATACCATGGTGAGCCCACTGATGTTTTTTCACTTTTGTGCATTTTCGTTTGAACTAAGTTTATTCCCACAAAACATCCTACGGGACTTGTCAAGCCCCGATATTTATTTTGTCGGTATTATACCACTGTACCATATTTCCAGATAGTTTTAAGTTCTCTGCTGAGCGTGCTTGACCATCTTTCGGCAGGCTGCAGTTTCTTAGTGAAAATGGTAGTCGGATACAATTTACCTCGCAGTTTTTGTGGTAACGCACCACCTACTGTTGCATCTGTAACGTCCACCGTTAACGGTAACGAGGATTTAGGGTTTAGATGCACTAGGAAAGTTGCAGTTTCAGACTAATGATTTGAATCACTAAATACATTGCTTAGCTGGTTCGTATAGTCGAATGTTTTAGCAACTAATTTGACTTGGTGAGCTAACTCCAAACAGTGTGGAATAAACTTGTCCTGTACTTAGAGCTAGACTGTATGCAGTTTGACATGGCGTTACATGTAACATTCATCCAGGAATTCATTACACACCTCTGCCCCTATCTTTCCTTAGCACTACCTCCTGCTGACGGAAGGGAGCATGAATCATGTGACATCGCGTTAGCGATATGTTAAGTAGCGCCGTGGTCCCTTACCTTCGACACCCTGACCGGTACCAGTCCATGAATTCAATGGTCTCGGGCAGCCTAAGAAAAAGTAAAGTATTCCTATTTTATTTGTTGCGGCGTATTTCTCTCGGGATTGCGCGATTTTCCACGGATGAGAGGTGAACCGCAAGCTGAGCGGCTGCGAGGCGCAGTGGCGTTATAGCTTTGGTGGAGAGAAGGTGCCTATCACCCTTCTCTCTGTTCGCCGGTACTGTCTCATGTCTAACAATAGTTGGCGCATGTGTAAATTGTTTTATTTTCATCCTTTCTTCATAATTACTGGCTGAGTGTAACCATGTTTTATTTTCAAGGTTACATCACGGTCATTTGGGCGTTGAAATTTGATCCACAATTTATCAAAAATGAGTACGAAACAGTTATCGGTAGAATGTTTTCTTTGAGAAAACGAAAGGCCTAGTGAATAGACAACAAGGCCTTCAACTTCAATGTAATATAAAACTTTAACCTATTTGAATTAGCGATTTATCGGGACAGGTAATTCTCACACACCAACGTTGTTCTGCGTAGTTTGCTGCGACCGACTCTCTAATAAGGCGATGCAACCTACAAAACTGCTTCGTCATTCGAACCCCAAGGGATCTGGATTAAAAGGCAAATCCCTGGATTATTTTGAAAGAAAAAAGGGAGAACACGAACGATAGCAGCAATTTCTGAGGGCCACCCCATCAATAAACAAGAATGCACGGAACATTATCTTTGGTTGCTAACAGTATTGCTAAGGCTAAAAAGTGCCTTTGTCGGCTAAAACTGTGACTAGGCGAATTGTGGAAATAGTCAATTGTGACATTTGTTGGAGAGGATCAATACATCACCTTGGTACGCACTTCTGTTTGAAGAATCAACAGGCAACACCGCTTGTTTATGTGCGATATCTTTACCAGGCGGATGTACATGAGGATTTGTTACATGCATTACCTTTGCCATCTGACACCACCGGAGCAGAACTGTTTAGGTCAATCGATGGTTATATATCAGGACACCTAAAATGCTCCTTTCGTGTCGGCATATGCACAGACGGAGCTGCTGCTATGAACGAACAACTGCCTGGTTTAACTGCTCGGTTAAGAATGTTGCACCTGAAAGTGAATCTTCTCATTTTACCATGTACAGAAAAGTGTCACCGGAAGTTAACAGCGTATCGATTGCTACGGTTGCAGTTATTAACCACAAGCGCTTAATTCAATCCTTTTTGAGCAGCTTTATGAAGAGATGGACGTAGAGCACAGATGCTTTCATTGTACGCATAAATAAGAGAGATATACAAAGGAAAGTCACTAACAAGAGTATTTGAATTACCAGAGCTCCTGCGAAGGCTTCTCTTAAAATAGTAGTTACCGTGACAGTAAATTTCAGTGAAAAGCTATTGGTCGTAAAACTGGCTTACCTGTGTGATAAATTCAGCCTGCTAATGAACCCAATCAATCCCTTCAGAGGAAATGGCAACTTTGTTGGGTATTACAACTAAACTCTTGCTACTCATGAGTAATAAAAGATGACAACTGTTTTCAAGTTGGCTCACAATGTAGCTGCATTTAACGCCAAACTGGAGTTGTGAGGACGGCGCGTTAACAGAAGCATTTTGGACATTTCAAACATTAGTGTGGATTTTAGGCGAAACTGACCTCTAGCATTCAATTTCCAGTTGGTGCATGAGCACGCGTGTTTGCTTTCAAAGTAATTCGAGCGCTACTTCCCAGACACAAAATACACACGAACTGCTAAGTAACGGATCTGCGACGCTTGTCAACAAACCAGGTGAAGCTAACAAGCCAGTGCAAGACCTACTGCTGGAAATTGCAAATGACGGCGCTCTGTCAGAGACAACAACTGCCGGTGTTCTGGATTAAAATAATGCGGATTACTCACTGATGGCCACCACAGCACTCCAATAACTGTTTCCATTTCCGACATCGTGGCTGTGAAGCGGGGTTTTCAGTGATGGCAATCAAAAAAACAACGAAATAAACCGGAGATAAATAACACACTGCAGGTGTCATTATCCTTTATTACCCGCAGACAGAACAGCCTCGATGCAGAGAAACAAACTCAGGGTTCTCATTGATTTAGAGTTCTAGTAACAAATTAAATCACTCTATATGCAATCTTGGTGCACTTACTTATTATGTTTAAAGCATGTTTAAATACAATTAAATTAAAAGGGTTAAATCAAAACAACCTAAAACCTTAACAATCAACTTCCACTCATCAGCCTGCCGTGGTACAAATTATCATCTCATTATACACGTTGGCTGCAGGTGGAAAACACACAGCTGTTGTGCCCCAATATAAAAGGCAAGAAAATGCAACAGTAGCACGCCGGCTGAGACCCCGGTAACGGATGGACATCGTTCCGTAGAGCTAACCGCCGGCTATCATACAGCAAAAAGAGTTACATTATGCTTAACGAATGGAATCGTGATTGGAGAGGACGCTAAGCAGGAAGAGATGGACAAAGGAACTCGCAACACAAACGCCATTTGGGCCGGCTCCTAGTCATATCAGCAAGTGTGTCCAACCAAACGTGTTCATAGACCTTAGGACCCCAGCCAGGCAGTCGGGATACACCACCGGACGCCGACTTCGAAGTGAGGTTTTTCATTTCTCTCGACCAAGTCATCGCTTGGCCCCCCCTCCTCCCCTTCCAACCGCACCGCCGGCGTGCAAACGATTCACGTCGCAGGCGTCCGTGTTCTGGCATGCGCAACACGTGTCCCAGCCATCGGAGACTGGTTCGTGATATAATGTTGCTGAGCGCTTCACTAGCTATTACTGCACCAAATACACGACGCCGAACGTGCTGATTGCTCATGCGGTGTTCCCATCAGACATGAGCTAAGCCGCAGAGGCAGCGATGATCGAAGGTAACTTCTTTATGTTTGCCGACCTGATGTGCCAGGTTTCACAGCTGTACCGGAGGGTTGAACGGACGGCTGCATTATAAACTCCGCGGTTCAACGTGAGAGTGATGTCGCGTCTGCACCACAGGTGCCAGAGATTGGCAATAAGTCCTCGAGCTTTTGCCATACGGTGCGAATTCTCAGCTTCGAACCCACGGGCGCTAATATAGCTGCCTAGGTACTTGAATTCCTGAACGAGTTCTAGCTGATCAACACCAAGGGTCAGCGCATTGGTGGGTCCCTGCCAACCTTGGAGAAGAGCTTTGCATTTCGATGGAGCAAGGTATAGCCCAATATGAGAGAGAGTCAGTGCTAATCAGTCCAGTGCAACCTGGCACCTTTGGGCGCAGTCACGTATGAGGGCAATGATCGTCCACATACTCCAAGTCAAGAAGTCGCTCACCAGGGGGTAGCTCCACACCTTCTAGGTCGTGTCCACCGAACGCTGTTTTCATGACTTTGTCTGTGGCAGAGTTAAATAGGAAAGGTGACAGCGGGCAACCACGTCTCACACCGCTGAGGATACTGAAAGATGGCGACAGTTTGCCATAAAATTTCACCCTGCCCGAACTATGCGCGTACAGGGCTTTGATAATGTTTACTTATTTACCGGGCACGCCTTTTCTCTGCAGACAGTCCAAAAGGGCACGTCAATCAACAGAATCCAAGGCTTATTTGACGTCGGGAAACACGACTACTTTGGGTCGCCAATAAACATGGCAGTGCTCCAACGATTGACGTAAAGTGAAGCTATGGTCGATGCTGCCCCGATGTCGATGAAACCCGGCTGGTTCCTTGCTGATCTGGCCATCCGTAGCGCCTGTCAGTCTGTAGTGAAAGACAGAGGCAAGAAATTCAGAGGCGATAGTCATCAGACTGATCCCTCTATGGTTGCCACATTCCGAAAGGTGGCCTCCCTTGAAAATTGGGATTATGACTTAGTGGCTCCAGCCTGTCAGGACAGTTTCCTGTACCCAAAGTCCCACCAACGACTCATGTAAATGATCTACAAGAGTAGGTCCCTCGAATTTGAAGAGGGTTGGTGAAATTCTATCCGACCCTTTGGCCTTATACACTTTCACCAATCTAATCTCATGTTCAAATTCTACACGAGAGGGTGGATCTAAGGAGACGGCCAAAGGAGAATGGCACTCGGTGCATGAAAAAGGCGATAAATCAGATTGGTTAAATTATCTTGCAAGCGTTTTGACAAGCTGTGTGTCATCTATCCACTCTCGTGGCGTATTGTCTCGCCAAGGTCAGGTCTCCTGCTGCCTATTTTCCGTAACAAACGGAATAAATTACGAGCACTACAAACGGCTGCGGCTGTTTCCATTTCCGATGCACGATGAGAACACCAGGCTTTGCGGTCTCTCTTCTGGCTAACAACTAGTATTACACTACGATTTTTGCGAGTCTCATCGTATTCGCTTCTAGACGGAACAAGTTGGCAGGCACCCATCAAATCCAGAGACTTTGTAGGGACCCAATGTCTAGGTTGGCAATTTGAGTTACCACTTGAAGGCATGCCTGCTGAGAGTAACGTTTGACGAATGCGCGACCAGTGATCTTCGCCGATGTTTAGTAGACGCTTACTCAGCCTATATACCAGTGTAGTTTGATATTCATTTAGAACACTTGAGTTCGCGAACTGGCTAGTGTCAATGCGCTCAGATTGATCTTGCGGACGTCCGCCAAAACACACCTACATATCGGAACTCACGAGAGCGTGATCGGCTTCCACCCAGGTGCTCCAATTCGAGCGACAGTTTTGGACGCAGCCTCTCCAGCGGTAACTAATCGCGATGTGATCGACTTGCGTCCACGGCTGGCCCGAGGGTGGTGGGTCTCAAGTCACTCTTCTGCGGGTGTTATGCCGAAAATTAACGCTAGCGAGAAGGATACGAGCCTCTTTACCCAGGTGTAGAAACCGCTCACCTTTACCATTAAGGTAGCCTACACCATCTTGGCCGCCCAGATGACGCTCATCAGAGGACAAGTTTCCGACTTCTGCGTTTACCTCACCAGCATGCTCCACAGTAGCCGTGCTTCTTCTGTAACGAAAGAGATCGTTAGTGGGGATAGAAATCATCTTGCACCAATCAGGACTGCATTTTGTAGGGGCTTAAGCCGAAATGACAAACAGGCACCGTTTGTTCCCGTGCGATTTTGAAGTCTGGAAAGTGCGAGCCAACCTAACGGCGCATATCCGGCTGTCGACAGGAATCCAGTCAACTGATCAGAACGGCTTCAGCCCTGAGACGCACAACAATGCCGACGCGAGCTTCACCGGCATTTAAAGCTGCATCATTGCCAGACAGGCGCAATGAGAAGGTTCCGCCAGTGTCGCATGTGGGGGATCGCAGAGTAAGCACGGAGGTCGAAGCATGCAGACGCGATTCCGATAAAAGGCAAATATTGGTCGATAGGATCTCCAGTGTTCGGGAAAGTGCTGCCTGTTGGTCAATCTGTAGCAAAGTGCGCACGTTGAGGCATGCCAGTCTTAGCGAGACGCGAGGACTCCAAAGGGAAACGGATGAACTGACATTGTTGACTGGCTTGGAGGGACGCCCTGCGATTGTGTGTGGCTTAAAACTAGAGTACAAGCGACTTTTGAAGAGAGGTGGGAGGGGGTTAAGAACTTGGGATTGAAAATGGGGATGAAAGTGAAGCTGGAACGGAACGTTAAGGATGAAAATGCGCAAGAGTAGGAATAAAAAGCGAAGGCTCGAGTAGTAGCATACAAACCCCTATCCACCATGCTCGATGCAGCAGATACGGCGCCGTTTATGATCCTCTGCGGCGGTCAGAGCATCAAGAAAATGTTTTGTGTATGTTTTGTGGCATTGCGGGGGCAAGATAATGTCAGGTTGCCCATGCCTAGATAGAACAACCATTAGGGTTCTCAACCAAATCCTTCGGTTCAGAACCTTAGCTCAAGGCAGCTGATTTGTCGGTGGGCTACGAGGAGTCCGTTTTAAGAAATGAGGAGCCACCGTCACTCCAACCCCCAAACTGGAGGGCCAGAAGACTGAGTTTGTCTGGCCTTTAATCATTGACCGATCTGGTACTATTGAGTCTGAAGGTGCATAAAGCATCATCCAGCATAGCTCAATGGATCACTGAGGCACACAAACATCGAATCACCTTAAGGTCCAGTCTCATCGCGGGGGTGCGGTAAGGTTATCAAACTTGAACTGATCCGTGGTGATAAAAAGCTTGGGAACCACTGGGGTAGCGAAACAACAGCGTTTATACATTACAGTAATCGCAACTGACTAATGGTGGGACCGATTTCGCCTGAACACACTCAAGTAAGGTTAGACGGTGAATTATTCAAAATCTTGGGGAAGCAAGTTCGTTTTTTCTCCTTGGTGGTTTATTGGGGTTTCGATAATATAGAGAAATACAACTTCGGACAAATTTGACAATGCATGACTGTGCTTATATTCAGTAACATACGATAATAATTTGTCGATTAAAAAAGGGATTCTATGTTGCCCGAAATCCGTATTTTATCGAATGCAGTCATAAAATCAGGAACACCCTGCCTTACCCACCAACCTCCACGTGGCCCTATATGGGTGGTTTGGGTCCTTCGTATTCCAGCGAATGATTAGTCAGCGGTGCTTTATGACATGATGGATTTTCGCCTGACAACATTCCCCCATATAAACACTTACAGATGTCTGTTTAACAACACTGTAAAGTGTTGCATGTGAGTCGCTACTAAACTAGTTCACTGTCTCGCTCTTCAAAGGGTACGACCCAATGCGCGGCCGTTATTAATACATTTCAAAAAGTTCTTATTTTCTTGTTGCAGTGGCGACCCTATAAAGCACAGTTACACATGTAGCGTTATCTACAAAACGCTATAGACCTTGGCCCCCATCCAAATGTTTTGTGGCATCCGGTTTCGGATTTACCTGTAACTGCGGCCTCCACGGAGACAGCCACGAGAAGTCTATACCTTTCAAGTAAACATGATTGGCTTGCGCTGCATAACCCACAGCTCCATCTACACACCCCATATCCAGTGTAAATCCGAGGGCATAAGACCGGAAGACATGTAGATGGAAGCCAGGTTTAATCAAAGAAGCCGTACCACACACCTTCAACAGACACAGCATCTGCATACCTATCTATATTGGGAATAATAAGTACCAGATGCACGTGACTGGGCTATAGTCCACTCCACACTGGGAGGAACCACTCACAGAAGCTAGCATGGCCACGATAACCGCGCACTCCGTCCCCGTAGTAATAAATCATAGTCACCTGGAACCAGTGTGATCAGGCTGGAGGGTGGTTGACAAGTTGGCACCTTGTTAACGTTCACATCAGGCGAAGTCACAGTGGAGATATCGTACAACCGACACAGAATTTGAGGGAAAATACACTCTCAAGATTGACACGGAATATGCACCGGAATAACAGAACTGAGCAAAGCAAATGGAGTGGAATACTTTTCATCCAGCCTAAGAAGATCTAGTATAAAGTGTAAGTCGATACAACTCTAATAAAGTGCAGAAGCATTATGTATGCAACAACAACCAGAGCATGTCACCATATGAATACGAAAGAATATGAAATCAAATAATCACACAAACTGGACAGCGTATGTGCGACAGAATGACAGAACAAAGCAATTAAACAATGTATGATTTCTGCTCCATTGTTAGGGTGATCTTGCACAAGTGTAAGTGTAAATCAGGGGATAACGAAAGCTCACTGTGCGCAGTGTTGCAAAAGTCGTGTCAAAAGTGAAAGAGTTGAGAGACAATAGCCCACTTCTAATTTGACTTGCTTTTACGAGTGTTATTCACAGTCGTGAACACATGTACCTGAATATACACATGCGCACATAAATCCGGTTAACAACTGGTTAACTTTTAACCTATTTGTACAATTGTCAATCTTTCGTGTTCTTATTATCATGACCCAACCCATGCTGATGTGCCATACGCTATCGATTGAGTTCATTATAATTGTAAAGAAGTATTTTGGAATCAAGTAAAAGTGTCCCGCTGTTTGGAAATCTTCCTTTGGTCGTTTATTTATTCATAAAGCGCCAGTCCTAATTTCTAGTGATGTGCGCTCGCCTCTTGGTAAGATCGTTGACCTCAGTGCCATTATGTAAGGAAATATGTATGGAACTACACGAATTATGCTGTCAAAGAAAAGGTGCTTGCATACTGATCTGATATCGTTGGTCATTTTCCCATCAACTCTGACCGCCCTGGAAACCCCCAGTTTCGATCATAGCCTTGTGACTTGCGTTAGTTAACGTTGGTGTATTTCAGCCACCGTAAAATTTACATGCGCAGCAGCTTCTACAAGCTACTATCTAATCGAATGAAAATCGAAATATATAAAAAATGATTTAAGTGTATCATCCCCGGCGACGCCTTTATTGATGCTGACGCAACTGCATCGGATTAGACGCTATCAAAAATCAATTTTCTCGATACTACTGGTGAAACTAGCTTGTTCTGGCAACGTTAGTGGTAAGAATGCAACGTTCCTGAAGATATTTGGATTGGTATATCTAGTGACTTTTAACAAGACTAGATACTCATTTGGGCGCTACTTACATAAATGATGTGTAATTGTTTTTCATACGATTCCCGCTCCTTCGAACAGCTTGAACTACTGTGTTTTATAGTTGAATAACCATATTCAGTGAAGCTATTCACATGCTGACTATGCAGATAACAAAATATCAAGCGGCAAAATTCCTCCATTGAACATCTCACAAAGTTCCGGTCGATATTTTCGTTAACTGCTTTTTCAGTCTTCAAATCGGAGGACGTATGAAAAATGAACAATGAATTTATACGGGTTATGAAGCTTTGCTTTACATGTCCCGTTGGTTGGGATATTGACATTCATAGTAATGATAATAATGAAAGCAAAACAGTTAGTAATTTAAATATGAAAGCAGGGAATTATCGTTTGCTCCGCAGTAGTCCTGCAATCCGCTCAGATTCACAGCAACTGCATTTAATAGTAAATAATTCCATGGTACACTCCAAGTGTAGAATGAAGACGTAGTACTAATTGGCAAAGTGTAAGTGGATGAGTGCATAATCCAACCGTATTTTACATACTGTTAGTATCGGTGCAGTGATGACCGATCCTTGGGGAGCATTCCACGGGTGACAGACAAGAAGGGAAAAATATTTCTGCGGCACACCAGACCGCTATACTTTACCGCGAGTTTCAATGTTTCCCCTCAGGTTTATATTGCAGTAAAGGGTGGCACAGATGACGTTTGTCTCTCAGAATCAAGTATGCCATAATCAGGTCGAAAAGTGGTCTGCGATAGGTTCCACTTACTACCCCCAAGCATTGCAGCCTGTACTGGTATGAAAGATTGTGCATTCCAATTACGTTCTTAGATACCCGACGTTGTGGCTGCTCCAGTGCCTTAAGGTCGTGTTTCAGCCATGGATGCCAGGCTTGAATTGCGTATTCGACATGGGGGCGAACATACGCACTGAGAATTTGTCGAAATATGGGGCTGTTTATTTGTCCAAACGCCCTTCGCAACAGCGTGACGTATTGGTTCCCGGTCTACGAGGACTTTTCGGGTTGCCTGGAACAACCCAAGTCATCTTGAAGCAGGACACTCAAGTCACGTTCGAGAGTTGATGGATTTAGTATATTCGTCCCGAGCCGGTATGAGTAGCCGCCCTGATATCGGATGGAAAGCACTTTGCATTTACTGACGTTGAATTTCAGTAAGTTTTGGGTTGACCATTGATAAACCCTATCTAGGTCACTAATTTATGTGTTGGTCGGCAATCGCCTGAATCCTGCGCCACATCTTAATATTGTCGGCCAACATTAAGAAGTTTGAAGCGGTTCCCTGTGCAAGGTCATTAATAAACAACAAAAACAAACGTGAACCTAGAACCGAGCCTTGAGGCACACCACACTCAACTTGTTTGGGGTCCGATAAAGAGCTCCGAAATCTGACCACTAATTACCGATGATGTAGAAAGTTGGCGATCCAGCTTAGAAGAGGGCCGCCGATCCCATAATGCTGCAGCTTGGATAGTAGTATCCGATGGTTTTGACGGTTGGATGCCTTGGAAAAAGCAAGGTAGATCACATCGACTCCTTCTCCAGCGTCATCTACCTCGGTACAACTACTGCACGTGTTTAATAAATTCGTTGTACATGACCGCTGTCGACGGAAACCGTGCTGCTCAGGCTTTATGATGTTACAGTTTTCCAGATAGCACACCAGTACATCGGCAACTATGGATTCCATGAACTTGTGGAGTATAGGAAAAAGGGATACTGCGCGGTAGTTGGAGGGATCAGTTATGCTTCCACCTTTGTGAATCGGGGTTATTATTCCAAGCTTGCACATGGCGGGAACTTGATGCTGGTCTGAGCAGCGCTGGAAGAACTGAACTAAAAGTCCTGTTAGTTGGCTTGCTGCTGCGTTCAGTGCCTCTAAACGAATGAAGTCGACCCCCGGCGGGTTGTGTTTGCGTAAAGACGTCAGCTTTTGCAATACAGCCTCTGCGGTAAAAGTGATGTGGGTTTGTCCTGGCGAGGGGACGACAATGGTTGGTAGATCGCTTGATTGAAAGACCCTTTGAAACGTGTGAGCGTATTGCATCCGCAGCGCGTTTGCTGCTTTCACAGCCGTTCTTGTTGGGCCATTGGCCATTCTGAGTAGAGGAAATCCTTGCCTCACATTTCCTAGGCTATTAACGTGCTTGTACAGTAGTTTGTGGTTAGCGCTGAAGGATTTTGAGATGCTGTGCTGACAGGTGGCTTTGTCTTCTTTTAACAGTTGAGTGTATTGGTTACGTTGGGCTACGTATTTGTTGCAAGTTTCTGATGCTGGAGGTTCTTTGTACATTCGCCGTGCTGCGTTGCTTACTGTCATCCATTCTGGAGTTTTGCTCCCCATGAAAGAAGCTGACGTACACTTGGTGCAAACTTTTATCTCTGAACCCATTGCAATCAGCTGAATGAATTTGTTGACGAACTCTAGCCAGGCGACTTCCGGGTGTCCTTCGTCAAGGAACGACCAAGTTATGGCACTGACGAGCTTGCCTAATTGATCGTAGCTTGTGATGGTTTGCATAGCCTCATTGTTATCCTTACGATATTTTGCATAGCAGTCGAATTTGAAAGTGATCATTGAGTGCTCGCTGCGACCCAACTGGCAGTCTAGAACCAACACATCAATCATATGCTCCTCGTTGCTGAGCAAAAGAGCCAGCACAGATGGCCTGTTACCTGTTCTGAACCGAGTGGGCAAAGTGATGTTTGTAGAGAGGAACAATAGTTCCGACTTCTGGTAGATCGGCTTTGAATTTTCTCCGAGTTTTACACAATGTGCGTTGAAATCACTCACGCTAAGTACGTGAGTGTACTTTTGTCGCATACTGCATCTTAAGGAACCAGCTAGGTGGTAGTTGTTTTCGGGTGTAGAGTTAGGGGGCGGTACACCAAGACAATAAGGCAAGCGTACCTGCCTTTAAACTGCAAGCGGCGCCAAAGAGAGTCGGGGAACTGAGAGTCTGAATTCTCTACGGCTTCGCACTGTGTCCTTCTTCGATACAGGATTACCTCACCTTCTTTTGTGAGTCCATCGCTCCGGATCGGCGACATGCCCGGTAGCGAAACTTCAGCTTCCGTCATTCCCGTTTGCCACCACGTCCCGGTGATACCAATGACATCATATCACTCGGAAGCTTGGCGATCTCTCAGTTCGGCTAGTTTATTACAAAGACCCTGAGCATTCGTGTAGATGCAGGTCAGTTTCTCGGTCCCTATGAGTCCACAGAGGGCTAATGGGATTAAGTGTGAGAGAATGATCAATGGTGGGAGGTCTGCAGGTACTCGTTTGTTTGATGTGATAATGAAACCTCATCTGAAGCTTGATTCGGCCAAGTTGCGTCTTAATCTTCTTTTAGACCTACTTCAGCGACAATTAAAGTGGCAGCCTAGTTAGGCTTCTGTACGTTCGTCAGTATGCTTGATGCTTTAGGTACTTTAATATTTGAGCTGCGCAAATCTTCTACGACCTTTAACGGTAGTTCAGAAGAGAGACATTTCCGATTTCTCTGCCATCGATCCAAAACATCCGTTGCTTATTGCTCTGACTGAACCACACGTTTTAGGATTCTAAGGCAGCATCCTCTATAACTTGTTGAGGGAGGTATCCTGGTGATCGATAGCGATGCATTATAATTCAAAGAAAGCGTTGCACGAATGAACCGCCACTGATCTAAATCATGCTTTCCGGTCTTTTGAACATCTTTGGAAGCATGTTTTGGCGCGCATTGTATGAAGACTGACTTTAGGCGGTCTTGCATGTTGTGCCTCTCTTCGGTGTTTCTTTTTGATTGTCGCGCGCTCCAAGGAACATCAAGATAGATGCGTATCCCACAGGATTCGTGTTTTAGTGCGCTTGAGGCGAGCGAAACCATTTCTACCTCCGTGGAGGATTCTGGTTTTACTCGAATAAGTCTGGATTCACCATAGTGTGGCAAGTTCGGATGACGAGTAATTCGTAATAAGCTTATGGGATTGGTTTTGACACTCATCTGCACGCACAATGAGTTTCATTGGTCTTGGTCGTCTGATAACTCATCCCGCAACGTGATAGCGGTAGATTCAGGAAGATTTGAGAATACAGCAGTCCGGGCACTATCGTTGGATCCTTTTTTCATTGATCTACCAAGTAGGAAACTCGTTTGTCCTGACCTGCTGACAAGTGTTGCTTTTTTGCTGTTTGTCCCTCTGTTCAAGTTAACGGTGTTTACAATGGAAGAGGCCGCAATGGCCGCCTCTCGGTGGACCTTTGCAGCAATCTCTGCTAGGTAACTGATGTTTTGGGAGGCTTAGTCTGGACAACAGATATTTGAGCTACAGTAACGAGTGTTGGTATTCGGCTGCTTCATCCTTGTTAATGCTAGATGTCAGGTCTAGTGGAATTTGCTTAACCAGACGTTTAGAGTGGTGCCTGATTTTCGTTGCCATGAATATTGTTTGACTCTCATATCTACGGTCAGTTTTCGCCCGGCGTTCTACCAAATTTGGAGAAGACAGCGGAGATGGGGACGTGGCTGATTGCGGTTCAGTGGAAGCGGATTGTTCGACATTCCGTTGCTTAGGATTTGCTACGCTGCTGTGGTGCATACTTGCTTCCATTGAAGTACTCTTATCGTTTATCCTCTGCTCAGCTTCTGCGATTAACCGGTCGCATTTCTGAGCTAGGATAAGCAAGCAGTTAACGAGGGGGATGGTGGAACACGCAGTACAGAACCAAAATGCATCTTGGGAGCTATTTCGCTCTCGTACCCGTTGTTGGGACACATTTGCACATTTCGTATGATACCATTCCAAACAATGCGAGCAAGCCAGACCGATTTTAACTACTCGATGACATTCTCCTAACCCGCAAATACCTTTGGCTTGGAGACTTTTTGGTTTCGCAGTGCTGCCATTCAACGTGGTTTCGTTACCTGACCCAGTGGGTTAGTTAGCGTTCTGTACTTTTCCAGCTTTGAGAGCAGCGAACACCGGTCAGGCGAGCGTGATGGTTGCAAGGTCAAATGAGCGCTCTGCGTGGCCGCGGCCCATCTTACAGACATGATTATTTTTCGACCTGTTTCGCCTTGTTGAAACTAGTTAACTAATGGCAGATATATTTTAGCACCATTGATAAGGCGAAATGGAAAGATGAAAATTGAGCTTCTAAATGTAACCTACTTACTTGTATCAATAGCCTAACCTCAGCGGTTGAATTTAAAATAAAATAGCTTGACTACTTATACTTCCAAGCGATTCTGGACAACCATAACAGCCTTGATCTATGGAGACTTTCGTGACAGCTTTGTGGTGAGAGCGTCTGCAACCAAAGTAGTGAAGTGAGCGGGCACAAATTGTCCCCAGCTAACTTCCATTTCACTATGTGCATCTACATTGCCCTCATTAATTATCTCCGGTCCGGCTGCGAACTTCGAGCAACGCAATGTTCACAAGGAACTCAAAAGATTAAAAACACAGCTAGTATTCTAAATGCTCTATCGCCATTAGCATTGAAAAGGCATGCACATGTCCCATTATGTACATGACAGCAGATATTTGGATATCAACCACGAAATTCCTATTCATAGGAATGGATCTGATAAGTATCGCCTGATTGTGTGCATTTCTGTGCTGGTGAAAGTTATCAGAAAACTGTCTATTCCGCGGATTTTCACAGCTGTTCCTGAGGACTGTATCTACCATTGTACGTATGGGTCCCAGAGGCCCACATAGAATGCGGTGATATACTTTGTTCTTTCTATGACGTCTGCACTGGACCATAAGTGTAAACAACTCAGGTCCTCCATTCCTTGATTATTCAAATGCATTTGGAAGCATGGGTAGTTCAAAGCCACTCATCTGCAACTCAAGATCCGTGTTCATCCGGGTGTTTGTAATCTGGCGCGTGACTATTTAACGCATCGTATTCGCTTTACCCTGTTAAATAGTGAGAAATCCTTTGTTCTCCCCACCGACCGTAGTATGTTTCAGAGTGTATCTCCATCCAATTTTTTTAATTCTCCTCATATGCCGAAGCCTCCCTACATGACTCAACTTTGTTTAATGCAAATATGTTGACGATGTTGTTCTGGGGTTCATGGTCCGCACTATACAGGATTGCTCATTTTGTCAACTTAGCTTGGATCTTGTGGAGTGGACCTTAAACGGAGACCTCACTAGTGACTCCCCCAAATGCAGTGATGTAATGCTTTCTTTTGCTACTGACGATAAGTTGCTGTCACTCATTATTATCGACCCCACTCTGACTGTGAAGGAAACTCCCATACTCAGATTTTTCAAGGTATCTTTGTTACAAAATCTCTCTTGGTCAACGGGTGTTTGTGAAAATTTTGTAGTCAGAAAACTCCTTATACACCCTCTGACTTAAGGTGTTTTCATTACCTCGTACTTTAATACTTAATTTTACGATTTCACGCATTGTTCCACAGTGGTCAGTCTGTTCCCCTGTAACCTACCCTGGATTGGTTAAGGAAGATTATATGTTATCGGGTTGACTGATTAAGCTCTGTTTTATATGTAACAGCTTGTCTAGCTATTTTGTTACCTTGATTTATTCCGTTCTAGACACTTTGATGCTTTCAGTAACTTTTCTCCCATGGTCCTAAATGATCACTTTCATCCGCTACACAGTGGCCTTTCAAAATCGTTCTCGTTCCATTATAATGCTTTCATACTTCAGATTTTTATTTTCCTGTGCTGCATCGCATCGTAATACTATCTTGCTTTATCTATCCCGTTTACCTTTAACCAAATGGATGTACTAAACTGGTTGCCAAGGGTTTGTTGGGGTGACATTTGTGCACATATTCCATTTTCCCCCACGTACCTACATATAGTATGTAGCTATTGTCGTTCGGAATATCCACTTTGGTGATTTAACTGTTCAAAATGAACCCACTATGTTTCATAACGCTTGTTCAGACTTGAACAACATTTCGATTCTATCGATAATGTTATGCATTTTACCAGGTGAGCAGCAGTAGTTTATCACCATATAATCGACGGAGCTACTTGTTGTCAACAGTTTAAGCTTTTCGATCCTTTTCTTATTAGCTATCTCATAGTTATAGCCGCATTCCATGCGCCCTCCGATACACTACTTTTATCACAGTTATTGTCGAAAGAGAAGTGTGAGTCTAAAGTCGCACACGCACACACACGGTTTACCTTTGACATGCAATTACACATCATTTTTCTCAGTGCACGAAATTTAGGACAGTTAACTCATCAGCATTTCTCGGTAGAGCTCAAATTGAGGTAAACCAGCGTTTCAGTGCATTGAGAAGTGTCACATCAAGTGCACATCAAAGTTGGCAATCTAGAAGTTGTCTATACGGGAACTTCACCTTAATTACCTACCACATTTCTAAACAAGTAGGTCGACCTCTGGTGTGTTACCTCTTAAATATGATTTCACGATGCCATTTACACCATGAAATAAAATATTCATACCAAGCAGACCTATGACAAATCGGACTCCGTGTTAGGCTAGCATTTGTTTGCACTTCAGATACACATAAACCTTTTAGCGAAAGGAAACCAGGCGGTCGTGGGTTTATAGTAAATAGCCTAACCGCTAGGTCATTTTTGGACGTTTTCTAATCCACTTAGCGATTTATTTCTGTAACGATATTACGATTAATATGGGGTAGTATGTGACCACCTTACAGTGGCGACCGGACCACAGAAAGTACCAACAATCTGCGCCAGCATCGTGTGGGTCGCAAATAATGTCGAAAACACTAGTGGTAAGTACCATGCCCCTGAAGTCCTGTATACTAGTCGGGAAACAATACTTTGGTGATGTTCGTTCCTCGTTCCACCTTAACCGTGTTCAAGTTGACATGTTTGCGCCTTCAGTCTATCATGTCATAAAGTATGGCTTACTTCAGTCAACGAACGTGTGTCGGACGATTCTATCAAACCACAAGAATAGTTGTATGTAACTACTTATGTTTAAACTTCATCAAGTTAATGTTCCATACGATGCACAAAGTTTGAGGTTTCTGTAAACAGCCAGGATAGACTTGTTTCATCTGAAAGCAAATTTGATCTCCTGCCAAGGTAGTACCCTGTAAAATTTAACGGATAGATCCGCGAAATATGTCACCACGTATATCGATAGCATTATAAGGTTTCACATGTGGTCTATTTGAAAGTGAAATGACAAATAGATTTCACTTTCATGCAAAGTTATTTACCTGATATTCCAATGCTTCTACTAGCTATAGATATTCTGTGTGAAATTTTATCACAATGGAATAGTTGACGGGTTTGAATACGATACGATATTCAACAAGCTAACCAACGCTTTCCGGCCCCACCTTTTTCTTGTGTTACAGTTTAGTCAAGCCATGAGAACGCGCCAGTTAATTTAACCCAGGAATGAAACTAGAGGATAGTGTTCCACACACGGATGGACTTCCTCCACCTGAATTTAGACGGTAACATTAGATGCAAGAACACTGGTTACCGGCTGTGCCGGAATGCGAAACAACTATCTGCGCTTTTCGCCGACAGGTTTGGTTAAACGGCTAAAGTGGGGTATGCCCCAACTCCTTTGCTTACAGTGTCCCAGCTTCATCCTACACTGCTTGTGCTGACACAACGCGTCCCTAGTCCCACTCATTCCCTACCATCCGTCATCGTCCTGGAGATGAATTGCTCTCGAGCATGTGTGGTGGGCACCATGTGCCCCTCAGTGACTACATTTTCCTCTATACTTACATCCAACCTCCTATTGGCTGACGCTGCATGACCAATGAGAGGGATAAGCGACGGCGCGCGCCAAAGCAACGGTCGATGCTTGGACGGGAGAACTTGTAAGGATAATAGATGTAGGCTCAACGTGACCGATTTATGGCTTAAAATGCCTGTGAGATTATATGAAATGCCATATAACAGTGGTTCTCAACCTGAGGGCAATTACTCCAAGGAGGTAAACCGGTACTTTCCGGTTATCGGGTCCTAAATCTGTTGCCACGCAACATTACTAGCAAAAGCAGCGGCACTAAAGCATAATATTAACTACCTAAACATATTGATTGGCCGCCAGTAAGTACTCATTAATGAATGCTCAGTGAATAAGCCAATTTCCGATGATAAACTTACGACCTAAAATACGAATATAAGCCAGCAAAGCAACGCAGCTAAATGCAGCAGCTATCGATTGTGTTGCCCATCGTTTTTACTTTAATTAAGATACGCTTTCATTGGATCATTGGATCGTAGAGAGCAGGAGGAAAGCTCTTCTTCAGCTATTTCACTTCGCGATCATTTCGTGGAATCCGTAAGCCGTTACGAAATAGTATTCCACAAGGAGCCGTAACAGCTACATTGGAAGAAGCAAGGTTCAACTTACTCACCCAATATGCATCCAAAACTCGCTTGAAACATTCTTTAACATCAGGTCGAGTTACGGAGCAGACTAAACACTAAGTTTGGATCATAGATCAGCCGAGTGAGTAAAGGAGCAACTTGCTTTTTGCCAGATAGAAGAAACAAAACAGGCGAATAGTGTTCAGAATGTATAGATACTGGTTTGTGGTGGAAAGGTGTCATCCAGGATGGGCATGAAACGGATGGTTTTAGCCATGGATAGGCCACTGATATCTGTTATGTTTGATCAGCGATCAAACAAACCCAAGAAAGAAACCGAATGAACTAGCAGCACGACTTGCGATGTGAATTAGCCGAAACCGTACTAAATGTGTGAAACTGTATTAGTACAAGGCCATACGAATCGTTTCACTGACGTACTCCACCAAGTGATTGAATAAAAATAGCCTAAATATAATTGTTTCCTTTAAGTGAATGGCCGATAGTAATAAGTATTATTATACATTTTCCTTAATTCAGATCACAAATACAATAGGTCATGGGTAAATTGCTTTCAAACTAAGACATTTTATGGGGTAAATATCTATAATGAACCCGATTTGTGGCTAACAACCCAAAAACGTCTGAGCATCACTGCTCTGGAAGTCCATCACGACACCTTGCGACGAACTACCGGTGTGTGTGGACAACCGGACATCGTTTGATTTACTAGGTATGTCTGCTTTGTGGAATGCATACCCGACCAGGTTGTAACCATCCTCAATAAACTGCATGGCCACAAGTCGATAAAGTTAAGCATTACAGTAGCTTCCATTTTCGTTTGCCATCACCAGCGTTGTCCTGTTTCAGCTTCCGTCGTAAATTTTGCCATTCGAGATCTTAGCCACATAACTCTAAATGGTGTACAGAATTTCGGTGTTGATCTCCCTGATATCGCTCTTCTGGGGGCAATCCTCATGTTGAATATTAACTACTATGTTGTTAGAGCAAGTATTGTTTCAATTGTCACAATTCCATCACAAGATACTCGAAAATGTCATTAGACTTCGCCCCCGTCTGTTTATACTCTAAGCATCCACCAATTACTTTTGTAGAATTTAATGATGTCTGACTTACGATGTCAGTGGGCTCACAAATGTAAGAGATCATTGCCCATATGTGATCGTTCTCTGAATCGAATAGTGGTGAAATGTAAATAAAGCAAATTTTGAACTGTTGCACAGATTTGGCCTCCCTGGCTTGTTCCGGTGGACTGCTCCAAACACGTAGCACTATCCGTTGGGTGCATAAAGGGTGGGGACTCGCCTTATATCCAGCACCGTAAGATTGTATCGGTGTCTCTGTGGGCCGCAAGGCGTTTATCAAGTGACCTCAACACGGGTAGCTCACCGAGATGTAAAATATGGCATGTCCCGATGCGATCGACGGTAGGAAAAGGTGTGCAGTCCTACTTTCTCGCAACGGTCTTCGTACGCTATTCCTCGTACAACAGGAAGGAGCCTAATAACCACGTGTTGAACCTGTTCGATCTTCTGTGTCTCGCATCAGGTGATTGGGCGAGGCAAACTCTAATATTTTCATACTATAGAAGAGAAGAGGTGAGTGGTGACCTTATTACACCAAGCACAAAATCTGCGTCTGACCGCTCATAGCATATGCAGTTCATTATGATACATTCTGTCCGCGTTAAATACGGACTTCAAGACGCAGAGCGATAGTATACCCAGTTCCTTTACGGACAGTGTGAGCTGTAGTGGTTGACTGTTAGTGGCACAAGTTCGGTGGTCACCACTTTTTCCCAGGCTCATGAACACATGATTGAACTGTAGTCTGCTCCACAGTGGATCGGCCTAGCACGGTCATGAAGGCAGTACACCCCAAGCAAAGACCAAATGTTTCCTGGAACCAATAAACTCAAGAAAACGGTTTTCGACAAGTAGACAATCTGCCAACGTTCACAACAAGCGCAGCCACCACGACACAGAATCTGAGAGCAAAGAAACACGCAAAAATGACATGGCATCTACATCAAAATAAAAGAAATGCTCACATGAAATAAAGTAAACTAATTTTTATCCAAGTAAAGAACACCTGGTTTGAATGCAATTGGGTGTAGACCAGCTACAGCAAAGTACCACATATGCAATATCAGCCTCAGCATGAGGGAATCCGGCCCATCACACAAATTTGAAAGAAAATATTTACATAGAAATGGAAAATACGCTGCAAGCTTCAGTTGCATATTCATGATGAGAACAGATTCCCTCAATTGCTCACACTCACACAGTGAGGTTAGCCAACACGCGGATCCACGGAAGGCAACCAAATCTCCACCGCAACAGCAACTTGGAGAAGCTTGCAACACGGAGGCGTAACCAGTAACGGTGGACCGGCGATATTTTGTGCGCAAAATCAACTGAGGCTGTTTTTTTAGATTGCCCTGGTCATGATTATGTAACTTTAACTTACCCACTTATTTTCGTTCACATGCAACCACGTTATTTTCAAAATGATGCGTATGTGTGATTTAATGCAAACAAGTGGCAACATTTTTTCTCTCCGAGTTAACCCTGCGGGTGAAGGGAAGAGGGCTGAACTTTTCTCAGAAGTTACCCCCTGCAAACTTCGCCAGGACAAGGGACCGCTTAATGTTTGTACTGTTCAAGATATCTGTGGAATACCTGCGGATTCGTTGAAAGGTTATCGATAAGTTACCAACAAAGAAAACCGGTCTGGCCAAAATTCCATCTACGCAAATGGACGTCCGCTGTGAGTTCATAACAAGTCTCTGTAGACACAAACGTGATTTGCAGGCATACTTAACTAACACTACAAGTTAGAAGTACTGTTGAGCGAAATCCTCTGCAGTCCGGGAATTAAAACCTTGCACTGTTTGAAAGGTTATTTTATCAAAGTATCCAATGCAACATATTCCTGATGAGTGCATTAAACACGTAGCGAATCCTCCACTGACCTGCTATATATAAATATATATATGATCAATTGTACGGAATTAAAACGCAGTATGCGAACCTATAGCAGCCTTCGTCTTCTTCCAATCCATTTAATCCATTCGAAACAGCCAGGTTCGGCAAAGTAAAGAACCGTGAAGAACCACGAAAGTGCAAAACTTTTAACTGTGGTAATATGGAGAGTTAAGAATTTTGCGCTAAGCAGCAAGAACACTTGTGTAAAGCAGAGATAAAACATTGAAGCTAATTCATCAAATAAAATAAAGTAGCTCTGTTTAGGAGCTTTATGCGCCTAACATTGAATGGTCTCGGGCGTTAATGTTGAATGGCGCAGCAAAGAAAATGCTGTTAAACGACATATCAGCGTCCAGGAAATGCGGATGACATTGTCTTTATATGCGTCTGGCTACACTCAATTTTCTTGTGAGGTCAGATATAAAAGAAACATCCAAAAACATTATGAGTAAGCTTTTCACGATATTCTGATTTATATCATTTCGCTTGTTGCATGACCAAAACTTTTGCTCCAATGTTTTCCTTGCGACCTGCATATTACCTATATTTATGTGTCAGAGATTCAAATTCATTTTGGAAAACATTCCAATGAAATGGAATAGTTTTTGCGTTATCGTACCTCAGATATTCAGACTTGGAAATTTGCTTCCCTATAGAATTGACCAAAAGATATTCGCTACTGCTTCCCTTCACCCTGCCATATGCAGTATTTGTTGGGAGTAAGACATTTGTGTAAGATAAGAATCTGCAGCCACAAACCTTGATAATTCACTAGTGGTTTTCCTAGATTGATCAGGAACTTTGACGGTGATACTCTGTTGTCAAAATGGTGGAAGCGAGCTCCTGGTTTGACTAATTGGAAAACATACTTTTGCAATTATGGACGGAATATAATTCTTATGTTTATTGTAAATGTAACTTATTTTGAAGTGACAACAGTTTCAAAATTAGTATCCTTTATTAATAGGTCTTTGTTCAATTTCAACTTGTAACAGAATCCTGGACGGTCCAATACTTTGTGCATTCTACACGACCACCCCGAGGTCTCTTTCCTGGAAAGCACGTTGTAAAGGTTGGTCTCTAAGTCTATATTCATTGGTAGGCTGATGGTGTTTGCTCACGAGCGTGCATCTCGCCAAGTTAAACTGGAGCCAATGTTTGGAGGACCAAGTATATGACGTGTCGAGTTTGCGCTGCAGTGCCACGTGATAGTCCACAGTCTGTATGTCATGCTAGATTTTAACACCGTCTACAAATATTAAGAAAAACGGTTGCAGTTTACTAGCAAGATCGTTAATAACCACTAAGAATAAATGAGATCCCAGTACCGACAATTGAGGCACGCCACACTGGATGTCGAAGGGATCAGTAAAGTGGCTGCACGCTCTCACATTCAGCTAAATTTGTATGAAGGAGTTGCTTAGAAAGCCCAAAATTGTCACCGATTCCATACCTTCGATGATTGTGAAGGGGAATGCGCTGGTCCAAACAATCGAACGCTTTGGAGAAATCCAGGTAGCTAACTTCGACTCCTACTCTGGCATTGATTAATGCTGTCCAAACTGCTCGGGATAGAAGCATGTTTATATTGGAGGGCAGAATTCGACGGAATTCGTGCTGCTCTGACAGTTCCATAAGCGTATCTGCGATTATCCTTTCCATTAGGTTGGAGAACACTGAGGTTAGTGTAATCGGAAGTTAGTTCGAGGGCTTCGCAAGATTATCACTTTTGTAAATAGGACTGGCTCCTTACTTCCACATTGTGAGAATGTGGATTTCTTCAAGACATTGTTGGAAGAACCGAGCTAATATTTGGGCAAATTCATGGCGGTCGTCTTTACTGTCTTTGCTCTGATGGCGTCCACGTCAGCGGAGCTGTTCACTAGCAGGGACAGTAGTCTCTTCATTATATTGGCTGCCGTGACCGACACTTAGTTCAATTCTGCTTGAGCTGGGAACTGTGGGAAAATCAAAGGAAATGATAGATTTCCACTGGAAATTGTGGACGAAATGTCGGCGAAGCGCATCAGCCGCCACTTGTGTAGTTTGGGTCAGACCATCTGTTGCATATAAAACCACGAGCCCAGACTGCAATCAGCGAAGCTTGTTGACGTGTCTGTACAGCAAGTTACGAGTTGTACTAAATTTTTGCCTCTAGGTTCCGTTGGTGCCGGAGTTTGTCTTCACATACCAACTTGATGCAGTGGTTTCGTTGAGCTGCGTAAGCCTCCCAGGTCTGCTAACTTGGACAGGCTTTGCAATCGCTCCGCGATGGATTAATTCAGGACTTACTTCTTCTAATGCGGCTCTTCAGGAAGGACTTCATTTGGTTCGAGCAAGCAAATTTTCATTATATGTGTTTGCCACTAGCCCTGTCAGTTGGGTGACCATGACCCTCCGACGACCTCAAGTTACTGCTCGACTAGGAAGGACAATTCAGTTTCTTGAATGAGGTTGGACAGGATATCGTAATGGGTGATGACGAAGATTTGATCAGTGTTCTCACTGATGTACTCCGCGTGGCAGATATAATGAAGGGGCAACATAAAGTGCTCGCTACAGACAAGTGGTGAATCTATAGTCATGTCATCGATCATTACTCCCTTGTTGGTGTGTCCAAGATCCAAAACAGATAGTGTGCCACTTGTACTGAATCGTGTGGGAGAGGTTACATGGTTGTACAGTTATGTCGGCGATTAAGTTATGTAAGAGTGGGTGGTATTATTCGCTTAGCAATGCTGGGACTTTTTATTGATTGAGGCTTAAAGTCGTTTCAGTACTCACTTCATCGTAGATACTAGCTGGTGATCCATTTCCAAGAAACACATTGGGGGACGGTTAGCTTTTGCTAGTAAACACACATTACCACATCTAAGGTGCATAGGACGCCAAAGAAGATTGACAACTTGAGGTACTTAATCGCCGATGATCCCAATATACAGGCCGGGTCGGTAATATAAGAACACTGTGCCTCTCCTGCCAGGTCGATCAGTTCTTATGGAAGTCATGTCGGGTGGAACACTCAGCATCAATGATCATATTGTTCAGTCATGTTTCGATGCCCATAATTAGATCCCACTGCGTGGAAACCTGCACCATACGAAGTTTGGTTAGGTTGCTGAGAATGCTTTATGCATTGGTATACAAGCAGGTTAGGACATTGGAGTTTAGGAGCGTGCTTGTGAATGCTGATTTCCGGGGAGGGTCTATGCCGACCCATGCGGGGTCAAAAGCCGGTCGTTTATTTTTGCAGGACTGAGGACTTAAGCTCTTTGACCATTCCGGTTTGTTGTGTCGAGCACATCGCCTGCAAGGGGATTACAGTCCTGTCCTCATTCAGCTGCCGACGTGTTTTGACGCTGTCCATGTTCTGAGGTGCAGGATGAAGGGTCGTACAGTCGAAATAATTGCTCAGAGTTAACTTGTCTGCTTGGGGCCGGGTGCCTATTGCATTTATACGCATTTCAGATGATGGCCTTTTACGCATATTGTGACACATTCAGTCCAATTTTCTGTCCTGTTTGGATTACAAGGTAACTTGCATCCCACGGGGACTATTCCATTTGTAGTTAGGTGACAGGAGTAATCTTAGTGTCGAATTAGCGATAACGCTTTCGAGTGAAAGCACTTTACGAATAAAAGGCGATTCACCCCAGCCATACGCCTTGGCCCATGGCGCGCTCATATTCTAGAGCTCGGGGACACTATAGACAAGGATCTTTTTCACGGCTCTTTGTTTCGTAAGCTATCTGGATTTTGTTTGCGTTTTTAACGTTCGTACTAAGGAACATCTGGGAGCATTCGTACTGCGCATGAGGTGCTACGGAGGCGAGTTCCTAACAAGAGAACTGCCTATGAATCAATGCCTGACCAAAGTGTTACCTGGAGTATATGAGCTTCACTGTGGTGTACGGTGTTTGAGGGACGGTCTAGGCGCACCATATTCGTTGGCTTAGCTTGGACCCCTGATTTTTGACACAGGGAGTTCCACTGTTTCCTGTTGTCTATCATCGTATCTTTTATAGAGTTTTCCCTAGATTCAGCCACATTAGTGCATATAAAAGTCAAAGAATTATGATATTGTCTCATGTTCTTCCTTTTAAAGGGATTTGTTTGCTGCTTTCTTTGAATGAAAAACTGTTATAGCCTGGATTACAGTGGTGGTATTGGTAATGTTGACTAAAGCTAGTTTGACGACGGACGAAATTAAGACGGAAGAAGTTTCTTGCAGGTGGGCAGCAACAACGGACGCGAAAGTTCTCAGTACTCCAACAATACGTGATGTGGTGCTTGGCTCTGCTAAAGAAGGTTTGGCGAACGCATCTTAAGGAGCAGACCTAGTATTGGGTGGCTAAATCTGGATCGTTGCTCTTATGTTCCGCCTCGCTACACTGTTCTGAATTGGATTTGGATGATGAGCATCGAATTGGAGGCATTCTTTTGTTCTGTTGCTGTGAGACTGCTCTCACGGCGGCTGTTCCCTATATGCTCTCTGTTGGCCCGTCGCCTTTCTGTGCCAACACAGTCACACATCTGTCGAGTAAAATAGCCGTATATGCAGTAGAGAACGGGAGGGAATCAAGTTTTGTTATTTCGCTGAGGCTGCGACGTGCACATCTAGAATAAAATATGTTACTGCGGTTTGTGCATTCTATTTCAAATCGCACAAGTTTAACACAGCTTTTTGCACCATAACTAACTTTCAATTTTGAAGCCTTGGACCTAGCTTTCCATAGGCAAGCGGTGCGTGTCATTGTGATTGTTAATTCTGCTGATGTCGCTCCCTGAAAGGTCTACAAAAGCAGGATGAATACAAATGCTCTCGGTCAGGTTGGCGGTGAGACAGACACGTTAGAGTACTGTTTGTAGGGTGTAAACACGTCGAGACACGTCCGCGCGTTGAGGTGAGGTCACACGGTGACAGGGGGAGGCGATGCCAGGGGTGTCCAAAGTCCGGCCCGCGAGCCAAATGCGGCCCGCGTCAACGTTTAAGCTAGCCCGTTGCCTCATCATGGAATAATAAATCCAGGCTTAGAGTTTGTTTGTACATGTGTAATTTTGGTTATTAGCTTAATGTCAGACTGAATATGGCCCGACATGCTTTTACCTCACAAAATGTGGCCATCCTTTCGAAAGATTTGGACAGCCCTGCTCTAGGCCTTCTCAGTCGTGTCGGCAGAGTGCGGATTTCTGCGTTGAAGTTCCACGGTGGTATGATTACCGGATGCACGTGGATTAGTCTATTGATTGCAAGATATACGTGGTAAGTGCGGTTTGCAGAGGAAAAAACGAGACTTACTCTGTAGCTGATTCACGCAGTGTTGGGCTGGAAGGAGTCAGGGCTTTCGCGAACGCTGCTGTGAAGCTTTATCGAGTGAGACCAAACTTGGAGTACAACGATGGAAATTCAGTATTATTTGAACGTGGATATAGGTCAGGGGTGTCAAAACCTTTTGCAAGGAGGGTCACCTTTTTGAGGTAAAAGTATGTGGGGGCATATTCAGTCTGACATCAGGATACTAATAAAATTACCCATGTAGGAGAAATGTCCTAGCTCGAATTAATTATTTCATAATGAGACCGCGGACCAATTTAAATGTTAGCGCGGGCCACATTTGGTCCGCAGGCCAGACTTTGGACACCCTGGTATAGGTGAAACATTGCACAAAGCTTCCAAGTCCAAGTAAATATAAGATGCAATGTAGTGTACTCGAAAAAGTGGTATCTCACATGGAGTTTGTAAAGATAAGACGAATAGGTGCAGAGCAAATGGTGTGCGCTAAAATGTCACTGAGAAATAACGAAAAGAATCCAGTGCCCAAGTGCGCGATTAGTACGCCCATTCCTTCAAGGTCCAGTTTTCCATAACATTAAATGGTCACCCCAATTGCAAGATTTGGAATCGTTTGGAGCCTCGAACTATCAGCTAATAACTATCGTTCCGGTACTATCCAAAGTAATGGAAATAATATCACAGAGGCGCTCATGGAACACTTTGAGAGCAACAGACACTTAATATCAAAGCAGCATAGATTCTGCAACAATCAATCATGTCCTACGAACTTGCTGCTAACCAGAGAGTGCTGGGTGAAATCTGTCAATGCCAGACACGGAGTCGTTGTCGTGTACTTGGATTTCTCTGTAACGTTCGATCGCCTGGTCCACCACATTTTTCTTCACAATTTGGTATGGAATGGGTGACACTGTGCTAAGTTGGGTATGCAACTTGCTCACTCAACGTCAGCTGAAAGTGCAAATTTGCAGTGCCATCTCTGACCCAATAGTAGTTCAACGTGGTGTGACCCAAGGCTGGATTCTGGAAAGGAGTTTAATGTTACTATTCATGTAATATCTTGCTAGTGAGCTGCAGCCTGACTTCCTACTGTTCGCAGACAATGTCAAGATCTGGCATGACATCCAGCCATTGGACGACGATGCTGCGTTGTGAAAAATTCTCGACAGAGATTATACGTGGTTATCTGAAAACCGGCTTCAGTATACCTTGGCAAAATGCAACACTTCGAACATATGCTATCTGCGTACTCATGAATATCGACTGGGAAATCTACAGCTGCAACATGCTACATAGGAAGTCGACCTTAACTGCTCGAAACAGCCTGGAAGGACATCAAGGAGAGATAGCAGGCACTTTGGCCTCTTACGCAGGGAGGTAAGGAAGTTGGTGTAACTATCCTTTCTACAAGTGATGAACGCATACGTGAGGCTTGATGCGGAATACATGACCCAAGTCTGGCGACTTCGGCGAAGACACATTGCCTTTGTATTTGAAATACCACAATACAGAACAGCAAACTTTGTTTAAGAGTATTTACTCGCCTCCAGCAACGCAGACTGCAAGCCCTAGAATTTTACGGCGGTGAATATCAGTGGCTGCAAGGAGAACTTCTCATGGTGTGTCCATTACTGACTAACCCAAATCACGCCTGACTCTATCTTTTGCACTTTAGCCACAATACCATCCTGAGAGTTTGCCAACTAAAACTGGCTACACACCACAACCGACTTGATTGCTGACAGAACGATTTTTCCTTCCAAGTATCCAAACTATGAAACATTCTTCCTACTCTCGCCATATTCACCTCCTATTAAAGAGTTTAAGAAACCTTTCGACTGCACAAACGGAAGATTGCACTCAGTATCCCTATCCGCTACATAGCGGTGAAGAGATCAACATACGTGTGTTGTTGTGGATTACTCCGTGAGTCACCTTAAACCTTAAACGACAGGTCGTTTAATTTAGCATTTTTCATTTTTCGTTAAACGTCATATTTATGTGATCTAACGCAGATTAATCAAGAATTGTTTGATAGAATATTTTTCACACAATCTTTATGCTCCCTAATATCGTTCTACTGTAAACAATTTTTGTTACAATTAATGAGATACTGGGCAATAATCCTGATTTCCTTCCATTGGAGATGAACTCTTACAGCAATTGATACTAGTTATAAAGAAACATTTCAATGCAACTTCGCCCGTTTGACTGAATTCAAATTCCAAGGATGCTATTCAACATTGTGCGATTGTTGCTCTGGAAAGCCACGCCGCTTACGGGCGTGATAAGTGTGCACTCCTTTCATTTTGCCTAGCCGTTTGTAATATTTTGCATTCTTGGATTCCATTTAGCACAATCTCATTTGATAATAAACACTGATGGAAATTCACCCACTGGTATACACGAAGCTTATAACGACTTGGCCTGACTCGAATCTTCATTTTATAATCTTCACTTCAGGCGTCTAAAGGGATGTATCGAGCGATCGCTACTTTGTCCGTTATAGATCATTGTTCATTGCTTAATCGCATTGCGCTTAAGTAAGCAAACTATATCAATTTCACTGGCAACAAACTATTAAAAGGTAGACTATTTAACTGATCCACGAAGTAAAATAGGTCCCATCAGTCGATACCGAAAGCATCACATTGCATGGACGAAGGTAATGGTTACAGCTTAAACGAAACGCGAAATACAGCCACCACTTCGCTAGTAAATCAGAACCACCAATGGTAAGCTCTAAGATAGCTTAGTTAGCTAAATTAAGTACAGTTACGGCAGAGCCAAAAATATGCAATCTATTATGCATTACCACTTTTTGTCCGCATTCATTGAAACTGCTTTTGAACATTCATGACTGAGTGCAACCCATAAATGGTCGCAAAAGCTTCACAGCCAATAGCTTTCCATCGTCCTACCAAACAAAAATCATTTCTGAGAAGCTGGACAGGAAAGTTTATGGCGTTGAGGGATCAGACTTGGCGAATTTACAAATGCTTGAAGGAATCACGGTGGATGCTAATCTTAAGCAAATCGGAAAATTCCCATTTAATAGAATGAAACAAAGTGACAAATACTGAGTAAAGCATTCCTTTTGGTAATTCTCATCAGTCTCAAACTTTACGTGAAAACAAGTATGTGCTAAATGTGCCGGATAGATCTACGTATTGATTAGAATGTTTACTTCCAACGGAAACTAATCAATAAATCATGCGGTCAATGAAGGTGGTAGATAATGCACAAGAGGCAAAATACTTTCACACGTAAAGATTAACTTGGACACAAGTGATAGCAATTTGTAGGTCACGATAAAAGTAACGGACGTACAAACTCTTTTTGTACGCATAACAGGATTGGGGTGGCGGATGTATGTAGCTTCTGCAATGGATAAGTGAGGCTTCCGGAATCCGCACGAGAAACGCTCAGGAATAATGTACCTGACGCTGAAAGGGTTTTTCGTTCCTGTGTGATCGCACTCTAAGAGCTGCGATAGGCTGGAGCTATTACAAGACCTCGCTTCCTCTCTGTAAAACCACTTCGGAATGTGTTCGCCAATCTTATGAGATAAACGCCTCCTAGTACGACCCACGTATGGTGCACCACATGGGCACGAGTACTGATAAACCAACACTGACTGAGTCAACTAAGGCAGCCTAACTTTCAACAGTTTTGCGCATAAAGGTCCGTTGTAGTACAGTAAGCTTAAGCAAACTACGAGATAGGTCTTTTCAACTGTGTCTTTCAAGCGTTTGCACAGGGCACCTGCCACAAGGTTGCCTTTGAAAGGAAAATGTACAACGAATTCTTTCTTGAGTGCACTCATCTTCGGTGATGGTGCCTTGCGTTCTTTCAAAAGTTTGCCGTTGAATTTACCTGGATACTTAATCGCCCTTAGAGTGTCACTAATTCGCTGCAATTCATTGGTGATGGTGAACTTACAAAACAAACCCTGCGCAGAAAATTGGACGACGTACATAGCTAAGCGCGAATACTCTTTACAATGGCTTCGTGAAGAGAGTGTAACACACCAACAGGAGCTGGCGAACAGATTATTTTCGAATCACCAGCTTCTTTACAAATGCGTCAGTAGACTTCGTAAGATGCAGCGCGAAACCCCATCACTCCATACAGTTGGTGGGTGTACACGCACAGCGAAAGAGGTGGCCAACGCCTTATGGGCCCAGTAATTACCTACTTTCCATGGGGTACTAGAATCGAATGCTATACTTGATTCGGTGACTACCTTATCACATCACACACATCACATTTACAGCAGAAACGGTACTGAGAAAGCTACTGTCTGCGTACACATAGCTCACCTGCAGTGGATAACATTCATCCCAAATAACTGCAAGTAGCAGTCATGCAGCTAGCCAAACTACTTACCGGATTCTTTCAGATTTGTCTGGACGAACCCATTGTTACGTCAACACAGAAATGGGATATTATAACCCCATTCGCAAGGGAAGACGTGGATCTGCTAATGCCAATTACCGCCCGGTAGCGCTTCTCGCTGTGCTCACCAAAGACATGGGAGTGACCATCGTAGACGTATTGATGGGCTACAGACTTATTACGTTGGTGCAGCACGGATTTCATCAACATTGACCATGTGCCACCCACCTGCTGATAGCGCATGACAAATGGACGGAAAGAGTCGACGAGGGGAAAAAGACCGATATTATTTACATAAACTTTGAAAAAACCTTCGATCGGTTGGATTATCGAATCCTCCTCCACAAAATTCAGCCCTGCGGCATCGGAGTTCTATTATTGGGATTGACTGGTAACATTCTCCGCGAACGGCAATTGGAGCTTAGAGTCCAAATATCACTGTCCGACCCGATTCGAGTGGAGTACGGCATACCGCAGGGTTCGGTACCTGGGCCTTGCATATTCTTAGTATTCCCAACGATCTAGCGAGGGCCAGCATCTCAAAAGTTTACTCTTCGCGGGCGACATTAAGATTTGGCGGGCGACCAAAAGAATGAACAATCAAGAGATCTTCCAGCGCGGCCTCGCTGAGGCATGGTCAGTGAGGAGCGCAATGCTATTCAATGTAGACAAGTGGCGCACTGTTTACCTCCGCACTCAACAGGCCTACATCTACAAACTAGGGACGCGCGATCTGCTGATAAACTCTCAGGAACGTGATCTCTGTGTGACAGTACAGGAAAAGCTCGGTTTTACTAGACAATCAGAGTCAGCTTCAGAAAGAGATAACCAGAATGTTATTACTTGCGGATGGCATTTGGATGTTTGGATTCATTCATCTCTCGGATGCTTAACGCCTACGGTTGTCCCCGCGTCAAACACTCTATCCAGGCTTGGCATTCTTGCATAGAGCGTTCCCTTTGAGCACTAGAAACTCCACGACGTCGAGCAACGAGCTTTTCATGGGTGCGCCGCATTCCGTAACAGAAACGACTGAAAGCATACGAAGTGTTTAGTGGACGCTACCGGCGGCTACGTGGAGACTTCATATTAGTTTATCAAATCCTGACCGATCCGAGTCACATATGCCGCCACCTAGTAAAACTCAGTCTGAACACCAAACTTAGAGGCAATTAGCTGAAACTGTGTCAACAATTTAGTCGTCTAGATTGTGGACGAACTTATATCTCCCTCCGGGTCTGCCAACCCTGGAACGAACTTACAAACTCAATTGCCTGTGCCTCCATCTTACCTATTTTCAAAAAGGTTGGATAACGCATGGAACGCTCTACACCATGTTAGAAAAAAATATTCTGGTTATATTCAGGTTAACTAGCTTCTTTGAATACATGACTCACAGTGCCTCAGGTAAGTCTGTGCAGTGGGGTGAGCAATCTGCTTGTTATTTACAGTGAGTAATAACCATAACTATTTGTTGTTTTTTTGCAGCTGGCACTATCTAACGTCCACGTCATTACTCTATCACATCACCTATGCGTATTCTGTGTGGTCCACTTAGTTAAACTGCAAATTTAATGTTTTCTAGTACCTAGTTGTGGGACATGCTAACCCTGTGATATTTTACCCATTATAAACTACCGTTTCGTTGTTCCATTGACAATACCATTACAGAAAACTAGCTGAGAGATTATATTCGAATCGAAAGGAACGCACGTGAAGGTCAACACTTATCGAAGTCGAGGACGGCCCAAATATGTGCCGAGCTAATCAAACAACCGTATGTAGACCAATGTCGAAGAACAACTTAGATTCAATGGATAGGTCGTAAAATTAGCTATTTTAGAGAGGTTTTACCAGCATGGCTCAAGCGAATGGAAGAGTCATGAAGCCGTTACATAATTAAACATGTATTCTTGTCCCATGTATTGAAGGTAGCATCGGCTCATCGTTCTTAAACGAAAATGAATGATCTGTTTCTTACTTCTAGCCATAGCTGTATGTTTACAGTACTCTTCGATGGCTGCTGAAAGCAAGTGGACAGATACAATGCAACAGCAAATCACAAGTAAGCATCCGCTTATGGTTTACTCAAGTCCTAATGGGTCCAAAGTTTTCATCCACACAGACGACTCCGTTGCTTCCTGCGGACAGTTTGATGGTCAATTCAAACACTCGAATAGCCCCGTTCACTAAATATGTCGGTGCCCACCCAACTTGGTTATTCTCTCTAAAATATCCCCACACAGGTATTTGTTTTGTATTTAAGCGTAAAGTATCCCATAACAGATGGAGTCACCATAATTTTAGTACGGAAACAACCGAGACTAAACAACGTCCCGCATTTTTATACTTAGCAAGTTTAACCTATGGGACAATGTTTAAGGAAGTCTTATTGCCAACCTGATCTCATTAACATACACCTGTTTTACTTACGTTTCGCATGTAATATATATAAATATATATAATATGAACATATAATGTATATATTTTTTGTCTGAGTTGCTCTAGTTTATAAATCAAAAAGGAATTATTTTTACTCATGGGCTCAGAAGCGCATTAGTGCTGCAAATTTTGAAGCAACAGCTTCATTGTAATTGTACGTTTGCCACAGGTAAAAGTCAAAACAATTGAATCATTTCCACTGTCTAAAAGGCACGCATAAAACAGGTAACTTTTTACAGAAGACTGAAATTGACGAACGATAGTAATCATTGTAGTTGACAAACTTTCTTTAACCGGATCTCAATATCGGCAATTTAGTTGGGTGTCAAATAACGGATGGAGGAGAATAAAGCCAAAACTAATCAATGCCTGGCTCCGAAAATGTGTTATCCTTGGAAGACAATTTGTGCATGTGGCATTATATATTTTACATTTTTGTTTTTAGCTTAAAGATCAAGCTACTTTTCGAAAATCTTGTAGCCTGTTTTCGACGCTAACCAGCTGAGTGAATGGTATTTCTCTGTGGTGAATGGAGGATAGAGTAGAATTTAGTTAACTTCGCACCTGAAGATCCAAGCAGTGATCAGGATGACTGGGAGTAAAGCTATTTCTACCGACTCTCTGTCACCATATCTATCATTTCATGAATGCTAGCGAGTACTGATCGTAACGATTAACTGTTTACCTGCAAACGTTTAGGCTCTACGTCTCCAGGCACTCATAGTAATCAGTGAGTATTTTTGCATCAGCATACGTGAAAAACACTCACAGGCAACTGGCCACTAAGTCCAGTCACTTTTGCAGCATGACATCCCCATCAGTTGAAAAATCTTGTTGTGATATTAAGTGTGCAACTACGGGCTCGTATGGAGTACTGTCACAGTTTAAATATGTGACTTGCACACTAATTTAGGACTACGAGTAGTATACTACCTAGGGCGTGCGATGGCAAATGGAACAGCAACGACAGGTGACATGTTTTGAAACGCACAAGCGCCACGGATACTACCAAGCGGTTCATGACAGACTGATTTTTATTTCAGGAACTACTGGCTAATGTTTGTCGGTAAATATTTCATAGGGTGTACTGAAGCACCTATTCGATTTTATGTGTCCAGATTTTTGACGTCTGTCAGTGCTAATAAACGCGACATTACGGCCACAGCAATGAATTTCATGCACACATTTCCCTTTACGAATGTCAATAAAGCAAGAAGAAGCAACATTTTAATAGCTTTTACGGAATTCAGCAAATCGGCATATTCTCTTCAGCTGTTTACACCCAATTAGTAGAATACACAGGCTACGTTCAGACCATCAAAATGCGATATTAACGGTAAAAAATTCAAAGCGCTCAAAGGCCGTTACGTTCAGGTGATCCGTTCCGAGGAATGCGCAATCACTAGCCTCACCAGGGTAGGGCTAGCGTGGTCACGAAATCCGTTTGTTTACACAGATTTGGTTTCAAAAGCCGGATTGCTGACGCCTCCGCAAATTGAAGTAAGCTAGGAGTAGCTTGTTTGCCAACTACCCTGAAATTGCCAACTGGCTTTTGGCATTCAGGGCAGTCATGTTTGTGATGGGCAATGGAGTTAGTCGGTAGCTTCGGGCCATTGGCGATAATGTTTCGCAGAACATACTCTGCAATCCTCGCTGACAGCCTTCTCTCAGTTCGGCCTATGTACTTTCTACATCAAGTACATACCATGCGCCATTGCATCCCTAGAGTGTAAAGAAAACTCTGAAAAATTTGTTTGCATAAAAGCCTTCAATTTGGCCAAACTAGCCAGACAACAATACAGTTATGCAGCGCGTGTGCATAGTAATAGGAATACTATTAATTGTTACTTTACTGTGCAGATATGAAACCTATACTAAGTTAAGTAAGGTCACGCAGCCAGCGCTCGCAACTTGGTTAGCAGCGATGTAGCATGATCTTATCAGCCGCGGAGTGTAATGATGCCTTGTCAAATACCGTTATCTCGTAAGGTGCAACGTGCAAACAAATGAGAGGACACTAATTAGTAGATAACTGTGCATTTGTTAAGAGCAGTGAGACACACAAATCACTCTCATAATTACAAGATGTCTCCCTGGAGAAAATGACTAGGTAGTTACTGACCGGAATTCAAGTAAACTACTCCCAAAACTAATTATTTGGTAAGCGTACGGCCTTACATTCCAAACACCGATGCCATGGAATTGGGAAACCGAGGAACCGAGTTCAGTAGAGATGTTTGATTCTATTCCATAATTACGACAGGCGAATATACTTGGCGAAGTTAACGGGAGCCATGCATAGCCTCTGTCGGATGCCTCGCAGTGCAGAGATAGTAAAATAGGAGAAAATCCAGTGAAAATTGTTTAGATCATCTAGGTATAGTTGTCATTTACCGCCGTCATATAGCTATCATTTAGTCACAACCTCGAATTCCTTTGGCCAGCATGTCCAATACCATGGTATAACAGTAGTGAACCCTTTCAGAGTTTAAAATTTGGCTTATAGGAAGGTGCAGAAATGATAGTTTCCTACATGGAAGCTATCCCTCCCGTTGGAGGATAGGCCCCTTTTCTCGGTTACTAAGATGTGCGCCAACACCTAACGATCTAATCATAAATAATGTTGTGTACTTAAACCTAAAGACCGGCCATATTTTCCTTTGACGGAATCAAACCAACGTAACATCACGTATTTTGCCACATTCGTTGTGTACTAAACGACCTAAAAGACATGCAGTCTCATCCACCCGATTATCCAATATACTTACTGTGATGAGAGTGTCTTGTCAGAAAAAACCCTTGGAGCAAATAAGCGTGCTGGATAACTAATCGGAGGTGGAGCTAACCGGTTCGGTCACTGATTACGCATCAGTCGGTACTCGTGTGGATTCATCATTGTTTGTTTAACCAGATTAACACAGAACCATCATCAGAACGTATCTAAAGAGGAGTTCAGTTTGTCAAGCATGGTGTAATTTTCGCTGAGTTGACTTTTACGAATATATGCTTTTCTTTAATTACTGATTTCTACAATATGGTGTCGGAGAAGACCAAGACGAAACCCAGGGTGGAACTCGGACGTCGATTGGAGCACCAACAGCCATTCAAATATCTGCCCTATTGAACATGAATAAACAAAACTTGGCGACTAATTGCCGTTCATAGAAAAGCAAATGGGTGGATTTATGCACACCAGTGCTATTGGACAAACAACCGATAGCGTATCGCTTGGTCATTTTTGGGCACGCAGCGGAGGATGACGCGCCCCGCGTGCTAGTGTCATTGGGCTGAGATACATATAACTCCTGACGATTTCGAAACAATCACTGAAAAGATCAGTAACTCCTGCGAAGGTCTAACCAACTAAACTTACCAACGCTAACTTCTTTTCAGGTGGCAGTCACCCGAATCAATCCGTCGACGCGTGGTCACTGAGTCTAAAATATTGGTCTGGTCCTGCAACTCCTGAAAACGGCTGGACAACAGTCCATAAGGGACCGGGTAGTTCTAGGAATCATTGGCGTGAGTACGATAAACCAGCTTTTGATACAACACAACTTATCGCTAATCACTGCATTGAGATGTGCGACAGTAAGTCCTAGACCACGCATCAACACTAAAGAATGAAAATGGTAACTAACGCAGAAATATGTGCCGGTTCCGGGGGCAGAGCAATAGACGTGAGCGGGGAGATTTGCAAATGTTGCACTGCGTGACACCCGAGCAGCCGCGAACGGTGTCCGGCGTAAGCACGAAAATGTGTCAGATAATAAAAAAGGATCCACTTTGTTTGCTGCTTTCAATCGACTAACTTTAATGTGCTAGTTCGTGACAAATCACTAGTAGATAAAAACATTGAATTACCAGACTGTCTTAAAAGGTATCACCGAGTGTGTTTACATAAGTCTTTTGATCGAAAGCAGAGCCATGGGATTACATTTGGACAAAGGGGCTAATGCTAAAATTCCACCCAGAAAACATTGTTCCTTGGTGTACATCCGATCCGATCAAGATAGCTTACACTCGCGGAATGTGTCCAGACTTCAGCCGAAAGGCTCAGCTACAATCGAAGTAGTTAACCCAAGCGATGGAGCCTCCGATCGAGTAGAGTTTGTGACCGTGAAAGAAATATTCACGCTGATTTACTGCTTCGATTTAAGCCAGTCTCTTGGTTTTATTTTTGTTAATCATGGTCGTTCCCTGCATACTTATCTGAAGGAAACTGGTAGCATTGACCAGTATCCGTCTGTGTTTGGCACGGGTTAAGGAAAATATAAAGACAACGCTCACTTGTCGTTAACTCCCTTTGATACAACCGATTGCACTGCCTTTTGCGCTGCGTAACGGGCTCTCATGTGAATAAAGCATATTGGTGAGAGAGGTCGTGACCGCCAAATTCGACGAACCAACTGAGTGAATAATTCAGGTAGCAATCCTCTTGAGGCAGACGAGCGAATTGCACATGTGTATTGATCCGAATCGTTGAAAGAGCTCTTGCATAACGAACGTTATATGCTACCGACCCTAGAACACGTCTAGCAACGTTTGGCCAAAGCTAAGTAGTTCTATAAGGTAGATTCTTCTTTCACATTTTGGAAAGTGGTCTTAGACAAAAATTCCAAATATCTTATGAAATTAGCCACAACGTTTGGGCGTTATCTTTGGTTGCGGTTACCATTTGCTTTGGAGGTTTGAGTAACACTTTTCAAAGACGATTGGTGCCAGCAGAAGACGATTTAGGTGACAGTCGCTAATCTCCACCGTTTCTCGCAGCGCGGTGTGCAAAAGAACACCAGAGTTAAATGTGATTTGCTTGAGCTTCGGAAAGACAGGGCAACTTTTATGGACATGTGCTAAGAAATGAAGTAATCAGGGTCAATCCAAGAAAAATTAAAGCGGTAGGATGGATGTATACGCCCTCACGACCTGAAGGGAATCCCTGTATAAACGGTACGGTGAATTATTGGAAGCGTTGCATGGTAAATCACTGATGTCATGTCGCCGATATGAAGGCTAACACAAAAAGGAGTAACTAAAGAGATGAAAGTAACAGGAAACCGCATTTTCAACTGTCGCTTCCATTTTTAGCAGCGCACACATACTCGGAAACTAAAGTCCATCGCAGCCTTTGGAGTTACAGGGTGATAGCAGCCATGAAGAAATAGGTGCTATACTATTATAAAATTGATAAATTGGGATTTCCGTGATCAACCAAGCATAGTAACCCAGCTGCGTAATGCGCAGATTGGTGCGTTTCCACGATTATAATTTCAGAAGTAAGGTAACTTTGTGTATCGAGCATAAACCGCTGGTAACAACAGACGGTAAAATGCTGCAAAACTTGCCTCTTTGTCTTCAACATACACTTATCCGGCTTTAAAATTATGAGGTGGATATTGTGTACACGGCTGATGTACGGATGTTTATCACGGATACGCTGTCAAGAGATAGTCTACAAACAACCGATCATCATGCGTAAGTGGTCAAAGCAGTTAGCTTAGTACAGCAACTGGCAGCAAGGAAGCTTGTTTAAAATGCATAATATGCCGCATAAAGAAAGATGCGGCGCTTTCGAATTTACATGGGTGGCTGGAGACAAAAATGCAACTTCTGGTTGAACTCTTCATATTTGATGTCTTACTTCCGAGCAAAACCGTGTTCTGATCCCCTCAAAGCTCCGAGGAGAGATGTTGTAACGTTTCCAAAGCACTCACCTGTGAAGCAACAACGTTACCAGGAATGCCGGGTTAAATCATAGATCTTAAGTTGAACTGTGAAGTGTGCCGTTCACACAAAATCCGGCAGGTGAGGAAACCAATGATATTACATGATATGCACTGTCAACCACAACAGAATGTGGCGGTGGTGTTATTCAGTGACAATGGGCAAGAGTGCTTACTCATAGTGGATTACTACAGTAATTAATTTGAACTTTTTTACTAAACGGTACGAACAAGCAAGTAGTACTCAACAAGCTCAGATGTCAGTTCGGGCGACATAGAATACCGGAAGAGCTGTGCGCAGAAAATAGTTCCCAGTTTACCAACGCTGCTTTCCAGGCCTTCGCAACAAACTAGATATTTGTGCACCAACAAACCAGCTCTATGGCAACCAAACAAACTGGAAGTCCGCGTCAGTAGTGAAGCAGGCAGAGACTGTTGGCAAAGACTAGAGCTACTTGTAAAACCCGTACCTCATGCTAGTAGAAATTCGCCAATTTCAACGGATATCGTCGCGTGCGGCCGAAAGTACAAGACGTATGCATTGCAACGCGGAATGTGCGGGTTCGAGCCTGTGTAGGGGACTGGGAGACGCTCGCAGCATCTTCCGCCCACGTGCGACTGATGGTGGATGCACCGCAGCATAGCATCGGTATTGCGTACCGATGTAACTGCTGATTACTTCGACGATTATCTGTCGGGTTGGACGGAAGTAAGTTTCACGTGCGCAATGACTCTGCCACTTACCTGAACTAGTTCCACAGGTTATCATAAGAGAGTGTTTTTTGGGATTCTACTTATTAGCATAGCTGTTAGTTGTTATATTCCGATTAGTTATTGTTATGAGAATATATGTATTTCTTCTGATCCCAAGAACTGTATCTGTAGCACCGCAACTCAATTTGTACGAAAGTGATTATATACTTGCATGATCGCTATGCAAATGTGCTTTTGGGGTATGCCATTCGGTTAATAGCTTTTTAGTGGATAGTTGAGTTCAGAGGTAAAGTGGGTGTTTAAATGGTTTTGGACCTTGCTTGGAATAGCTCTACGAGGTATTTTTGCCACGTGAATATAGTCATTATGGAGTTTTGGTCAACATAGTTTGCGATTCTTCTATGAAATGTGGCCACTTTGTCACATGAACTGGGTGGGATTTGTAGTTTATTAAACAATTGGCCATATATGACCAGTTAGAAACTTGAACATTTGCCTGTTCTATTTTTTAGTATATTCAGTGTATAAACTATGTTACGAAGCTCGCGAATTACGCTAAGTTGAAGGTGTGTGTAACCAAGTCGAAGCAAATCTTTGTGCAATATGTTATGAAACAGACCAAGCTATACTTCAGTCACGGAATCCAAAGTGCTTCGAGCTGAAGTTCATTACGACGCTCTCGCATGGCAGAGTACTTACCTATCAGACGTTTAATAAACCACCTCTGCAGGTGTCCCACCATAAATCTGACACTATTTCTCCTATACCGTTTAAGCAACATCTGCTTTGCTTGTAACTTTGATTGAACTGGACCTGAGTCATTACTTTCTGAGCCGCGGTATAGGCCCTACTCAAGCAGTAAACATCATATAAGAGTAACATCTGTAGTATCGTTGCCATTTTCCTACCAAGTAAGTCATCACACGGCCTGTACGCGAAGATATTTGACCAGTTTATTCAAATACATACAAATATTTTCAGCCAGAATACCTGGCATGTAAACTAATCTAACCGTCAACACATGCTGACGAGGTGGTTTGGCTTGTGTTCTTTACCACTAAACATGTATGCAACAAATTTGGCACGTTCTATAACCCGTAGCCGTTTATGAATACGTCTAAATTCTCATTCACTGCGACAAGGATGTATTCACTGTAAAGGTTAAACCGCCATTTGCACTCAAAGTGCAGCAAAACGCCTTAGCTATCCCTGCTGTAATAAACCGAATCGCAATTAACCCAATATAGACTTAAGTAGCTGATCTATGCTGAAAAATAGGCCGTCTCGTTTGCTTATCAGGTTTTCGCAAGGAAGTCGTGTTCGACAAAACACGCCATGTCCTTTGTTTTCTGCTCCCAATGTGCCAATACAGGAAAGCATATAATCAAACGTTAAATAAATCACATTTTGTACTATCCAGTTTCGCATAATCCTCGGTCTCACACTACGTGGCTCATCCCAAAAGAGTAAGAAAAATATAAGTGACATCTACCGAATTAGTGGCCTAACACTTGTTTACTACAAAATATGAGTTTTCGTGATCCATCTGGCCATGTCAGTTGGTGACAAGAAGTCAACGTGTGCTTAAGTTCTCAGGAATGCAGTGTTAAGCTAGGTTGCTCGTTATCCAGTAAGCAACCAATGCGGTCCGGAAGTAAATCAGCTAATTTATCCGCTTACGAGCCATGGTTGGCGGCATCCGGTTTCGGATTTGCCTGTCACTGTGGAAAGCCACAGGACGCCTGCGCCTACAGAGGGACCATGGGTGGCTTGCGCTGCACCACCCACAACTCCATCCACACACCCCATATCCAGTATAAACCAGAATGAATAAGACCGGGAGGCATGTGGATGGGAGCCACATTTCATCAACGGAGCCGACCCACACTCCTTCATATTCAAACACAAGCACGCTGTATTTGGGAATCAAGCGCACACAAGGCGGTGGCTGGACCGTAGTCCGCTCCACACTGAGTGCATGGAACCACTCTTTGGTCCTAACACGGCCACAAGGACCGTGCGCCCCGTACCCTCCAGCAACGACCAACTGTCTCCTAGAGTCAGTATGGACGACGTAGTGAGTAACAGACAAGTAGGCACCTTGTCAACATGCACATCAAGCGCAGCCACACTGGAGATATCAAGCAGTAGTCAATCAATTGAAACGACGAGATCAAATAAAATAAAACGAATAATGCATATAGACACGGCGACATAACTCTTCACTAAATGAGCGTATAAAAAATGATTACGAACGAATCCGCGATAAGATCAAGAGGTCAGAAAACTTATTTTAAGGAAATGCCAAAAACGCGAAAATGTTATCGAAATTAACTACAATTAGCTTCAGCAATGTGCGCGAGTCTATAGAAGATAGTACACGTAGACAACAATATGAGAAAGAAAACCACTCAAACAAAAGTGAAAAAACACCATCTGAAAAAGGGACTTAGCATGCAAGCACACGGTTAGTAAATCGAATGCAGCGTACCTACAAACGCTGCGCCGGTTCTGCCTGCGTTATCTGTAGGACCTGTTGTCGCTTCGGTAGTGGTCCCGAGTGGCCTCGATCATGGCTCAGTAGGCCTGCTTGACTTCTCACCACTGGTGATCTCAGGGTTCACGATCTAGAAATTCCGACATAGACCAGCGAGCAACTCAAGTTCGACTTGCAAAGCTTTCTTGCAAGCATTCCGCTGCGCAACCACATCAATTTGTTTACCCGATTAAGGAAAGAAATAAGCCATCCGTGAATCACTTAGTGCTCATTAACTAAGGGCTAGTGATTTCGAAGCCGAAATTGGAGCGCTCTCCGGAGCTGAGTGATCATATAAAAATACTTTACTACTATGTGCATTATGCGGAATATCCACGAAAGCAAATTGACTTCATTCGACAAATCATCCACTAATACATACTAACAGAACTTGCTGAAGTAGCAATTTGTGTGTTTTTTAAATGGATTGTCCCCATGTTACTGTCTGGCTGGTGACTGCTGGCAAATTCAATGATCTGATTAATTACGCATCTGAAAAGAGCCAAACTTCTGCAAGGGGCAATTGTTCATTTTAAACCGAACCAGAAAACAAGTGATAGTAAGTTATGCAGCGTGGCAAGTGTACAGAGTCAAAACTATCCCTGACAACCGAAGCAACTATGTAGTGCGTCCTAATTATTATACCACAGTTCTGCATGAGTACAAATTAGTACGCCAGCAGAGCGTAGCGGAAAAGTTTGGTGCTAACCACAAGCTTCTGTGCAAACATGTGAACAGCCTTCGGAATGAGAAGCACTGTGTTCCCCCCATTCAACTGAGCTTATAGATGTACACAAACCATGGAGGATGTAACCAACGTTTTGCGGCTCCAATATGCTCCAATATTCCAACGCACCAACAACATATGCCACATACCTATCCCATTACCCCTTTATCTTTATGTGTCCCTTAAATTTGAGCGACTGTTTTGAGGAAGCTACTATCGACGCGAACACATAGTTCACCCAGAAGAGACATCATTCCCCCGAAAGCAGTACGTATGGCAGCTACGATGATAGCTGAACCATTATCCTGACATTCTTCAAAGCTGTCTGGATGAGCATCATGTTCCTAGCGGGTGGAGGCCGGTATCATTACCCCTATTTTCAAGATTGGTATCAGTTCGGTACCTGCCAACTATCGTCCAGTAATTCTATTTCTTGTGCTCTCAAAGTTGATGGAATCGATGGTAGGGGAAGCGCTACTGGGCCATTTAGAATAACCTAAAACCATAACACCGGAGCAACAATTATCGCTTCAATATCTGTTATAGAATCCCGAACTATTACTTGCACATGGCAGCTGGACGGAAATAGTGGATAAGGGGACCTGAGGCAATATAATCTAGCTCGACTATTTAAAGTCTTGGACCGTTTAGATTAACGCATCCTTCTCCAAGAGCTGCAAACCTGAGGAATTGGAGACCATGTCCTCCTGTGGTTCAGAAATTTTCTTCCTCAGTGGCGACTTCAACTGCGGTCAACTGCGATCATATTAATGTGGATCGCAGTGTACCACGAAGCTCAGTGTTGGGTAGCGCTTATGCTTATTATCCTTACCTATCTTCTGCATGCAGTCTATCCGAATGTCTTGCGTTTTACCGATGACATCAACATTTGGCAGGCGATCGGAAGATAGGTTGTTCACGATAAGCTGCAATGAGACATAGACCGTGCTTTGAATGGTCAAAGACAAAACTGCTTCCTTTGAACGCGGATAATTGTAGAAGTGTACATGTACGCCACATGGCTGCTAACGCATTCAAGTTTAAAGACAACAAATCTAGAACACCTCACAGCAGCGCGACCTTTCGGTGGTGATGCAAGACGACCTCGGCCATTCGGAGTAGTCCTTTCAGGTGTCCAAAACCGCGAATCAACGTTTCAGTCTCTTACAAAACGCGTTCGGTTGGTTCGATCACTTCAGCTTCCCACAAATACTCAACGGATATATGAGGCCCCAGGTAGAGTACGCGCTTCGTGCCTGGCAACCCAGGCTAAAGTGCAATCTGGTTGCGCTCGATATCGCACAGCGAAAGAAAACCACGTTATACTTTGCGGGACTGAACTCCGTGGGAGTGTACATCGGAGGTTGTCGCCATCTGCGTGGCGACGTCATTCTCGTGTACCAGAATTTAATAAACCTCGTTCACGTTTGCCACCACCTCCTGGAACTCAGCCGCAAAACAAAGTTGAGTGGGCACCAGCTGAAATTTGCCACCTAAAACAGTCGACTGGAATGCCGCCGGAACTATATAAACTTTGAATTTTTCAACCGTTGTACGCTGTTTTGACCTTTGTCATTCTAATACGACGGTACCCACGGCCCCGCAGATTTTGAATTACCGAGTTCTTGATTTACTTTAGCCTCCGCATTACTGTCTCTTACGTGGTTACTGTGTGAATTGTGCACCATTATTTTCCTTTGGTGTGTTTTCAATCTGCTAATTTGTTGATATACACTGGCTAATTCCGGAGACCTCAGTGATTGACCCAACTGCTGTTGGATTCCGTTACCTTGGATTTGTTTGTGGCCTGGATAACTAGTGCAACTGCATACCCCTCTGTCCGAAGCGCAGACAAATCAACTCCATCGGACGCTCACTTGACCTTTAGAACTTCAGCGTTCGTTTGACCACGAAGTCGGAAAAGTCATCAGTCATCCCAATGGGTCAGTTAACGACCCAATGCTGAATGGCAAACCTCGAGTAAGTGCACATCCAGAACAGCTCTATGCTTAGTGTGTTATCGGGCAGGAGAATATAATTAATTTGTCAACCTAGCTTTACCTCCTCGCATTGTTACAAGTGGTACAATCTGAGAGTGTATTAATCACAACGATAAGTGCCAGAGCTGCATAGCTCTCAAAATGTCATTTGGCCCTGTACTACCTGTTTTCGACTATCCCCTTTATCAAGTGTATGATTGTCCTAGTCCAGAAATGCAACCGGGTTTTAGCAGAGACCGAGCAGTGAATAAGCACTAAGATCATCTTATTAGAAAACGTCTGAACCAGGTAAGTCTAGGAACATTTGACCATAGGAATCTTGCACAAGTTGTTGCTCCTGAACCACGATCAGGCAAGTCCTGATCGCGGTTTTCTTCCCCCTATGTTTGGCAGAACACCAGGCGAAAATTGACCGGAACTCCGAGAAGCAAACAATACCAGTGACAACTAAAATCAGTCACCAACCAAAACGCGTAAGTAATTGAATCCCACCAGTCTTGATGACACATGTATAGCAAAAGGACAAAGTGGCCGAACAGCAACCCACAGCATCTGCAGCTCAGTGGTCTATTGTCGAGCCAAAGTCCCCTGGCACACCAGTCACCTATGGCGCAATTGCTGCAAAAAATCCAAGAGGTCAACCTTTCTGCTACTTCTGTTACAAATACCACTAACCAGAATAAAAATACAATCAATAAGTAATCATCACTTGGTAGCAAGTCGGTACAAAAAACCTCAAAACCTTAACGTTAAATAAAAAAGATCAAATTATAGCGCCCTGACTGTTGTGTTCTCTAACGAAACTGAATCAGCAGTTATCACGTGGCAATATAAATTAGCCGACGACCTAAACCTATGGAACTCAATGTGCTTTCTAATGAAAGTAAAAGCCGAACCCACAAGATTAGTAAAAATTACTCATCACCCGGGCTCTGCACATTTTGGCGAGCTCAGTGTTATCACAGTAGCACTAGAATTGATCACTGGAATTGATCAATTCTTCAACGCGAGCTTGCTTCGTATCATTGAAGTCTCTGTTATCCGAAGAATGAAACCTAAACTTTACAAACAGGTCGATCTTGTGGCCAGTCTTGCCTATTCCTGGTAAGACGTAGTCGATGACCTTGATCATCTCAACGTATTATTGATTTCCTTATTGACCCTTTTTTAATTGCATTCCCTTACTCTTTCCACCATTTGTCTTTAGGCTGCTGAACGAGAAGACACTATATAATCTGAATTCAGGTTATCCCGTAAAATGTTGTTTGTACTTGCTCTCTTACAATTTCTGAATGGAAATGGCTGCATGAAATTCTTCAATAATTGGATGGTCCCAAATTTAGCGATGCTGATACTTACCAACCTGCTGAATACATCGCAAAGCTGGACAGGAGTAAAACCCGTTGCGGCCATAGGAGAACGCATCATACGCCAGAGGATGGAAAATGGATAGCAGACGACTGCGATTAACAGCGCAATCGATCAGCTTCAGGCCAAAACAATATTTCTCTGGAACAAATTCCTGTATCACATTACGTGATTATTAACAGCCTTGCATTTGCGTTAACAATCTGTTTCAACACTGAATCAACTGTGAGGTCGAACAGTTATCACAACCTTATCGTTCAAACTTATCATTCCCTGGAACTCACTTAGCTGCGCACTCCCAATGTCAAGACCAAAGTTGTTCGCATTTTGATCGTCGCAGGCTCGCTTGTACATATTTGATCATGCCTGGTTGGCGTGCCTTGTGCAACACCCAGAATATAAATTTATTCATTTATTTCTGCTATCCGCAAGTGCGTTGCAACATGGATTGTGTGTTATACGTAACTATCCATATATTCCGTGGAACCTGCGACAGTTGCAAAGAAACTCCGCAGAAGGACAAAGCAAGCCTGATGGCCTAAACAATATCATCATCCTTGGTGTGCTAGAGCTTCCTTCACACGATAGTCGCAAGGCCAGAAAGCACGGTTTGGAACAATAGTGATTCGTCTGCGAATCCCTTTCCTTGAATAATGTTGTGGCGCGATCACTCAAAAGGTTACCTCTCGCCAAATTCTAGAGGACACGACCAGAGAACGCTTAAACCCGTGGTTCAATCCTAGCAAGCAGCAACGGCCGTGTTACATATTTGGCGAAATATCGAATACGTTTCCATCGGAACTTCGCTTAAGGACTGCAGATGCTTCGAAATTTCAGGTTACGAGGCCATCTAAAAAAACAGACGTGTTGGCGATGATTGCTTCTTTACACGGTGCTTAGATTTAGAAGTGGGTTGGGACGCGGCTTATGCAGAACGAGGTACGGAAGTAGTATCAGTATCTCATTAATCAAGGAATAAAGGCCGACTTCATATCGGTCGGCACTCCAACAAACCTTACTCCCCTGAACTCTGTTGTTTGCAGAAAATCGATAAACTAGCCTGCTTGTACACGAATGCTCAGGGCCCATTCCATATGCCGGCTGAACTGAAACATCGCCAAGTTTCCTAGAAACATGAGCTCAGTGGCCGCACAAACACTTAGTTACGCACTGGAATGAGGGAAATTTCGCTTGAAATTTCGCTTCCTATATATATAAATTTTTGCAACAGTCTATGGATAGACATTGCACCATCGGAAACCATGGAACTCAAAACAAGGTACAGAAATAGTAAAAGAAAACACAACACAACACAACAATGTCCACGGTTTCGTCAGAGGGCGAAATACTACCCGGTTGCCCAGGCCGAAGTAGAAATGAAATGAAATGTGTCAGCTTATACGCCGTAACGGCGCTTCGCTGTCGCGGGCTGAGTATACCGCGAGGACGCCCACACCTACGCGGATTCGAACCGGTGACCATATGGTTGGAAAGCAAATGTGCCAACCACTTGGCCACCGGCCGAGTGTTACTAATTCGGAAAGACAGGCTAACAAACGGAGGAGGTATAATTCTGTATTATTGAAGCAACTTACAGTGGGAGGATTCAGGTTTGCTGATTCCAGCTTCGCTTTGGTGCCGCCTGCAGTTAAGTAGCAGTGACATGTAACTTATAGTCTTGGTGTGCCGTCGCCATAACTCTACATTAGAAATGGACTACCAAATGGCGACTGCCTTAACATGAACACTAAAAGGAAGCCACAATCGCAACTTGCTCATGGGTGTTTTCACTGTGCGTTGTTTAGAAATCCTTGCCACGAGCGGAGAACAATTTCAAGCCGATCTGCAGGAGCTTGTAACCAGCGCTCCGCTTTATAATCATGTCACTTCCCGCAACTAGGTTCAGAACAGGTAATAGGCTATCTGTGCTTCATCTTGTGCTTACCCACCAAGAACATATGATTGATGTGTTGACTGCAGACTGCCCGTTAGGTTGCATTAATCATACAGTTATTAGTTTCAACTTTCATTTCCTGTGCAGAATACCGAGATGCAGTTCATGATACGGCGCGAACCATCATATGCTGCTACCGATGAGCCCACATCGTCAGTGTCAAAGCCTGGTTATTCCACGCCGAAGACCCCCTGGATGTCGCAAGGCTCCATTGCGTAAACAAATTCAATCGGCTGGTTACGGATGCTTCAGAGACAAAAGGTTGCAAACAGTCTGAATCAGCTAGTTACTTAAGGAGCAGAACTCGAAACTGCTGGCATACGTAATAGAGCGTGGTGAGAGTATAGATTATCCCCAACATCAAAAAGCCCAACGAAACCACTGCACTCAACTGCTCAGAGAGGATAAAGCGGTGCATCAACAGAACCTAGCAAAAACCTACAGTGTCAACGACAGACTGCAGTATAAGCACGTCTATGGTCTACGGAAGTTGAGGCAAGATGTTCCGCCACTCACGACCGCTGATGGCCCAACACGAACGGCTACGGAAGCAGCAAACGCGCTGCGGATGCAATATGCCCCCACCTTCTAAAGTCTATTACCATCAGGAGGTCATCTGTCTTCTATCACTCCGCCGGGACTCATTCACCTCTTCTTTACCAGTGATGTCTTCCAGAAGCTGACGACTCTGGGCAAGCACAAATTCCGGGTATCGATAACATTCGCCCAGAGGCACTGGGAGCAGCAGCAAGTCAACTGACAAATCCATTGGCTCAGCTTTTTCAGCGCTGCCTAGACCAGCACTAAGTTCCTGCCATGTGGAAGCGTGGAATAATTACACTCATTCACAAACTTGGAAGCAGAACCGAGGCTACAAACTACTGTTCAGTTTCCCTTCTCCCTATACTGTCCATCAGAGGTGATGCGCTGGTAGGCTATTTGGAAAGACCTAACATTATTATTTCTGAGCAGCACGGCTTTCGCCGAAATCGGTCGTGCACAACGAATTTGCTAAGAGCTCGAGTAGCTGCACCCAGTTAGCTGACACTGGGGAGGCTGTTAATGTGATCTACCTAGATTTCTCGAAAGTGCACGAAAGTATACGTTCAACAACTAGTAGCTCACTTTTACTTACCGAGGAACTACCGTGCTTTTATAGGGATGCACAATGCCTTATTAGGAAGTTGCTTGAATTCCGTCATCGGCAAAATTCAGAGCCGTCGAACATCATAATGATCACTGAAACGTGGCTGAACTGTGAGCTTACGGACGCTAACCAACTAGCACGTCTCTGTACAGCCACGTCACTGCTCCCACTAGGTTCGTAGCAGCGAATAAGCCATCAATAGTATATCTGGTGTTCACCAACTAAGAGCTCATGGTTGATGAGCTAAATGTATGTAGTCCTTTAAGTCTAGGAGATCACATGCCTCTACTGAGCTATCACGTTTGGTACGCTGAATACCCCCGAAGCAGAGCCCGAGAGGATGCAATCAACTACGCGTTACCACGTATTGTCCCCTTCTGGCGAAAATACCAGTCGGATATTCATGACTGAGTGCACTCCAGGTATGATCTAGAAAATTTTCATAAAAATCAAGTCATCATTCGCAAAAGCATTAGCGAAAAGAACTTTCCATCATCCTTTCATCTCAAAATAATTTTGGTGAAGTGGAACACAAAATTTATGTCCTTGAGAGATCGGAGATGGCGCGTTTAGAAAAGCAATCGCAGCGCAGAGAATTAGATAGCGTACGTAGCTAAGCGCAAGTACTCTGTGCAGTTGGTTCGTTAGGACAGGGTAACACACCAACAGAAGCTAGCCAAAAGATTCTGTTCGAACCGCAAGCTTCTTTACTGACTTGTGAATAAGTTTCTAAAGATGATGGGATAAATCCCACCACTCACTACGGTTGTTGGCCATACTGCTAAAATGGATAAGTGTCACACGAATACAATGAAGATAGCAGACATGCACCTAGCCTAAACACGCCGGAATCTTTCAGTGTTTTCTAGACGAAAACATAGTTCCGTCAAACTGGTACGGGGCACCATAACCCCATTCGAAAGACAGTGACTTCATTTCCCGCTGCCAAGGCAACTTCTGTCCACCTCGAGCCTTGCGCCATCCGACACCTGGTAGACTGAACAAGGCCCTCCTAGGTAAGCGGTGACCAGGCATGCGTAGCACGTGCCCGAGCCAACGTAACTTATTCAGTGCTATCTGTTGTTCTAGGGAGCTAGTATGATCATCTCCACCTAGTACTGGCCTACGCACATCATCGTTGCGGACACGCTGGTGCCATCCGACTCCAGCAATGCTTCGCAAACAACGATGATCAAAGACTTGAAGGCGCCTCAGATCTTCAGATCGCAGGGGCAATGTTTCACTACCATAGAGCAGAACGGCCCTCACTGTGGCCTTGTATACACGGCCTTTCAGACGGAGGGAAATTTTCCTTCTGTCGCCAAAGATGACGCAGGTTCAAGAAGGCAGCTCTAGCCTTTGCAATGCGTGAGCTCACGTCAGTTTCTATGCGCCCATCATTGCTGATGCAGCTGCCAAGATAAGTGAATTGATCAACCACCTCGAGTTCCTCGTTAGCAAGCGTCAAGGAGTCATCGAGTGGCTGGTGGTCCTGCAGCAACACTTTGCACTCTGTAGGTGCGAAGTGCATTCCAAATAACGGCACCACTCTGGATAGGCTATTCAGGGTTGATTGTGCCGCCTCAACATTGTCGAAAAGCAAGACGATATCGTCCGCATAATCTAGATCAACTAACCGTTCACCAGGCAGCACTTCAACACCTACATCGTGAGATTCCGCAAGGGAACACTCCATGATAGAATCCACGACGAAATGAAACAAAAACGAAGAAATCGGGCAACCCTGTCGAACGCCACTTGAAGTAGAAAAGCTATCCGATAGGGCACCATAGACCCTGACGCGGCCTCTAGTGTTCGAGTATAGAGCACGAAGGATGTTCACATATTTCGTGGGAACACCTTTCCGCGCAAGTAATTCGAACAGAATCGATCGATCGACTGAATCGAACGCACTCTTGAAATCGAGGAACACAGCTATTGTCGGTCTGCGGTATGCGTGGCGCTACTCTAGCACCTGCCGCAAAGTGAATCTATGGTATATACAGCCACATCCTGGGCGAAAACCGGCCTGCTCTTCTCTAATCCGATCTTCTTGTTCTGCAGTGAGGCGATGAACGATAATCGAGGCCAATAATCTTGTCACAACTGGCGTTAGGCTAATACCCCTGTGGTTCGCACAGTCTGTGCGACTGCCCTTCTTGTACATTGCCACTAAAATCGATTCGCTCCAACAAGCCGGCACACTCTCTTCGTTCCAGATACGTTCGAATAGGGAGGTCAGTGCTTTGCAGAGTACCTCACCTCCATCCTTAAATAGTGCAGGTGGTAGGGAATCCGGGCCAGCGGCACGAAAACGATTGAGGGCTGTGATCGCGTTTCGGACTTCGGCCTCCGACGGAGGCTCTAAACTCACCGTCCACGGCTCGTCCTGCATCACCTGAGTAGGAAGAGGTCCGGGAGCAGGGCGCCAGCTGAACTGATGTTCAAAGTGCTCAGCCTAACGAGCCATACGGCTCTCCTTATTGTGTATCAGCGCACCCGCGCTGTCTCTGATTGTCTCACTGACGCCTGGTTTTCTCGGACCAGTGGTGCGTTTAGCTGGAAGAGCTTCCGGTAATTGCCTACTGCTCCTGTCTCCTCCATTTCTGGAGCCCGACTGGTCCACCAGGCTTCCTTGTCAGCACATAGGCACTGCTTTAGTTCACGCCTAAAAGCCCGTCAGGTCACATTGTGTTCAGAACCAGCCGGGAGGTGCCTTCTAGCTTCCAAAAGGTTCACGGGCCTCTCGGATATCCAGTGACTGGTGCGATGACGACTGATAGTGCCAAAAGCAGATGCTCCTGCGTCGTGCATAGTGGCCGAGATCCTATTCCACTGAAGTTCAGTATCATTAGGACAAGACAGCGAGAGTTCGCTATGCAGTGCTTCTTGATAGGCTTGCCTGACAGAGGGCTGGGACAATATCTCCGTTGCCAATCGGGGGAGACGCTTTGTGCGCCTCCCGGCAAAGTTCATGGAGAAACGACAGCGCACCAAGGCATGGTCAGAGTCGACACAGGTACTCCAGTACGAGCGGCAATCCAGAATGGAACCGCGCCACCTGTAACTTATGGCTATGTGGTCAATTTGGGTCCATCGCTGACCAGCTACAGGTGGACGCCAAGTGGCACTTCGGCGCCCACTGTGTCTAAAAGCAGTGCTAGTAAGAAACAACTGGTGCTCCGCACACATTTGCAGCAGACGCTCGCCGTTGTCAGTCCGTTCGGCGTTAAGTCCATACTTACCACCCAGCTGAGCTTCTGAAGAGCTCAGACGCCCTACTTGTGCGTTCATATCCCCTGAAAGTACTATAATATCTGAACTAGTAGCACTGCGTAGTAGGGTGTTCAGTTCGTGATAGAAAGTGTCCTTGACTGCATTAGAACTGCAGTCAGTGGGAGCATAAGCAGAAATCACAAACAAACTGGGTGCCGTTGGTCCGTCTCGCCTTCCGGGTTGAAGTCCAGGTGACTCACTTTGTGCTTGGCTCGAGAATTTACAGGACATGACTAGCAACCGACACCAGTGGCGCGTCTGCTGCCGTCTCCTAATCGGATTGTCTGTTTAAAGTGTGTTTGGTGCTGAGTTATCTGCGGGGTAATGGTTAATTATGACGCGTGGCAGTGAAAGCCGCTAGGAAGCTGTCTCGCCGATGCCGCCTTATCTTTGCACGATAGCCAGCTGTTTGTGACGGTATGTTGTCTACACAAGGTGTAGGCGCCTTGACCCTGAATGTTTGTTTAGGGCATTAAGGTTTTCAGGTAAGTCCCCCTTCTCTCCCTCTTCTTATTCTTTATTTCATAGGTCCTCATGGTTGTATGGCAGCGAAGCATTAGTTCAAATGGCTGATGTACTGCTGTTGATGATGATGATGATCATTCAAAAGACAGGACGTCGACCTGAGTCTGCCAATTAATCTCCGGTAACACTCCTCCTTGTAACAGCCAGCTATGGAAACTATCATCGCAGACGCACTGCTGGGTTATCTGGAAAGCTGCGGCATCTTCGCGCCGGAGCAGCAAGGGTTACGTCCAATTCGGTCAGGTACCACGAATCTACTGCTAACACGTGACAACTGGACCGAAACAATTGACGAGTAGACTAGCATCAGTGTTATCTATTCGGACACTTCGAAATCTTTCAATCGTTTGGATCAGCAAATTCCGCTTTACAAGCTTCGGCAATACGGTATCGAAGATCCAATGTAGATGAATTGGTGGCTTTCTCTGCGAACGGCAATTGGAAGTTAGAGTCCGAACATCTCTGTCAGACCCAATTCGAGTGGTGTGCGGCCTGCCGCAGGTTTCAGTACTTGGACTTCATCTGTTCTTAACTTCTCTCAAAGATCTAGCGAGAGTTATGACCTCAAACGTTTTACTGTTCGCGGACGACGTAAAGGTTTTGTTGGCGATCAAGTGACTGGAAGACCATGAAGTTTTTCAGCGCGACGTTGATGAGTTCTGGAAATCATAGTTGTAGAACGCGCTGTCATTCACTGGTGAACAGGGGCCAGGGGAAGGGCGGTGAGCAATTTGCATACAGAAAAATGTGTATTTTCACTCCAGTTTTTACTCGAGATTTCTGTGGAGAAATTTAAATGTATTAGCTTGGAATCTACTTTCCGAAGTTTTACTATTTTAAAAGTTTACTTCAATAAAATTTAACACATTTTTAATCAATATTGTATTCACGCTTGCTGCTTACTACCTCTTCCCAACTTTCAGCAAGGTTTTTAATACCTCGTTTGTATATGTCACCGTTTAGAATTGAAAACCTCATTCAATTAAGCTCTCAATTCTGCAGAAGTATTGAACGAAACTCCGCGCTTAGCATTCGAAAGAGGTGGAAAGAGGTGGAAATCTGTTGGTGCCAAATCAGGAGAGTGTGGTGGGCGTGGAAGCACTTCCTAGCCATGCGTTTGAATGGCTTCGTTGGTCATATTGGCTATAGGAAGACGGGTGCTGTTGTTCAGCAAAAGAACTTGCTGCCGATTTGGTCTTTGCTGTTGAATTGCCGTGTTGAGTTCATATGTTGAACATAGAGTTCCGCGCTGATCGCTTCGTTCCGTTCAAGCAATTCGTAATGGATACTCCCATCTTGGTCCCGCCACACGCACAACATCGTTTTACAAGGATGATGATATTGATTCACGCGTTGTGTTGGTGGTGTATCGAAAATAAGCTATCTTTTGCGCTGCTTCAAATGGATGTACAGGTACCATATTTTGTCGCCAGTAACGCTTCGGTAAAGAAATCGTTGCGCGTGTGTCCATGAATTGAGTACTGATGAACAAGCAAACCAGCGCAGATTGTAGCTATTTGATGTTTCTTTTGGGCACTTGAAGCATTCGAAACCCATGCTTCACTGGTCTGTAACTATCCTATGTGGAATAGAGGTTTCTTTATAGTTGTATGGGCGCATTCCATTTTCACTACCAGTTCCCTTGTCATTTGAAGCGTGGTTTGCTACAAAATGTAATTTCATCGCCCTTCATCTAACTCCACACAAAAAGAGGCTCGTCAAGCTCGGTCATCGCTGCCATGTACTTTCAGGCGACACCAAAGAGATTTGGCGAACTCTGAGGCTGAATCCTCCAAGGCCTCGCAATATACGTCACTTCGGTAATAAACAATTACACATCCCACCTTCGTAAGCCTGTCATTTGTATGAATGAACGTCCCGCAGAGCGAATTCAGCGTCCCTCATGCCCGTGTGAAAGCGTGTCTCCGTGAAACTTGTGATATGGCACTGCTTCCAACCTTCCCGTTCTTTTATTTCGGCCAACGTATTAACAATGACCGCAGTGTTGGTGTAATGGACGGATAGATTCTCGGCCTCTAGGAGCCCACAGAGGGCTGTAGGAATCAACTGTTTGGCAAGGCCGACTGACGAGATTTCGGACACTACACGTTTTTGGACGGGATACCGATACCTCGTCTGTGACATGATTCCACTAAGGTGCGTCCCAATCCTCGTTTAGACTGACGTCAGTGTCATATAAAAGAGTAGTCAAATGAGATCTCGGTGTCATTGCCGGTACGCTATCTGTTCCAGTTGCTTTGATATTTGGACTTTGCAAATATTCTGAAGTCCATAACCGCAGTCTAGGTGGAAGGTTTTTCTGCTTCCTCCACTTATTCTTCAGTACTTTATTTTCTGTTCACTCGGCCCGAACCGCAAGTTTTCATAATGTTGAGCCTTTTCTTCTTTAATTTGGTGGAGTAATTAGCCTTGTCCAAGAAAACTGTACTGGAGTGAATTGCTACTGTAATAATTCATGATTACTGGCCTCATGACTGGCTTGGGAAGGAAGCTCTAGCAAACCAGTTATAATAGTTGTGTTTTGAAAATCCAGCTGATTGCCATGTTTATTTTCGATTATCGCTTGCTCCATGGAACTTATGCTAGATGCGTAACCTAAAAGACCCGTGTTGCAGCGCACTTGCAGTGAGTAAAACGCTTGCTAACTAGTTAAAAGCTTTCAGAGCTACTCGAATAAGCCTGGGTTCAGCACAGTGTGAAGAGTTCGGGTGACCGTTAAGTAGCACTAGGTTTGTGCGTTTGGCTTTTGGGTTCACCAAAATGTACAGTGAGTTCCACCGCTCTTGGTCGTCAGACAACTTACCCCTCAATTTAATGGCAGTAGATTCTAGGCCATTTGAGCTCACTCCAGTCAGGACATTACTGTTAGATCCTTTTTCCGCTGACTTACCTTGTCGGGTGATCGTGGGTCCCGGCTTTATCGGAACTGAGGATTGCCTGCCTTTGACTCTCTATTCGCGTTAGCAGTGTTTGCAACAGAAGAAACTGCTAAGGCGGTCTCTTGGCTAAGTTATGCAGCGATCGTCTTGGAGGACGATTGTTCGACAAGGGACCATTGAGTTGCAGATGCTTAAGACTGGTTTTCGGCTTCTTTCTTATTGCTATTAACCGATGCCAGGTCTAGTGGAATTTGTTTACCCAGACATTTCATGAGTTGCTTGATTTTCGCTGCCTTGAGTACCTCTTGACACACTTGCTCCTCCGCCGTTCGGCCAAAATTGTAGAAGACAACGGTTATGGGGATCTGGCTGACTGTGTTCAGAGGAAACAACATGTGTGGCATTCTTTGCTTCGAGGAAACTACTTTTCCTTTTTGTGAACGCGCTTTCAAATATCTAATCGTATCGTACATCCGTTGCTCGGTCTTTGCTGTTAACTGGTCACACTTCTAGGCTGGAATAAGCGTAAGCTTAGTGAATGGGATCCTCGAACCCGCAGTAGAGAACTAAAGGACGTCTTGGGAGCTACTCAGCTCTGGTACCTTTGTTGGGATAATTTGCACATTTTAGATAATAACAGTTGAGACAATGCAATTAGGCCCAACCTTAGTTATCTAAGCGAAAACATTTAATTAACCCGCATACACCTTTCGTTTGGATCCTTTTTGGCTCCTATTTGCTTGATTCCTGACATTCAACCTACTCTCGTTACCCCACCCAGTGATTTGGTTTATGTTTGGTACTTTGCCTGCTTTGATGTTGGAGTATATCATTCAGGCGAGCGTTGTGGTTTATAAAGGTGAAATTACCGATCGGATTGGCTTCGCTGTCCATGTGATGGGCTATGCGAGCGCAAGGGCTGACAAGGTCATAAATAAATGACGAGTGACTAGGATATCAACAAAATCCGATTAACTGTTTCGCCAACAGCAACATGCTGCAAAGTGCGAGATAGCGACGACAAGTGGTATAGAAGAAGCACGATTTTCACTTAACTCAATCGCCTTCAGTAATCACTTTCGTACGAGTGTATAAATCCAAGATATACTTCAAAACCGAGGAATTGCTCGCGTAGATACCAGCAATAAATCCATCACAAAAGCAGACATAAATCTGAGGTCAAAACAATAAATATGATCGGAAAAGAAAAGCACAACTTGTAGAGCCGAAATATTTGAGTCGAGGGAATGTAAACACAGTGATGTGGAGAAAATTGATGGTGGCTTGTCCATACAGTGACAGGAGGGACGAATCTGAACTCCCGATATTAGGCGGAATAACATAAGGTTTGAAAACGTAACATATTTAATCTAGAATGTTGACAATCCTACGTTTTCGAGACAAAGTGGTGATGTATTAGCAAACAAAATTTTGATATTGGTAGAACAAATAGATTTAAATAATCAGAGTGCCCATGCACTGCGTCGGACATTTCAGTTCGGTACGCTGTTGGCCGAACCAATCTTAGTTACTTTCTATTCTGATGGAAAGTTTGAGTTTGTTGTAAAATACATTCTAATGTTAATTTTTTTAAATCGAATACGTTTCCGTGATCATTGTATTGATCTGTATTAGCCCAATTAATAAATAGTTGGTAATTTTATTTTCGAACAGTTCGTATTCAACGTCCCGTTTCATGATCGGCGCCCACATTACGGAATAAGCTTTAACTGCTCTTGGCTTTCACTATCTTCCAGAACACGTACAGTAAGCAGGGATCTCTGTTTTACTGATCTAAGAGCAGCAGTCAGCTGTGTTTAACTGGCTGCAGTTGCTGCAACCGTTTGGCATCCTTAAGATATCACCCTTTGAGCTCCTGCGGAAAGCTATAATGCTTTGTAACTTTAACGGTATTTATGGTTAGTTTTGGGCAATATATCAAGCAATAAGAAGTGGATAATGAACATTGGCAAACATGCATGGTCTCTTCCGTTTTCTCTGATGCTGTAATGGACGTAGGGAGGCTATATTGGACGGCTCAATATATGCACTTTGACGGCTTCGTGCCAGTTCGACAGAAACAGAACCTAGTCCGTTGTCTTGTCGGAAGAGCAAACAAAATGTGCTCTATGATACAATTAACGCCGAGCGCGCTATAATAAACCGAATTCTTCTTAATAACCGCTACCCAAGGCCTTCATTGACAGGAATATGCGAACTGATTTTGCCATCGCCAAAGTATTTACCGTAGGAGAAATCCTGTCTACTTATCATAACCATACAAAGGAGACAATGTTTCCCAATACCTTAACAAACGATTAAGAGCAGCCGGCATTAACACCTACGGGGTCGCATTATCTTCACTTCCAAGCACATGCGACACCTCCAGGTGAAAGATAAATTGTCTGTGTATACTGAGTTTACGAAAACATAAGATACAATTTGGGACATGCGGAGGAAACATAAAGATCTCACTGCATCTGATCTCTTACAGTGAATTATTGTAAATCATCTTCTGCATTCGTTCCATTTCCAAATTCAACATATGCTAACACAACTTGACGTGTATAGTTGGTGAGAACGTTGTTTAGAGCCCACTACAATGAAATCGCACCTGATCCTCCAACAAATAAAGTGCGTTGACTTCAACATTAAAAAGTAGCCGCAAAATTGTCGAGTTCAGTCCAGGTCTGCTCATCTTGTCTGCCGGGAGCGGAACCCGCCCTTTAGATATATATTTCCTGCCCCAACTTGTCACAGTTCTTCTAAAACGATATTAGAGCAAGCCAAATATTCATAAGACCCCTATCAGAACCGAGCTTTTTAAATACTAACACTTCCTATCCTTGAATACTGCAGCGTTATTTATGGGAACTTGCGTATGGGTGGCAGCAAAGATTTGGAAAATCTGGAAAGATCCTACACGGAGGGCTTATTCAATAAATCATCGACCTAAAATTATTGGTAGCGTTGCCAGCAGCTTAAGCTCTAGCCGCTTTAGTTGCGACGACTGCAACAAACTGGTGCTGATACGCAATCTCAAAAACCCGAGGGACATACTGCAATATCTGCGGCACTAAAATTGTAACACGTCACTCAAAATTTACGCAACATGAGCTGTAAAATAACTGTGCTAAGAACCAGGACAGCTATCAGCCACAACTTCTCCCTCCTCAGATACGTTGTCGGGTGGAATAGTCTTCCAGCCGAAATCAGGTCGTGAACAACTGCAAGCATATTCCGCATTCAGCTTAGTAACATCCTGGACCAGAACTCGATAAGGCCATGTTTTCCTCGGATAAATCACCATATGAGTTCGACCAAGATGGACCAAGGATTATATAATCAACAAGAAAAGATGGCACACAAATATCAGCTACAACAAAGTTATGTGTTTACAAAATATTTTGATATCGCATACCCTAGGATACATATTTCACTCATGCATTAGCATGATAACTATTATACCCATGATCTGTTCACAATCCATGGAAGGCTTCTTGCACAATAAGGAAATATCCGTATTATTTTTATCTTAGAGCATTTCGTTTATGTGATAAGGATTGTGTTCATGGGGTGACAAAATAACCTAAATTTTAAATGTGGCCAGCCGTCTTCCCATTCTAGTGAGACAGGTAAAGTCATCGGTCATTATATGCATAATCTGGAAAGCCTGAAGTTTTGCGAACAATTTTGCGAGCAATGGTTCCTTTAAAGTCTGTAGAAAAATTTCAAATGCCTTACCTTGTATACCTCCGTCCCGGTTAATGAGCACTTGTATGTGCCTCACGCAATTATTTACCCTACCGTTTTTCTTGTGCCATCTCACGATTTAAGCGCAGAATGTGACTGGCCAAGTGAGGGTAAAGCTAAAGGAGATGTGGTTGAACATACCGTGCATCAACTGAAAGTGATGGTTCTGCACCAAAACCCACTAAACGGACTTTGATAACTGAACATAGGCGAAATGTGCTGATTCCCCAATGTCAGACTTCATAGGCACTCAAAATGCTGTTGCAATCCAATTTTCTCGTTTGCTGTACTCGCCGAATTTAATGAAGCAACAGCGATATGTTGTCCCCTTGTTTCCTTGTCCGGTTGCCTGGAGAAATGCTATTCGGTTTTCCATGCAAAGTTTTCACAAATGGTCTTTACATAAAGGCGTGGTATCTGGGAGGCGACAATATGGATTCTACCAGGCTCACGAATATGACGAAAAGAAAGTGACATCTTTAATTTAGGACATAAAACTCGAAATATTATTTTAGTGCATACTTTTGTTGTTAGGCCCGGCAATTTTTGAGAGAATTTGCCGTTCAATTAAAAAAAGAAGTCCTTCCACCATCATATAGTATCAGTGCACACCTTAGCGTGAAAATGATGACTAGTCCCGCAAGTCTGTAATTTAACAGATTTATTTCCAAGTACAATGTTCAGCGCCCTGTATCTTCCGTGGGATTGGCATGGATATATACTCCATTCCAGTTTCCAGCAGCTAAGCTTTCTATCAATTTTAATAGATCTTTAATACAAAGGCTTCTTAAATATTCCTTCTATGACGACGTGGTATTCGGCTGATAAAATTAACGGCCCCATCGACATCGAATTTATCGTTTACATATGTGGAGTCAGCATCAAACTGCACTAAATTTGTCCACGAACTGGATTTACAGAAATTTCGTTATATGTGTTTTGCCTGCGATTGAGTGAGACAACTTGTAATGTATGTGTTCGAGGTCATGACACCCTTGGTTTCATCCACCAGGATGTGCAAACCATGACGTAAGGTTACCGGAAAAGATGTAAGATCCAACAGCAAAAATTTGGCCGAGATTTTTTTATACTTTACTTCCGTGAGGATCGCAGGGAAAGAAAAGACTAGATCAAACAATCAACTGCGTAATTGCTGCGATAAAGAAGTGAAGCTCGGTTAGTTGTGTAATATCTGAGGTAGCAATTTCTTTGCACGTTCCCAAAAATCTCTGCTATGCCACAGAATAGTCGTATTAAACTAGACCGTACTGGTATTCATATTACCTGACATAAGTTACCAGGTAACCAGATGTGGTTATTCATCTTCTTGTTGTCATCTGTTCCCATTCCATAGCTCGGTGTGTGTCAGGAGCAGATAGACAATGAAATGGTAAATCTATTGCACTGTTGCTGCTTGCTAAAAGGCCAATAGAAAGCACTGTGAAAACAGGATTATTTGCCCTTAGGTTTTAACATTTGATAACAAATTTCAAACCGGGAAATAAGCATGGTGCTATCGCGGCTCATCTACTATAAGCTAGATGGGATAAGCTGCAGATCGTGAGCACTCAAACATTTTAGTCAATGCGCTACAAAATTAATGGCCGTCTGTAAACTGGTGAGCACATGGTGCATGCGATCCCTCTTATTGAACGGCGTTGGCAGATTTTTGGGCCTGATGATAACTAACTGTTGACATTTACCCATGTAACTACGTAATCTGTAATCATAAACCGATAACAAATTTTAGGTCTAAACAGAGTGATCCGTGTGGGGGAGAGGCAACGCCAGCAGAATAAATAACATTGTTGGCGTCAAAGTTCCTAGTTTATAACACAATGTGCAGAAATTGCTCGTGTCTGGGCGTTTATCAGCAAATATAAGCGGAGAAAATAACTAGCCAAGCATCTTTAAAAAATTATTAACTTTGTAAGCAAAGCGACAAAACTAGCGACTGGGAAAGTAACCATAAATGGGCAGAGGAAACAAATCGATGGAAACTCCACACGGTAGCGGTACAGCAAATTATGAACATCAAGTTTTTCAGTCCTGACCAACTAAGCTCCACACCAGCGTTAATTCCTCAGAGTATGCACATGAACAAATGGTGAGCGGCTTCGAATAAACTGATTCAAAGAGCAGACAACTCCAGCAGACTGTTTAATGTTAGATTGATCTAACAGCTACCATTTAAAACAAATGCTTTGTTTGTATGCGCGCAACGTAAATGGTCAATCATAAGAAGTGTCGGTTACGTCGCTGAACTATAATATGCTTTTACATTATTTATATATGTGAAAATTACCGTGCCTATCCTTGACCATGCGCTGCTCCCAGTGAATGGGAATATTTCACTGTGTAGGCATTTTGGGGCTCAACAGTCTCCTGAGAATTACTTGGCTGCTGAAAAATTATGCGCAAGGTGTCGCAACTCATTCTACTCGTAGGTGTCGAAGTAACCCTTATAAATTGAGGAGGACGAGTACAATTTCAAAGGTGAGTAGTTGTGTATGAGGCTGCATGACAGATCGATAAGAATTTTACAACGTTGTCCGTAACTAAAACTGAGCCGAGTGTATTCATCCCGTTAGTCCGTGTCTGAGGAAACGAAGAAGACTGTTCAACTATAGTTCTGGAATCCTTCTAGAGAAAAAACAATGTCTGGCCGCAAGCAAAATACATCATTAGCAAAGCTAAGTAACATTTGTAACATACAGCAATTAGAGTCAATTTTAACTGCGACTAATCTTCACCGGTCACGCCCGTTTTCGTGCCTTTTTCCGCTATGCTTTTCCTTTGGTCGGTTGATGCTGTTTATGCAAGTCAGATCAGATCAAATCCAGTCAGCATCAACTTCTACGTCCAAATGCGAAAGTTTTCAGCATTTGAAAGAAATATGCATGTTTACTTGTATTTAGAATAGCTGGAAAACAATCAGTATTAAATTTTAATTGGGCGAAAAGTTTAATCCGATTAAACTGGTTAGTATTGGCAGACGTACAAAATAGACAGACAAAAGCAGACGTGATAAAATGACTCCTTGAAAAGCTACACGATTGGCTTGGATTACGGAAGAGCTTCTGACACATGATTGCCTGCATCTTGTCGGTTTGCGCGATTTCCCGCATTACATCGCGTAAATGAGATTATTAACAAGGTTTGAGCCTAACACGAAAGTCTCAGTGCCAGACAAGTTAAACAAAGTCTTTTTAATACGTCAACGTTCCTTGATCGTATCATACATGTTCATACTTCTCACTCTTCAAATTTTGATTCAGTCGGTACTTGAAATGAACGCGGCTCCGTAACTTGGTAGAAATAGAAAGTGCAGCATAGAGCGGTGACTAAATAGTTATAGCTTTAAAGCTTCGTGATTTGAAATCTACTACGTAATGACGAATACTTTGCGTGACAATGAATTTCATAAGCCAGTTAGCCGCTAGGTGCAAGAATTTAAGCTCAGCAATGGGTGTATTTAAGATGATCCCGAGTAAGGGAGATAATCAAACATCACCACAAAGATAACCTTGATCTTTTTGTGTATCTGATCATGCAAGATCCCCGATTAATTACTCATCATATGGCACTGAGGTAGCGCCGCTCTCAGGAGCGAATAGATAGCCTGATGAAGGAGTTAGGTTGCTCAAACGTTTCTGCTCGATGGGTGAAGTATCTTCTGATTCCTGAACAGAACCGTATATTTGTCCCTTTAAATAATAATAGGAAATGACAGTGCTTTGTTTGCTATGCTGATAAACTTTTAGAGTAGTATGATTCATTCCATTACTCGTTAAAGCTTGTGACAATTAAACAGGCTGAAGCGTACGCACCAAAGCAATTTCAGTAATTAAAGTAATAAACTAGGCAGACAGATCTCCTGGACCCAACATTATTTATACAGCATATATTGTCAAAGCAGTTTGGAACTGTGTACTAGGTATGCCGATAAGTTTATTGCACGACCCATCATTACCGATAGGTGCTGGATCCCCTACTGTCAACCAGAAAGAGAACAACCACAACAATATTAGCAGCCGTTATCTCCTACGCCAAATAAGCTCAAAGTTACGCCGTCAGCCGGCAAGTTGATGATATCTGCATGTTGGAAATTCCCAAGGTTTAGTGACGATTTCCTTGAAATAGGACATGTCATCACCAGAAAATATTACTTTGAACTTCTGAAGAGTCTCAGAGAAAAACTTCGAGACAAAAGCCAAGTATACTGCTAAGAGAAGACCATGTTCCAGACCACGGCTGTTTGCTTGCGGCGTTCGGCTTCTTTATCACTCTCCTTATTTACAAGACCTAGTGTCTTCCGAATACAAGCCATTTCCAAATGCAAAACAATTTGAATGCCAAATCTTTTCTCTACAACAACAGCATCATTGAAGCCGTACAGGGGATTTTAGAGTCACAATCTGAAGAGTTCTCTTCCACTTGGATATGGGTGCTTCAGCGGTCTTGTAGCACGCGCGTGAAATTTGAGGGTGATTAAGTAAAAATCTAAAATCATTGTGAACTTTATCTTGTTTTGTATTTTATAGCTCAAATCCTTTTATTTAACACTCGTACATATGGTGAACCCCGTCTTTTAAGTGAGCGCTCAGTAGCAATGACCTAGAAAGGCTTCCAAATTGACTGGTATAATTGAGGAACTAGAGCAGCACAGTCGTGCATCATTTTGTCAAAAGCAAATAAAGTGAGGTGCGCATAATACGAAAAGGTATAGAAGTAATGCCCATAGTCTTATAGACGAATGTTTGATGTCAATTTTAGATTGGCATGTTAAAAGGCGGTAGATTATTAGTCTCTCTAGCTCTTTCGACAGTCCGGAGGTATGCACTGTTGATAGTTACTTCCGTGCTATTCTGGCTACTTTCCAGTTGACGTGGATGACGCCAGTCGTTAAACATCGGTTGAAAATTTCTGTCAGAGTTGACTGTGATGAATTTACACCTTTGCTCAGAGCGATTGGTGACAGCGCAGCAGGGTCACTAGACAAGTTCATTAATGTGGCCAAATAGGTAGGAGGATCCGTTTTGGTAATAAAAGTTTTGGTAATATGTTCCATGATGAGGATTTAGAATGTGTTGAGTTCGTGCACATCCATAGTACGGAGAAAGCTAATAACACTTTCTTCGGAGAGTTGCTTCAACAGCCTCCACAGGTCAAAGAAACTCTGGCTCCATAAAACGGCTTCAATATGTTGGCTGTTTATCTTCTTATCTCCACTGATATAGCCGCGGAGGTACGTTTTACTCCGGTTCTTTACTCGTGTTTGTACGCTAGTTTATTTTATCGGCTCAGTTGCTTGAGTTTAAGGGATAAAATTCTATCGGTCCGAAGATAATTAGTCTCAATAGATCAATAGAGATTGAAGGCAAATGCATATTGTCTGATAGATGCTCGTTAGCGAATACTAAGAATCGGTTGAATAAGGCGCCGATTTGTACTTTTGCCCGTTGAACAGTTTCACCGCTTAACAGTTCTGAGTGGCCAAGTTGTCATCAAAAGTTTGTTGGCCTTCAAACGAGTCTGAGCACAACTTCACGACGCAGTGTTCCGAATTGCGTATTTGTGTTAAAAACAGTTTGCGGCTGTCAATTAAGAATAAATCTGAATTCCCTTGTTGAGAATTCTCCGATCTTCAAGTAACGTCCTTTTACTAACAACCGCTACGTAATTTTAACCCCATTCGGGAAGAACGTGTTAGGCTGTTTTCTTGACGATGAAAATAGCCGTTGTTGTGCTTGTTGAAGGAGTGTAAGCCAGCTCCCATACATATGCCTCCCGGTCTTATTCCTTTGGAGTTACACTGGACATGTGTAAATTGAGCTGTCAGTTGTGCAGCACAAGTCCCCCATGGTTCCTCTGCAGACACGCATTCTGCGGCTGTCCCCATGGAGGTCTCAATGACAGGCAAATTCGAAGCCGGATGCCGCCAGCCATACTGTAGTTTGAGTTCATAATGGTTAATCATGGGTGCAACCAGTAAACGCAAGCCGCTGTGTTGTTATCTGGTCTGGGGCAACTGGATTGAGGCGGGCAGGAATTTGGGAAGCGGAAACTGGTGTAATGTTCGCCGCTGGTTAAGACCAGAAAAACATCACAGCCGTGAACAGCATCTTTCCACGGAAACGGAGCAAAAGTGCACTGTCCATTTTCGACCCAGTACAGCAGCTGGAAACGCTATTGACCTGAATAAGGGTAGACCAAATATTCACAGTATGCAATATCTGGCTTCCGTAACCTCTAGACGCGACCAACGCTATATGACACAACGAGTGAATGACTACTGGTGTTTGAGTTGTTTGAAATGTGACTTATTTGTTATTCGAAGACGCGCGTATTTGTTGTGGTGAGATTTTATCCTTAATCTCCATGGTAAGCATGTCTACGAGCGTATGCCGTTCTGTGTCAGGCAATTCGTGAGGAACCCTGTGCCTGTATTCGCTGTACTTGGGGCTGATATGGTGCCCGGATGGTAGATCGATATAGTGTGTTTCAGAAAAGGTTATTCAAGCGCTGGATTACTAATATTCCCTTTATCGGAGACTGTGGTTGAGACAGCATATAGTTAGTATACCATGATTCAGTAGCTGAGCGCCTACTTCATTGTGGTAGCGTGCAATGACACTTTGCGATAGGAACGAGGCTGAATCTTGTGGGCCGAGATAGGGTCTCCGGCGCAAATATCCGCAAATACTGGACAGACTGAACTAGGTGACTATTTATGAAGCCATTTCTTTTTCACTCTCACGAGTCCTTCAGTCGATGACATGTTGTTTTTGTGCTTCTCGCGATATGCCTCGATCCGTCATCCGGAGACGATTGAGTGATAATGGATGGAATGAACCAGTCTGTCTTTTGTCTAGCCCGCACTACCCAACCTTATCTGGGTGGCAAGTCTTCATAGCGTAAAGCGATTAATCTGCATAAAACAAAATGATTGGTTCGTTATCTTGCGCAGCTCATAGTACAGCCATCACAGGTTGCGGGGTAAGTGAATTTGACATCACCCATTTCATTCGAAACATCCGGGAATATAGTGAAACTAAAAGAATACGTATCCCACTGAACAGTCATGTGGTGAGAAGCTATAGTTCTCGAATTAAACATTTCAACATTTGACGCAATAATTATCGAGCACATGGCATCAGCAATCGAACGAGTTAACTAACACCTACGTCTTACCTACACTTTACTGGAAAAGTCATGGTATATGCTAGCCTGTAAAATGACAGTAATTTAGATTAATTGTTGTTTTAGTTCCACTAGATGGGTTGCAATAGCTACATACTACCGGTCGTACGTTGCAATTTGATTTTCTCACTAACTTATTTGCACGTCTCCTAGGCACATTTGCAACTGGCATTTGACACTCAAACAGTACAGCAATTAACTGGGTTAGAACGTGGAAAACACGGTTTGCACCTTGAGAGGGTTTTCTGTAGCGTTGCAATTGTTCCGAAGCGACGCGAATCTGGATCACGATCCCCTGACAAAGTTACGTTAGCCGCAAGCGGGGAAAGAAGTACCAGTGACTGGAAGTACGTGTGATGACACTTGAAGTACGATTGCACGGTAATATTTCCACTACTCTTGATGTCGCTACGAATTTTCCGTTCCGGAGAAATGTCGCCTCGAACGTTTGTCCGACCGGATTTGATTACAACGGAAAATCATAGACTAAGTTCGATCCATGTGTCGGTCCAACTAATGGTATCATGGTTGTAGGTTGCTGTCTTAGGCGACGTACTGTAGTGGGGCTCCAAGGGATTTTATTACTCTGCTACTTCTTCTCACTGGATTGGTCAGGGAGAACACAATCTGGCTAAGATAACTCCAGTTTCTCGAAAATTAACTCCTGGTCCGTGGTAGTTGCCACTTGTGATGTGAATTGCTAATATTCCAATTAAGTGACTTGGGTTATGTACTGTATCAGAGATTTTCGAGCCGAATGGTGTCAAAACACTGGGCCATATATACTGGTCTCTTCTGCAAGTCGAGCGTCCTGCTTTTTGCACATTATAGAAACCCACGCATGACACAAGAAGAATGGTCAATGCATTTCTGGTGGAAAAGTTGAAAGCGCCATGTTATCGCAGTGTACAGCACACTGCTAAAGACAGCTGGGGTTGCCTTAAACTTATTTTGTCCCGATCGGTTTGTGTACTTAATTACTGTATCACGATCAACAACGACCACTGGTAATACTGCAAATTATTTTGTAGCCCCCATACCACACCTGACATAAAATTTTGTTGCTCCAACGAAAAGCTAAGAACTTCCGCAAGTAATGCGCAGATAGCACCATAGGCTGGAGACTCGTCCCATTATTTCTCTATTGAGTAAATTTAGCCGTAGACTGTTCACTCATGACCACTTATTTCTAGTCTCAAATTACAGATTTGCTACGGCCAATTATTCGGCATTATATCTTATTGCAAAGTATACAGAGGGTACCAAAGCAAATACTATTCGAATTTCACTGCTGTCATCCTAGTGATGGAAAGAATGGTGTTGGGTGAGCCCTGAGTTAGGATCGTTATGGTTCCACTGTGCACGTGAGTCAGTAAGATCTACTAATATTCTTTTACATATCTCGGCGTTAAACCCATAGAGTGGAGGGTCTTAGAATCGTACAGAGGAATATTGTGTGTAGATGGTGAGTAGGCGTTCAACTGGGGACGACATATTCAAAACTAAAAATATACTGCACCCAGAAATTACTGAGGCAGAAGTCTCGAGAAATACTATGCCCCAAATTGGTGGGTCAAGTTTGGATTACACGTTGTGTGATTGGATTGCGACACGCAACCTCAATATAATGGACTGTGATTCACATTGAAATGAACCTTAGTCACTGCGATCGCTGAGACCGTATTCAAAGTAGATGGAAATTGGGTATTGCCCACCCGAAAATACTGCACAACCACGACGCGTTTCGATGTAATTTTCATCTCATCAGGTGGAGACAGCAGGATTTGAACCCAGGACCATTGGAATAGCAGCCAACACTACTACCCCTTTGGCTACCGGGTCACGATGGGCAACACATTTTGTCACAACGGTAGATGACTAATTGGAGGGTCAAGTTTGGATTACACGTTGTGTGATTGGATTGCGACACGCAACCTCAATATAATGGACTGTGATTCACATTGAAATGAACCTTAGTCACTGCGATCGCTGAGACCGTATTCAAAGTAGATGGAAATTGGGTATTGCCCACCCGAAAATACTGCACAACCACGACGCGTTTCGATGTAATTTTCATCTCATCTGGTGGAGACAGCAGGATTTGAACCCAGGACCATTGGAATAGCAGCCAACACTACTACCCCTTTGGCTACCGGGTCACGATGGGCAACACATTTTGTCACAACGGTAGATGACTAATTGGAGGGTCAAGTTTGGATTACACGTTGTGTGATTGGATTGCGACACGCAACCTCAATATAATGGACTGTGATTCACATTGAAATGAACCTTAGTCACTGCGATCGCTGAGACCGTATTCAAAGTAGATGGAAATTGGGTATTGCCCACCCGAAAATACTGCACAACCACGACGCGTTTCGATGTAATTTTCATCTCATCAGGTGGAGACAGCAGGATTTGAACCCAGGACCATTGGAATAGCAGCCAACACTACTACCCCTTTGGCTACCGGGTCACGATGGGCAACACATTTTGTCACAACGGTAGATGACTAATTGGAGGGTCAAGTTTGGATTACACGTTGTGTGATTGGATTGCGACACGCAACCTCAATATAATGGACTGTGATTCACATTGAAATGAACCTTAGTCACTGCGATCGCTGAGACCGTATTCAAAGTAGATGGAAATTGGGTATTGCCCACCCGAAAATACTGCACAACCACGACGCGTTTCGATGTAATTTTCATCTCATCAGGTGGAGACAGCAGGATTTGAACCCAGGACCATTGGAATAGCAGCCAACACTACTACCCCTTTGGCTACCGGGTCACGATGGGCAACACATTTTGTCACAACGGTAGATGACTAATTGGAGGGTCAAGTTTGGATTACACGTTGTGTGATTGGATTGCGACACGCAACCTCAATATAATGGACTGTGATTCACATTGAAATGAACCTTAGTCACTGCGATCGCTGAGACCGTATTCAAAGTAGATGGAAATTGGGTATTGCCCACCCGAAAATACTGCACAACCACGACGCGTTTCGATGTAATTTTCATCTCATCAGGTGGAGACAGCAGGATTTGAACCCAGGACCATTGGAATAGCAGCCAACACTACTACCCCTTTGGCTACCGGGTCACGATGGGCAACACATTTTGTCACAACGGTAGATGACTAATTGGAGGGTCAAGTTTGGACTACACGTTGTGTGATTGGATTGCGACACGCAACCTCAATATAATGGACTGTGATTCACATTGAAATGAACCTTAGTCACTGCGATCGCTGAGACCGTATTCAAAGTAGATGGAAATTGGGTATTGCCCACCCGAAAATACTGCACAACCACGACGCGTTTCGATGTAATTTTCATCTCATCAGGTGGAGACAGCAGGATTTGAACCCAGGACCATTGGAATAGCAGCCAACACTACTACCCCTTTGGCTACCGGGTCACGATGGGCAACACATTTTGTCACAACGGTAGATGACTAATTGGAGGGTCAAGTTTGGATTACACGTTGTGTGATTGGATTGCGACACGCAACCTCAATATAATGGACTGTGATTCACATTGAAATGAACCTTAGTCACTGCGATCGCTGAGACCGTATTCAAAGTAGATGGAAATTGGGTATTGCCCACCCGAAAATACTGCACAACCACGACGCGTTTCGATGTAATTTTCATCTCATCATGGTGGAGACAGCAGGATTTGAACCCAGGACCATTGGAATAGCAGCCAACACTACTACCCCTTTGGCTACCGAGTCGCTGTGTCGTGGTTGCGTGAAGATTTCGTAAGGTAATAGTAAGCGTCAGAGTTGCAGAATGCAGCAGATTAAGTTTGTGAGCAGCAAGTCACTGCAGTCACTGCACTCCAATGCCCTTGCTGGGGCCATCGTTTCGAACTAGGGGCATAGTATTTCTCGAGACTTCTGCCTCAGTAATTTCTGGGTGTAGTCAAGTTTTAGTTTTGAAAAAGTGGTCCCCAGTTGAACGCCAACTCACCATCTACTCGCAAGATTCCTGTGTACGATTCTAAGACCCGCTACTCTATAGGTTTAACGCCGAGATAGGTAAAAGAATAGTAGTAGATCTTACAGACTCACGTGCACAGGGTAACAACATCTAACGATCTTAACTCAGGACCCACCCAACACCATGCTTTTCATCACTAGAATGACAGCAGTGAAATTCGAATAGCGTTTGCTTTGGTATCCTCTGGATACTACGAAATAAGATATAATGCCGAATAATTGGCCGTAGCAAATCTGTAATTTGAGACTAGAAATAAGTAGTCATGAATGAACAGTCTACAGCTAAATTAACTCAATACAGATAAAATGAGGTGAGTCCCCAGTCTATCTGCGTATTACTTGCAAGAAGTTCTTAGGTTTTCGTTGGAGCGACAAAATTTTATGTCAGGTGTGGTATGGGGGCTACAAAATAATTTGCAGTATTACGAGTGGTCGTTGTTGATCATGATAGTAATTAAGTACACAAACCGATTGGGACAAAATAAGTTTAAGATAAACCCAACTGTCTTTAACTGTGTGTTGTACACTGCAATACCATGGCGTTTTCAGCCTGTCCACCAGAAATGAATTGACCATTCAACTTGTGTCATGCATGGGTTTCCGTTATGCACAAAAATCAGGACGCTCAACTTTGCACGAATTCCTTCAGAAGAGATCAATATATTCGGCCCAGGGTTCTGACACCTTTCGGCTCGAATACATGTGATACAGTACATAAATCACTTCATTTAATTGGAACGTTAGCAATTCACGTCGCAAGTGGCAACTACCACCTACCAGGAGTTAATTATTAAGAAACAGACGTTTTCTTAGCCAGCTTGTGATCTCCCTGACCAATTCAGCGAGAAGAAGTAGCACAGTAGTAAAGTCCCTCCGAGCCACACTACAGTATGTCGCCTAAGGCAGCGTCCTTCAACGGTGATTGCATTATTTGGTCCGACACATGGATCGATCTTGACCTATGATTTTTCATGGTAATCACATCCTGTCGAACACAAAGTTCGACACGACCCTTCTCTGGAACTGAAAATTCATAGCAACAAAGAAACCGAATGGGCAACATGGTGCAACAGAAATACGACATCAAGGGTATTGGAAATATTACCGTGTAATCATACTTCTAGTGTTATCACACGTACTTCCACTCACTGGTATTTCTTTCCCCACTCGGGGCTAATGTAACTTTGTCGGGGGTTCGTGATCCTGGTTCGTGTCGCTTCGGAACAATTTCAACGCTACAGAAAACCCGCTCAAGGAGCAGACTGTGTTTGCCATGTTCTAACCTAGTTAATTTCTGTACTGTTTGAGTGTCAAATGCCAGTTGCAAATGTGCCTAGGAGACGTGCAAATAAGTTAGTGAGAAAATCAAATTGCAAAGTACAACCGGTAGTAAGTAGATATTGCAACCCATCTAGTAGAACTAAACCAACAATTAATCCAAATTGCTGTCATTTTACAGGCCAGCATATACTATGGCTTTTCCAGTGAAGTGGAGGTAAGATGTAGGTGTTAGTTAACTCGTTCGATTGCTGATGCCATGTGTTCGATAATTATTGCGTCAAATGTTGAAATGTTTAATCCGAGAACTATAGCTTCTCACCACATGACTGTTCAGTGGGATATGTGTTCTTTTATTTTCGCTACATTCCCGGATGTTTCGAATGAAATGGGTGATGTCAAATTCACTCACCCCGCAACCTGTGATGGCTGTACTATGAGCTGCGCAAGATAACGAACCAATCATTTTGTTTTATGCAGATTAATCGCTTTACGCTATGAAGACTTGCCACCCAGATAAGGTTGGGTAGTGCGGGCTAGACAAAAGACAGACTAGTTCATTCCATCCATTACCACTCAATCGTCTCCGGATGACGGATCGAGGCACATCGCGAGAAGCACAAAAACAACGTGTCATCGACTGAAGGACTTATGAGAGTGAAAAGTAATGGCTTCATCAATAGTCACCTAGTTCAATCTGTCCAGTATTTGCGGATATTTGCGTCAGAGACCCTATATCGACCCACATGATTCAGTCTCGTTCATATCGCAAAATGTGTCATTGCACGCTACCACAATGAAGTAGGCGCTCAGCTACTGAATCATGGTGTACTAACTATATGCGGTCTCAACCACGTTCTCCGATAAAGGGAATATTATTAATCCAGCTCTTGAATAACCTTTTCTGAAACACACTATATCAATCTACCATCCGGGCACCATATCAGCCCAAAGAAAAGCGAATACAGGCACAGGGTTCCTCACGAATTGCCTGACGCAGAACGGCATACGCTCGTAGACTTGCTTACCATGGAGGTTAAGGATAAAATCTCACCACAACAAATACGCGCGTCTTCGAATAACAAACAAGTCACATTTCAAATAACTCAAACACCAGTAGCCATTCACTTGTTGTGCCATATAGCGTAGGTCGCAGCTGGAGTTTACGGAAGCCAGATATTGCATACTGTGAATATTTGGTCTACCCTTATTCAGGTCAACAGCGATTCCAGCTGCTGTACTGGGTCGAAGATGGACAGTGCACTTTTGCTCCGTCTCCGTGGAAAGGTGCTGTTCAAGGCTGTGATGTTTTTCTGGTCTTAACCAGCGGCGAACATTACACCAGTTTCCGCTTCCCAAATTCCTGCCCGCCTCAATCCAGTTGCCCCAGACCAGATAACATCACAACGGCTTGCGTTTACTGGTAGCACCTATGATTAATCATTATTTACTCAAAGTACAGTATGGCTGGCGGCATCCGGCTTCGAAGTTGCCTGTTATTGAGACCTCCATGGGGACAGCCGCAGAATGCGTGTCTACAGAGGGACCAAGGGTGGCTTGTACTGCACCACTGACAGCTCAATTTACACACATCATGTCCAGGGTAAATGCAAAGGAATAAGACCGGGAGGCATATGCATGGGAGCTGGCTTACACTCCTTCAACAAGCACAACTACGACAATTTTCATCGTCAAGAAAACACCCTAACACGTTCTTCCCGAAAGGGGTTAAAATTATGTAGCTGTTATTAGTAAAAGGACGTTAATTGAAGATCGGAGAATTACCAACAAGAGAATTCCGTTCCTTTACGTGTTACCCACATGATGACAAACACATCTTTTGCTTACGCACGAATGAACACCATTAAAATTATTACAATGATAGCGTCGAGCATAACATAAAAATGGGTGTTTTATAATTATCGTACTTTTCTGACTCTCTACTTTCAGCGTATTTTAACTATTTACAATCTATTGCCAATATGGCCATAACATTGTAGCTTTGAAAACTTTTTAAAGCAAGATTCGAACGTAAGGTGTTACTAACGGCAATCTGTCTAACACTTCATCCGCCCGACGAAACAGTCTGTGACAATGGACATCGCTTTTTTAAGCTACAAAACTCGTTTGTTTCCTTTTAAAGTTATCACCCGACATCATATCTGGCACGGCTTGACCGCAGTCTATTTTTTGGCTTCCAGGCATTCCAGATTGTGATCATTCTTTCCGACGTGAGTTACTGTTGACAGCACGTGAAATCAGATTGCAGATTCAGACTATCCATGAAACAGATGTCTACCTCGATGCGCAATGTAAACAATTAAATTGCGAGTAGTAAATTAATGATGGTTGTTATTCGCTTTCACTTGACCGGTTGCACCATTGGTGGACCTTCCCTTGCAATGATATAAAAATACGCACATTTCTAGCTCCTAACCATTTGTTCCTCAAGTAGAAGGGGATTAATGTTACGTAACAGCAAACGAACCAAAGATTCTCTCTTGCATAACAAGGGGAAATAATAGTTTAACTAAAATATATTCGTGCAGTTCTTAAAAATCATCAAGCGCAACTTGTTGACACAAGCTCCAAATTGACGAATTGGTCGTAGGTTAACATATTATTTGGAAGCTTTTGAAATACGAACAGTCGTACTTGCCGTAACGCATCAAAACGATGCGCTTGTCAGAATGCGCGAAACAAGTCAATTTCCTTTTGATTGCAAAACGAATATGCAGAAAAGAGAAAGCTAACTATTGCTCTTATTCGCGTTATCAGATTTGCGATGAACTGAGACTAACGGGATCATCTGAATCATAACATAATTCAACTGGGAATTATAAAAGCATATCTAGTTATCTTTCTTGGTTCAAGATCCATCAAAAAGCAACTTCATGATTGGCAATGGCGAGGAAAAATGCGTTTGGTTTAACAATTCCCAAGCCATTTATTTGTGAAGGGTAATTAAAATCTTCGTACTTAACCTTTGTAAAATTGCTAAACACAACTGTGTTCTGACTAGTACGCATTTGAATGTATGCGCTAGTTGAGCTAACTGAAGTTGGTCCTAGTTTTCTCGCTGAGCTTGTCATACCTACAAATCAACAACTGTCAATTTGCAGGTAAACTGCCGAAAGTGAAAGCCAGCTGGTGTAAACGAATGGATAGAAAAAGACGTTGTTCCCTCTGGCTGCGAAGCGAGCTACTTACTTTGTTTGGATAGCGATATTTTCTATCAATCTGTGATCTGCAACGTTACCAAGTTATGTCAATGAGGTCAAGAGACCTTGACATCCAGAGTGCATTTTTCTTCGGAGGAGATTGTGATAAGAATACTGAATAAGTTTCGCATAATTGAGGATATTTACAACCTATTCAGGTGCCGGCTAATCAGTGCTTTTCAGCCATGCACTTCTTGGTTGATAGGAAATATGTTAGCTATGGAAAAGCGGTCGAAGGCCGACAGGAATATATAAAAAATTAAATAAACGTTTTATTCCTCGACAGTTCGAGGTACGGACCAATTGAGTGCTCTGGTCTACTTGTACAAAGAGATCGCGTAAGATAGTTAATTTTTTGCGTTCTGTACGAAGGTTTCCGTATCGGTTAGAAGTGATTAGCAGTTTGAAAGTATTAGAGGGATTAAGAAACTGAGAACAATAACCAATGGAAATTTAAACGAAAGTTCAAGTAAAGTAATATGGCCATAATGTACCATTCAACTGTTGCCTATTGCTGAATATATTGTCCGTCCTTCAACCCAACAGCAAATCGCTTTAATTACACAATAATAATCTATGGGCATTAAAATATAATGTGTTCGGTTTAACTTATCAAACAGACTCTGAGATTTTGTGTTAGCGAAAAATTAACTGTGTAATTTTTACTTGCGAATAAAAGTGCACAAACTCTTAGGAATCCGTTAGTTGAATTTTATCCAACCACGCAAATGTTACGTGGAGTTGCTCTGGCGTGATAACTTACTTGTGTCTGCGTGCATGAGTTTATGTTCTTTCTGTAGATCTTAGTAACTCAAACGCAATATAACGTCGAGAGCAATTTTGGATGCGGAAAAAACACCATTAGTTTAAAAAGTTGGCTGAACGTATCTATTATTCAAAGAACACCTTTATCTAAATAGTTAAGCGAAGAAGGCGACTAGACAAGTGAGACTAATGAGAAACGTGTTGTAACGAATTAGCTTGCTTCAGGTGAGAGTAGTGGTGCCAGACAAAATTTCAATAACCGGTTTTTGTTAACTGGACATAAGAAAAACGGGATGAACCACCAGTGTTTGAGAGCTTCTCGTCTCTTAACTTACAGCTGTAAGTTACTCTAGTCTTTCGCTTTACGCGCCGTAGTTAGTACAGTAAAAGCGTTATAATGTTTCCTCATTTACCTGCAGGTGGAATGGAGAAATGCTAATTGGTTTTCCATGCTAAAGCTTCTCAAATGACCTATCTACAACGAGGTAACATCTGGGAGGCAACAATAAGTATCCCACCAGGTTCGCGGGTATGACTTAACGCCCATCTTGTTTTAGTTAGACTACCATGCCCAAAACTTTGTTTTACGGATTTTGTTTGACAGTAATTATATAAGGGTGAATTTTTCATCAAGACAAAAAGAAGGGCAAGCGCAAAGTTATTATGTCGGTTAACATCTGCGTGTGGGAATAGTGACAAGACGTGAGTCGCTGTGCGTTAACCAACAAAAAAATTTACTTAAAAATTTCAGCCTTTTCCATCTTCTATGGCATTGTCAGGGACACATAATGCAATCAAATTTTCAGTAACAAAACTTCTCTATTAATATTCCAAATCAGTCTTTGGGCAAATTAAGTGAAGATTAGAAGACAATTATTTAGTTATTACAAGGTAACTATGGCCATACTTTTCAGTTCTCTTGACACTGTGGTCCAAAACGTTGCTTTGCACCGTCGGGTCATTTGTAACCATGGCAAATCACCTGGTGATGTGTTGCAGATATATGTTGCTAACACAAGCTACGCTTGGTCTGTCGATCAATGAAGACAGAGTTGCGGATTATAGGAAGATCGGTTTCCTGTTTTCGCACTGAGCAGTGCTCCCGCAAACAAACAAGAGCTCCGTTGACCGTTGAAAGCAGTAAAGGGAATTCCTGCCCACCGACATTTGATACAAAATGGTTCCTACACCCTCAGCAGCGACTCTGGCGTTGATCGGACTATCCGTGGTGCTGCAATTGCATCACATCTACTTTCTTCTTCGCTTTACAAAAGTTCACTGTGCATCCCTTGTACAGTCGACCAGAAAATATCCGCATTGATGGTTTGATTGATAATGAGTGAGCCAGTTAGATTGGTGCATGGTAGCCGCAGTGTAGGTTACCACACAAATCAACCACAGTCCGCCTTCAGACGTGTTCGCCCTGTAGGTGTTGCCATAACAGCTGAACGGAATTCTGGTGATGGGAACCTGCAAACCGAGACATAATTTCAAATGAGATTGACCGAGACAGCTCTTTGGTTGTGGCGAGGCTAACCCACGCGGTGTAGGCAGAAGTGAGCGAGGTGACCACCAACTATTGGGATTTACGGGGAACCGATCGAGAAGTCATCTTTTCGTAGAGATTTGTGGACAACCGGTTGGTTTATCTTATTGGAACCGTTTCACTTTTGACACAAACAAAGGACATCACCATCATCTCCAGTAATGCGTTAATTGACAAAATGACGAACAGTGAAATCACGATTACAGCCCCAAACCGACTAACCACTTGCGATGACATTTTCCATCTCTTGACCCGTATCTGCCTTGTCACGATTAGCTTTCTCACACGCTACAAAATGGTACAACAAATATCTAGTTACTAACCTGACCTGACGACGCTTCTGTGTCAAGACCTGACCACGACTTTACGAGCGGTAGTGGCGGATCAGAACTGGTTCAGATTAATGCAAATGTGAACGTAAACAGAAGAGAAATAGCGCGGCTTCCAATTCTTCAGTTGCTGTTGTTATGATCTTGTATTACACTTCATATGGCGGGGATTTTTATTCTGTTTCTGCAACTTAGTTACCATTTTAAGTGAACCGATTATAAATTAACAATACTAAATTACTCAATTGATCTGTTGGTTTGGCTTCTTGAAGTTATCTGAAAAGTAGCTCTAGCCGAATACGACCACGAAAACAAAAGTACTTCCAAATTATTGAGAAAAAATTGGGGAAGAAAAAGAAAATGTGCGGGTTGGACTCATATGCTGACATGCTAACAATGAACAAAGTCTGCTTATCTAGTCGATTAGGTCCTATGGCTTCTCGGACAATTTTTCACCGAGAACCTTTTACGACGGAGATAATTCTCCAATGCTGTATAGCGCTGTTAAGAGAAAGTAAGTTACCTCCATACACTGAAGCTGGTGTCGTGAAACTTACTCAATATCAACACACAAATCCGATCGCCCAGGAAAACCCAATCACCGATTAAGAGGTGCGATTAGCAAGATTATCAAAAAGTGGCGTTCATCCGCTTCACAGCTGTCCACTTACTCAACGATTTTAGTCGGCTACCAATTGTTAGAATGCAAAACAAATTTGCTTAAAGGCTTTCTAGCTGAAATATTGCGTTTCCTTTATTCACTTCCTTATTGCATACAGAAGACAAGGGTTGTGTAATGTTAAGATTTCGATTGTTCTTCTCAATCGTAAGCACAATACATGCAAAATTTAAAAGAAGGAGTATACATGAAACTAACGTTCGTGACCAGGATGCAACTAAAGAAACAACGCCATGGTTATCCAATTGATTTCCTTAATTGTTTCTGTGCGCGAAGTTTTAAACAATTCCGATTGATCAAGTTCTTTGTCAATTGCCAAAAGTTTTAGATTCTTATCCCGCAGCAGTATCTTGAACACATTCGATATGCCTACTTGATGCCCAGCCGTCATGAGAAGCTTTTCTACAGATGAAGCAGGGTTGCGCTTTATCACTTGACCCACTCCGCCTTGTTGTGACACCGATTGTCTTAAGCAAATTATGAAGTGTACGGCCACCCTTTGGGCCAGCCGCCTATCAGTCCTGTCAATGCAAATATGCCCTCAATTGCAGGTGAACTGTTGGCTTACATGGAAGGTCACATTGTCCGACAACCCAACCGGATGTTAGTGTAGCACTAGCCTCCGAATGGTGTGAACCAGTCGCAACTGGGCGGTTGTGAAACTGCGCCCCATAAGTGACCTAATTTCGCAAACAAATCGTTCAAGATCTGGTCATCTTTATATGTCAAGAACAGACAGTTCGTTCTCTGCCTTATACACCAGTGTCTTCACTCTAGGTGGTCTGCTCTGGATATGGGTAAAGCTTTCCGGATACCCATTGGACCAAAGCAACTTACGTAAAAAGTCTTCTAGTTTTAGTTGTACCGCACTACAAGATTGCCTGCCACTATAGAATAGATATTTCAGCAGCACTGTTTATATGGAACAAGAGAAAATCTAGTAAAGTGGCAGTATTACTAGCTCCAGGCAGCTTTGCGGTAGAAAGTGAGCTGAAGTGTACCACCGATCCGCCTCTTGATAAAAATATTCAAAAAATGGAGGCTATCATGTTGTTGCCACTGGTAGGCTACAGACACATTCTAGTGAATCGAGTTACAGGGGCTGAGGGCCTAATTGCGTTTATTGTCACACGAAACATGATACTCTTTAATCGGCAGCTTGTTTCGTCCCGGGATCCTCTCCTGTCTTGTTCTATGTGCATCTCTGCTGTGGACGTCAGTGATTGTGACACAGCTTTCATTTAAATGTTAAGTGTGACCAATTTAGTGGAATTAACCATCGAACTAGGTGCGCATTTAGATTTTATTCATAACTAACAGCCACAAACTGTTTTTAACACAAATACGCAATTCGGAACACTGCGTAGTGAAGTTGAGCTCAGAATCGCTTGAAGGCCAACTAACTTTTGATGACAAGTTGGCTACTCAGAACTGTTATGCGGCAAAATTGTGCAACGGATAAGATTAAAAATCGACGCCTTATTCACAGACTTCTTAGTATTCGCTAATGAGTATCGATCAGACAATGTCCATTTTGCTTTCAATCTCTAGTGATCCAATGCGACTAAGTATTTTCAGACCGATCGAATTTTATCCCTAAAACTCAAGCAACGGAGTCGAGAAAAAAAACTAGCTTACAAACACGAGGAAAAACCGGAGTAAAATGTACCTCCTTGGCTATATCAGTAGAGATAAGAAGATTAGACAGCCAACACATTGAAGCCGTTTATGGAGCCCCAGTTTCTGTGACCTGTGGACGCTGTTGAAGCAAGTTTTCGAAGAAACTTTCGGTAGCCGTATCAATCCTATGGATGTGGACGAACTCAACACATATTCTAAACCCTCATCATTGAAAATATTTCCCTGAACTTTCATTACCAAAACGGATCATCCCACCATTAAGGAACTAGTCTAGTGACCCTGCTGCGCTGTCATCAATCGCTTTGAACGAAGGTGTGAATTCGTCACAGTCAACTCTGACAGAAATTTTCAACCGACTGGCTTTATCCACGACAACTGGAAAGCAGCCCGAATAGCACAGAAGTAACCATCAACAGCGCACATCTCCGGACTGTCGAAAGAGCTAGAGAGACTAATAATCTACCGCCTTTTCACATGTTAATCTACGGAGGATATCAAAAGGTTAGTCTACAAGACAGTGGGCACTACTTCGATGCCGTTTCGTATCATGCGCACCTCACCGCATTTGCTTTTGATAAAATGATGCACGACTGTGCTGCTCTAGTTCCTCCATTATGCTAGTCAACTTGGAAGCCTTTCTAAGTCATTGTTACTGAACGTTTAGTTAACAAACCGCCTTCACCATATGTGTGAGTGGTAAATAAGAGGATTTGAGCTATAAAATACCAAATGAGATAAAGTTCTCGATACTTTTAATTTTTACTTAAGCACACTCATGCGACACGCGCGTGTTACCACGCCGCTGAAGCACCCATATCCAAGTGGAAAAGAACTCTTCAGATTGTGACCCTAAAAACCCTGTACGGCTTTAGTGATATTATTGCTATTGAGAAAAGTTTGGGCATCTAAATTTTTTCATTTGGAAATGGCTTATATTGGGAGAACACTAGGTTATGTAAAAAAGGAGAGTGAGGAAGAAGCTGAAAGCTGCAAGCAAATATCTGTGGTTTGGAACATGGTCTTCTCACAGCAGTATTCTTGGCTTTTGTCTCAAAGTTTTCTCTGCGACGTTTCAGAAGCTAGAAGTAATATCATCTGGTGATGGCATGTCCTGTTTCAAGGAAATCGTCAGTGCACCTTGGGAATTCCCAACATACAGATGTCATCAACTTGCCGGTTTACGGCGTAACCTTGAGCTTATTTGGCGTAGGAGAAAACGGGTGCTACTATTGTTGTGGTTGTTCTTTTCTTTCTCGTCGATATTGGGGGACCCAGCACCCATCCGTAATGATGGATCGTGCAACCAAGTTCTCGGCATACCTAGTATACAGTTTCAAATTTTGCTTCGACATTACATGCTGTATAAATAATGTTGGTTCCAGGAAACCTGTCTGCAAATAACGGAATTTGCCTTGATGCGTACGCTTCAGGCGGTTCAATGGTCACAAGCCTTAACGGGCAATGGAATGAACCATACCACTTGAAACGTTTATCAGCCTAGCGAACAAAGCAATGTCATTTCCTATTATCATATAAATGGAAAAATATACCATTCTGTTCAGGAGTCAGAAGATTCTTCAACCAACGAGCAGGTACGAGCAACCTAACTCCTTTGTCAAGCTATTATCTATGCGCTGCTGAGAGATACTCTGCCTCTCTGCCATATGACGAGTAATTAATCAGGGAGCTTGCATGGTCAGATATATAAAATGATAAAGTTGCTTTGGTAGTGACGTTTGATTATCTCCCTTACTCGGGATCATTTCAAATACACTCATTGCTGAGCTTGAATTCTTGTACCTAACAATTAACTGTGGCTTTTGAAAGTCATTGTCACGCGGTATTAGGCATTACTTAGTGGATTCCAAATCAAGACGCTTTAAAGCTATAATTATTTAGTCATCGCGCCGAGCTGCACCTTCCATTTCTACCAAGTTACGGAGCCGCGTTCATTTCAAGTACCGTCCGTATCAAAATTTAGAGTTGGAATTATGAACTTGTATGATACGATCAAGGAACGGTGTCGTATAAAAAAGGCTATATTTAAGATATCTGGCTCTGAGACTTTCTGGTTAGACTCAAAACATTTTAATCGTCTCACTTTCGTGATGTAATGCGGGAAAACGTGACAACAGACAAAATTCACGCAAGCATGAGTCAGAAATTCTTCCGTAATTCAAACCAATCGTGTAGCTTTGCGAGGAGTCATATTATCACGTCTGCTTTTGACCGTCTACTTTGTACGTCTGACAAAACTAACCAGTATCATCGGATTAAACTTTTCGCTGAATTAAAATTTAACACTGACTGTTTTCCAGCTATTCTAAATAAAGGTAAACGTGTATGTTCCTTTCAAATGCTGAAAACGTTTTCATATTGTCGTAGAAGTTGATGTTGACTGGATTTGATCTGATTTGGCTTGCACAAACAGCATCAACCGACCAAGGGAAAAGGATAGCGAAAAAAGACACGAAAACGGGGAGTGACCAGGGAAGATTAGTCGCAGCTAAAATTGACTCTATTTGCTGTGTGTTACAAATGTTACTTAGATTTACTACTGATGTATTTTACTTGCGGCCAGACATTGTTTTGTCTTTAGTCGAGCTCCAGAACCATCTTTGAACAGTCTTCTTCATTTCCTCAGACACAGACCAACGGGAGGATCGCACTCGGCTCAGTTTCGGTTACGGGCAATGTTGTAAAATGCTTATCGATTTGTCAAGTAGCTTCATACACAACTACTCACCTTTGAAATTGTACTCGTCCTCCTCAATTTATAAGGGTTACTTCAACACTTACGAGTAGAATGAGTTGAAACACGTTACACTTAATTTTTCAGCAGCTAGTTAATTCTCAGGAGACTTATGTGTCACAAAATGCGTATACAGTGCTATTTCTTCATTCACTGGGTGCAACGCATGGTCAAGGATAGGCACGGTAATTTTCACATATATAAATAATGTAAAAGCATATTATAGTTCAGCGACGTAACCGACACTTCTTATGATTGACCATTTACGTTGCGCGCATACAAACAAAGCATTTGTTTTAAATGGTAGCTGTTAGATCAATCTAACATTAAACAGTCTGCTGGAGTTGTCTGCTCTTTGAATCAGTTTATTCGAAGCCGCTCACCATTTGTTCATGTGCATACTCTGAGGAATTAACGCTGGTGTGGAGCTTAGTTGGTCAGGACTGAAAAACTTGATGTTCTTACTTTGCTGTACCGCTACCGTCTGGAGTTTCAGTCGATTTGTGTCCGCTGGCCATTTATGGTTACTTTCCCAGTAGCTAGTTTTGTCGCTTTGTTTACAAAGTTAATAATTCTGTAAAGATGCTTGGCTAGTTAATGCCTTTGCTTATATTTACTGATAAGCGCCCAGACACGACAAATTTCTGCACATTGCTTTATAAACAAGGCAGTTTGGCACCACCAATGTTATTTATTCGGCAGGCGTTGCCTCTCCCCCACAAGGCTCGGGCTGTTTGGACCTAAAATTTGTTATCGGTTTACGACTATAGAATACATAGTTACATGGGTGAACATTAATGCTTGGTTATCATCAGGTCCATAAATCTGCCAACGCCGTTCAAGAAGCGTGATCGCATGCCCCATGTGCTCACCAGTTTACAGACGGCCATTAATTTTGTAACATATTAACTAAAAGTTTGAGTGCTCGCGATCTGCAGGTTATCCCATCTAGCTTAGAGTAGACGAGCCGCGATAGCACCCTGCTAATTTCCCGGCTTGGAATTTGCAATCAAATGTTAAAACTTAGCGGCAAGGAATCGTGTTTTCACAATGCTTTTTATTGGCCTTTTAGCAGGCAGCAGTAGATGATAAGCAGCGCAATAGATTTACAGTTTCATTGTCTGTCTACTCCTCACACACCGAGCTATGGAATGGGAACAGATGACAACAAGAGGATGAATAACCACATCTGGTTAGCTGGTAACTTATGTCAGTTAATTTGCATACTCGTATGGTCTAGTCCAATACGGTCATTCTATGACATGGCACAGATTTTTGGGAACCTGCCAAGAATTTGCTACCTCAAAAATTACACAACTAACCGAGCTTCATTTCCATATCGCAGCAATTACGCGGTTGATTGTGTTATCTAGTCTTTTCTTTCCCTGTGATCCTCACGGAAGTACAGTATAAAGAAACCTCGGCCAAATTTAAGTGATTGGATCTCACATCTTTTCCGGTAACTTTACGTCATGACTCGCACATCCTAGTGGATGACACCAACGGTATCATGACCTCGAACACATACATTGCAACTTGTCTCACTCAATCACAAGCAAAGCACATATAAAGAAATTGCTATAGATCAAGTTCGTGGACAACTTTAGTGCAGGTTGGTGCTGAGTCCACATATTTAAACGATAAATTCGATATCGATGGGGCCGTTATTCTTATCAACTAGGTACCACGTCGTCATAGAAAGAACATTTAAGAAGCATTTGTAGTAAAGATCTATTAAACTTGATGGAAAGCTTAGCTACTGGAAACTGGAATGGTTTATATATCCCTACCAATCCCACGGAAGATACATGATGCTGAACGTTGTACGTGGATATAAATCTGTTAACTTACAGACTTGCGAGTGGTCATCATTTTCACTCTGTGGTGTGCACTGATAATTTATGATATTGGAAGGACTTCTTTTTAAGTAGATGGAAATATCTCTCATGAAATACTGGGCATAACACCAAAAGTATGCACTAAAATGAAATTGCGAGTTATTTGTCCTAAATTGAACATGTCACTTACTTTTAGTCATATTCCTGAGCCTGGTTGAATCTTTATTTTCGCCTCCCAGATACCACGTCTTCATAGAAAGACCAGTTGAGAAGCTTTTGCATGAAAAACTGATTAGCATTTATCCAGGCAACCGGACAAGGAAGATGGGGAACAAAATATCGCTGTTGCTTCATTAAATTCGGCGAGTACAGCAAACGAGAAAATTGGATTGCAACAGCATTTTGAGTGCCTATGAAGTCTGACATTGGTGAATCAGCACATTTTGCCTATGTCCAGTTATCAAAGTCCGTTTAGTGGGTTTTGGTGCAAAACCATAACTTTCAGTTGATGCACGGTATCTTCAAACACATCGCGTTTAGCTTTACTCTCACTGGACCAGTCACATTCTGCGCTTAAATCGTGAGATGGCACAAGAAAAACGGTAGGGTAAATAATTGCGTGAGGCACATACAAGTGTCCATTAAGCGGGACGGAGGCATACAGGATAAGGCATTTGGTATTTGTCTACACACTTAACAAGAACCATTGCTCGCAAAATTGCTCGCAAAACATCAGGCTATCCAGATTATACATATACTGACAGATGGCTTTAACTGTCTCACTAAAATGGGAAGACGGCTGGATACATTTAATGTTTCGGTTATTTTGCCAACCCATGAACACAATCCTTATGACATAAACTAAATGCTCTAAGGTAAAAATAATGCGTATATTTCCCAATTGTGCAACAAGCTTTCCTTGGATTTTGGACAGATCATGCTAATGCATGAGGGAAATATATATCCTAGGGTATGTGATATCAAAATATTTTGTAAGCACATAACTTTGTTGTAGCTGAGACTTGTGTACCATCTTTTCTTGTTGATTATATAATCCTTGGTCCATCTTGGTAGGAGTCATACGGTGATTTACCCGATGAAAACATGGTCCTTCTGGAGTTCTGGTCCAGGATATTACTAAGTTGAATGCAGAATATTCTTGCATTTGTGCACGACCTGCTTGTGGCTGGAAGACTATTCCACCCGACAACGTATCTGAGGAGGAAGAAGTTGCAGCAGATAGCTGTCCTGGTTCTTAGCACAGTAATTTTACAGCTCTGGTTGCGTAACATTCGAGTGATATTGTGTTGAAATTCTAGTGTGCAGATATTGCATTATGTCTTTCGGGTTTTTTGAGAACGTGTATCAGCACCAGTTTGTTGCAGTCATCGCAACAAAAGCGGCTCTAGTTTTAGCTGCTGGCAACGCTATCGAGAAGTTAATGTGGATGATTTATTGAATAACTATCAGCGTATGATCTTTGCAGATTTTCCAAATATTTGCGGCCACCCATACGCATGTTCTCATAAATAAACTGCAGTATTCAAGGACAGGAAGTGTCAGTATTTAAAATGGTCTATTCTGGCAGGGGTTGTAAGGACATTTAGCTTGCTCTGATATCGATTTAAAAGAACTGTGACAAGTTGGGGCAGGAAAGGTATATCAACAGGGAGGGTACGGCTCCCCGCAGACGCGATGATCAGACCTGGACTGACCTCGACAATATTGTGCCTGCTTTTTAATGTTTAAGTCAACACACTTTATATTTTGGAGGATCACGTAGGTTTCATTGTAGTGTGCTCTAAACAACGTTCTCACCAACTATACACGTCAAGTTGTGTTAGCCTATGCTGACTTAGGAAATGGAACGAATGCATAAGATAATTTACAATAATTCTCTGTAAGAGATCAAATACAGTGAGATTTTTCTGCTTCCTCGGCATGTCGCAAATTGTATTTTATGTACCCGGGTGATATTTTTAGATAAACTCAGTATACACAGAAAGAGGTGACTTCCACAGGCAATTTATCTTTCACCTGGAGGTGTCGCATGGGCTTGGAAGTGAAGATAATGCGACCCCGTAGGTGTTAATGCCGACTGCCCTTAACCGTCTGCTAAGGTATTCGGAAACATTGTCTCCTTTGTACGGTTATGATAAGTAGACAGGCTTTTTCCTACTGTAGGTAGTTTGGCGATTGCACAATCAGTTCGCATATTCCTGACAATGAAGGCCTTGAATAACCGTTATTAAAAGGAACTTTGTTTATTATAGCGCACTCGACTTTAGTTATGTCATAAGCACATTTTGATTGCTTTTCCGACAAGACACCGGAATAGCTTCTGTTTCTGTCGAAATGTCATGAAGCTGTCAAAGTGCATTTATTTATCTGTCCAATATAGCCTCTGCACGTTCATTTAGGATGTCGATCCATTACAGCATCCGAGAAAACGGAGGAGAACACGCATGTTTGCCAATGTTCACTATCCACTTCGTACTGTTGATGAATTGCCCGGAAATAACTATAAATACCGTTACAGTTACAAAGCGTTATAGGTTTCCGCAGGAGCTTAAAGCCTGATATCTTAAGTATACCAAACAGTTGCGGCAACTACAGCCAGTTAAACACAGCCGGCTGCTGCTCTTAAAGCCATTGATATGAAGATCAGTAAAACGCAGATCCCGATTTACTGTACATGCTTCGGATGATCGTGAAAACCAAGAGCAATTAAAGATTATTCCGTAATGTGGGCGTCGATCATGAAACTGGGCATTGAATATGAACTGTTCGAAAATCAATTTACCAACTATTTGGTAAATGGACTACTACAGACCAATACAATGATCACGGAAATATATTCGATTTAAAAAAAGATTGACATTAGAATGTATTTTACAACCCACTCAAACTTTCCATCAGAGTAAAAAGTAACTAAGCTTGGTTCGGCCAACAGCATACGGAACTGAAATGTCCGAAGCAGTGCATGGGCACTAGGAACATTTATATCTGTTAATTCTACCAATATCCAACTTTTTGTTCAGTATACATCACCACTTTGTCTCAAAAACGTAGGATTGTCAATATTGTCGAGTAAATATGCTATATTTTCAAACCTCATGTTATTCCGCCTAATTTCGGATGTACAGATTCGTCCCTCCTCTCAATTTATGGACAAGCCACTATCACTTTTCTTCACATCATTTTGTTTACATTCCCTCGACTCAAATTTTTCGGCTCTACTAGGTGTGCTGTTATTTTCCGATCACATTTATTGCTTTGACCTCTGATTTATATCTGCGCTTGTGATAGATTTATCGCTGGAATATACGCGATCAATTCCTCGGGTTTGAAATATATATTAGATTTCTACACTCGTACGAAAGCTATTTCTGAAGGCGATTGAGTTAATTGAAAATCGTGCTTCTTCAATACCACTTGCTGTCGCTATCTCGCAGTTTGCCGCACGTTGCTGTTGGCCAAACATTTAATCGGATTTTGTTGATATCCTAGTCAATCGTCATTTATTTATGACCTTGTCAGCTCTTGCGCTCGCATAGCCCAACAAATGGACAGCGCAGCCAAGCCGACCGGTAATTTGACCTTTGAAACCACTTCGCTCGCCTAAATGATGTGCTCCAACATCAAAGCAGGAAAAGTACCGAATATAAACCAACTCACTGGGTGGGGTAACGACAGTACGTTGAACGTCAGGAATCACGTAAATAAGAGCCAAAAAAACATCCAGACGAAAGGTATATGCTGGTTAGATGAATGTCATCGCTTAGGTAACTTAGGTTGGGCCCACTTGCATTGTCTCAACTGTTATTATCTAAAATGTCCAAATTATCCCAACAAAGGTACAAGAGCTGAATAGCTCCCAAGACGTCCTTTAGTCCTGTACTGCGGGTTCAAAGATCCCATTCATTAAGCGTATGCTTATTCTAGCCTAGAATTTCGACCGGTTAACAGCAGAAACGGAGCGACGGAAGTATGATACGATTGCATATTGAGAAGCGCGTCAGCAACATTGAAAGGTAGTTTTCTCTAAGCAAAGGAATGCCACACAAGTTGTTTCCTCTGAACACAATCAGCTAGATCCCCATAACCGTTGTCTTATACAATTTTGATCGAACGCCGGGCGAACACAGACCGGACCTACCGGTATCAAGTGGTACTCAAGGCAACGAAAATCAAGCGACACATGAAACGTCTGGGTAAACAAATTCCACTAGACCTAGCATCGGTCAATAGTAATAAGAAAGCAGCCGATAACCAGTTTTAAGCATCGGCAACTCAATGATCCCTTGTCAACTAATCGTCCCCCAAGACGATCGCTGCATAAGTTAGACAAGAGTTCGCCTTTGCGGTTTCTTCCGTTGCAAACACCGCTAACGCGAATAGAGAGGCAAAGACAGACAATCCTCAGTTCGGATAAAGCGGGGACTCACGAGCACCCGACAATGTAAGTCAGCGGAAAAAGGATCTAACAGTAATGTCCTGGCTGAAGTGTGCTCAAATGGCTTAGAATGTACTGCCTTCACATTGCGGGGTAAGTTGTCTGACGACCAAGACCAGTGAAACCCACTGTACATTTTGGTGAACCCAAAAGCCAAACGCACAAACCTAGTGCTAATTAATGGTCAGCCGAACTCTACACACTGTGGTGAACCCAGAATTATTCGAGTAACTGAAAGCTTCCAACTAGTTAGCAAGCGTTTTACTCTCTGCTAGTACGCTGCAACACGGGTCTTATAGGCTATGCATCTAGCATAACGTTCCTTGGAGCAAGCGATAATGGAAAAGAAACATCGCAGCCAGATGGATTTCTTAAACACAACTTTTATAAATGGCTTGCCAGAGCTTCCTTCCCACGCCAGTCATGAGGCCCGTAATCATGAATTATTAAAGTGGCAGTTCACTCCAGTACAGTTTTCTTGGACAAGGCTAATTATCTCACCAAATTAAAGAAGAAAAGGCTCTAAAATATGAAAACACGCTGCTCGGTCAGAATGAACAACAAAGAAAGCACAGGAGAGATGGTGGTGGAATCTGAAAACTTTCCACCTGGACTACGGTTATAGACTTCAGAAGATTTGCAAAGTCCAAATATCAAAGCAAGTGGAGCAGCTATTGTACCGACAATGATACCGAGATCTCACTTGACTACTCTTTTATAAGACACTGACGTCAGTCTGAATGAGGATTGCGACACACCTTGGTGGAATCATGTTAAAGACGAGATATCAGTATCCCGTCCAAAAACGAGTGGTGTTCGAAACCACGTCTGTCGACCTTATCGAACACCTGACTCCCATAGCTCTCCGTGAGCTCCTAGAGACCAAGAATATATCCGTCCATTACACTAACCGTGCGGTCATTGTTAATACGCTGGCCGAAATAAAAGAACGGGAAGATTCGAACCTGTGCCATATCACAAGTTTCACGGAGACATGCTTTCACACTGGCATGACGGACGCAGAATTCGCTCTGCCGGGCAAGTCACTCATACAAATGACAGGCTTACGAAAGGGGGATGTGTAATTGTTTATTACCGAAGTGACGTATATTGCGAGGCCTTGGAGGATTCAGCCTCACAGTTTGTCAAATCATTTTGGTGCCGCCTGAAGTTACATGGCAGGCGCAGCTGCTTTATAGAGTTGGTGTACCGCACCCAAATTTCACATAGGAAATAAACCGTTTACTTGCAACAGCTTTAAATGCATTCTAAAGCGAAAGCTCTGTCACATATTATCATGGACAATTTCAATGTACACTGTTTAGAAACCCTTGTTAAAATCGGAAAACAATTCAAGGCAGATCTGCAAGAGTTTATAACTAGTGTTCCACTTTACAATTACGTGGTTATGCACACTCGTTCCAGAAAGGTATTAGACCATAAATGCCAAATCTTGTACTCAGCAACGAGGAACATATGATTGAAGTATTGATTGTAGTATGACTTTTGGGTCGCAGAGATCATACATTCATCAGTTTCGACTTTGTCTGCAATGCGGAATATCGTCACCAGAACACTGATTTGATGCTCATCATAACGTCCTACGACCGCTTAGCTCATCTTGTCAGTGCACAAACCTAGTTATGTCTCGCTAAAGGTCATCTGGAAGCCGCTTGGCTTGAATTCGTAATGAAATTAAATCAGTCGGATACGGATGCCTCAGAGACATAGGGATCAAATCGTTGCACTTTTCACCTGCGCATAGATCGGTCCATTAGAATTAAAGTAGGTCGCGAGGCAGTAGTCAAATAGCTAGGAAAAATTTGCAGACGTCATCTTTGCGATCGTTTTCTCATTCTGGTCAAGCTGTTCGGTAATTGCTTGCTTTGCAGTCTGTAAGTTGACGGACATAAATAGTGCGGTCGCGTGAACAATGAACAATGATATATTACAGGTAAAAAAGCGATTGCTTTACAAGTCCCGTAGGATGGTTGAAGTGAAGGTAAACATAAGTGTAAATCGTCAATTTAAGCGTTTAGTGAATTCAAGTGCCCCTTATTCATATAAATGTTGTAGAATGTGTACTGAATTGTTACTGTAGAGTAATATGGGATGTAATATGGGGAAGGCATGACTTATGAACAAGAAACGACCAACGATTACTTGTGCGCCGCTTTCTTGGACTGAGGTAATTGAAGAATGCAGTTGTAATATATCCGAAAAATATATTCCACAACAGCAGTGTGTAAATAGTAAAGCACAAAAGCTGAGAATGAGCATCGTTTTTTTCGCGTTTGTTTGACGTGGACATCTCTGATTATATAGCGTAATGTAGGTGGATAAGCGAATCATCCAGAGGTCTTTTGAATACCATTAGCGTGGGGGAAGAAACAACGTATGTGGGAAGAGCGTTCCAGTGTTCGCGTACACGAAGGGAAAAGAAATTCCGGCGGCATTCCAACCGGCTGTATTGTGTGGCCAGTTTTAGCTGGTGTCCTCTGAGTGTGGTATTGCTATTCAGCTTTAGTAGGTGACGACAACAATGGTTTGGATTCCTCAGGATCATATAAGTCATTATCAAGTCGCCACGCAGGCGTCGATATTGTCCACTGTAGACCCCGAGGGTTTTCAGCCTCAAACGTTAAGGAAGATGAAACAGGCCCTTTACGTTCTTGGCGCCCTTCATTGTGGCAGTTCAATAGCGGTAACGTCTTGCTTTTGCCATAGCTGTCAGGCGTGGATGGCGTACTGAGAATAAGACCTAATGTAGGCATTGAGCATCTGAGAAAAGATGACAGGATCGAAGCGCCTGAATGCCCTCCGCAAAAGGCCAAGGTGTTGGTTAGCTTTTTGGAGGCTTTCCAGGCCTGACGGGAACAGTCCCGATCTTCCTGCACTACCACACCTAGATCGCATTCCGTTGAAGTGCGCTGCAATATTTGATCCCCCAGTCTGTATTCGTAAGTGGCTTTATGGCGTATGCTCAACACCATGCACTTTGTAGCTTTGAACTGAAGCAGATTCTGAGTCGACTATTCGTAGACCCAGTCCAGATCATTCTGAAGTGCTGCATTGTCGCTGGTTGTTCTAATGGCTCGCCATATCTTGAGATCATCAGCGAAGAGTAATGAGTTGGAGGTGATTACTTTCGCGAGATCGTTTAGGTAAATCAGGAGTAGTCGTGGACCAAGTACTGAGCCCTGGGGCAATCCGCACTTAACGTCGATTGGGTCAGAGATGACGCCGCGAACTCTTACATTCAAATGTCGTTGAAGCAAGAAGTTTCCTATCCAACCAAGGATTTGGTCACCAATTCAACAACACTGCAGCTTGTGGAGGAGGATTCGGTGGTTCAGACCGTCGAAAGCCTTTGGGAAGTCCAGATATACGGTGTCAACACCTATGCCGCTGTCAACGGTTTCAGTCCAACTGGATCTGGCAAGCAGCAAGTTTGAAGTGCAAGACGGGTTCTTGCGAAATCCATGTTGTTCTTGTGCTATGGTATTGCGTTCTTCCAAGAAGTTCATCAGCGCTTCGGCAATAATTGCTTCCATGATTTTGGAGAGCACCAGAAGTAGTGTTATCGGGCGATAGTTAGCCGGATCTGTACGACTTTCTCCCTTATGGATGGGAGTAACGATGCATTGCTTCCACATTGTTGGCAAGCGCATCTCATTGAGGCATCGTTGGAAGAACTTGCAGACGGGGTCCGCCAGGTTTATTGCAGCCGATTTCAACGCTTTTAATTGAATATTATCAACACCGGGAGAGGTATGCTCGCGCAGGGCAATATGCCTTTACATAACATCCGCAGTCGTAAACGTGATGTGACTAAGTCCTGGTGGTGGTACAACGATGGGGAACAGTGTATGCGGCGATGTCGTGCTCTGGAAGTTCTGGGTGAATTGTGGACTTAGGGCCTTGGCCGCCTCGGTTGCGTTTTGTGCGAGTCCACACTGTGTGTAAAGCAGGAATTTCTCGCTGCACTTTGCGGAGCTTGTTAACGTGTCTGTACAGGAGCTTTTGGTTTGAAAGGAATTTCTCGGCTAGATTCTGTTGGTGCTGTATTTTATCTTCGCGTACCAGGTTTACGCAGTGATTCCTTTGGATAGTGTAGGCTTCCCATGTTTCGGCACTCGATGACTCCTTCGCCAGAATAAATTCCTCTTGACGATACACTTGCGTGTCCTGCTGCGTATGAATGATTTTACTGTCTTCGCTCGCGAAGGTCTTTTCCTTGAAGCACTAGTTACTAATGTGTTGAGTTGGTGAGCAAATACAAACCAGGCGTCCTCGGGGGATCGTTTTGCTAGGAATGCCCAGTTTGTAGCATTTATAAGTTTGAGTAGAGCGCCGTAATCCGTAATGAACTGACATTCCTCGGTGTTTTCTGAGGAATACTCTGCATAACAGATGTACTTGAACCTGAGGGTTGCATGGTCGCTACGACCTAAAGGACTCTCTATCGATACCGTTTCAATCATCAGCTCTTCATTGGTGAATACAAGATCCAGGACACCCCGTTTGTTTCCCGTCCTGAATATTGTGGGAGATGTGATGTGATTACAGAGTGGTAGCTCACTGATTATCTCCTGTACTTCCATTTTGAAGTGTTCGTTGATAAAGGCTGGGGTTTCTATGGTATGAATATTGAAGTCACCAACCAGGAGAATGTGTCTGTACGACTGCGGGAGAATGATCTTCATTGGGGAGGCTAGGCGGTTGTCCATTTCCAAAGTAGCCGACGGAGGGCGATACACCACACCCAACAAACATGCGCCCCCACGGCTTAGGTGAAGACGATATCAAAGTGCATCGACAGTCTGAATCTCTGGGTCATCTATGAGATCAATGTGTAGTTCGCTGCGATAATAAAGTAGTACTCCACCTCCCCTATTTGGTCGATCGTTGCGTAGAATAGACATTCCAGGTAGTGCGATTTCTGCAACACTGATCGCTTCATTCAACCAGGTCTCGGTTATCATAACGAGGTCGCTTGACATCGAGGTATGACGTAGGCGTAGCTTCGTCAGTTTGCTTAAAAGATTCAAGGTCTTAGCACAAGCAGAGATAAAAAGAGGAACTGGGTTGCTCAAAGCATGGAGCTCTCGACAAAAATGCACATCTAGATGGATCTAGTTTGCCAACCGATAAAACGGAGAGCACTAAAACAGCTTAAAATCTGTCATGGGCAGCTAAACGAGCCAACAGAACACAACAGTCGGGATAAAACATCTCACGAATCGCCCGTGTGTACCAGAATATTTGGGCGGACGGGTGAAGTTCAAGCGGAACAGATCGAGGAGTTCAATTCAGAAGTGACTTGGTGATCCATGCTGATCCGACGACTAAGCCAGCGGATTACATTAGACCCAACAGCGCACCAAGGTAGTTACCTCGTTTGGTAATGAAAAGCTTGCATACCAATAACGCAGCTGGGCAAACAGGTGACACCAGAGACAATGGATTTCAATGGGCCGAAAACCCGTTTCTTTGAGAGGAGTAAAACTAGAAAATTGATGATTGTACGCAATGCAGACTGGCTGATGTACAGCTCATCACCAACGTTTGTTAGTTAGGACAACTATGTGACCCATCGCAAGTACTGAACTCAACTGCTCAGAGATGACAAGGTTGTGTCTCAGCAGCAGATAGCGAAAGCTTTCATGGCTAACCGCAAATTGCTGTACTACTTTGTCAGTAGAAGTGATAATGTGAGGCAGGGATTTCCTCTGGTTCGAACAACGGATGGTCTAACTAGAACTGTTATAGGAGCAGCAAACTCGTTTTGGACGCAATATGCTCCCACAGTTCAGAGGGCCTTCCCATCAGGCGATTTTACAGCGTTTGTTTTCCAGCCTCAAGCATTCACACATAGCTACCTTGCTGCCGAAGCGGTACTACAGAACCAACGTCGGTGCGCAACCACATTCCCCGTGAAGTCGACACTATTTGCCTAGAGGCAGTGGGAGCAGCAGCAAGACAACTGCGAAACGTTTGGTCCAGTTCTTACAGATTCTTGAGATGTGGATTGTAAAAGTCGGTCCTTCAGGGCACAACGTAAATTCTGCAAACAAAGGCACCAGGCGAAAACGCAGGCAGAGGGCGAGTGAAACATATCGGTATATACAGCTAGTGGGATCCATAATTAACGACCTTTGTGAATGCATGAAATTTTTCCTTTGATTCAGTCAAACAAACTCACTCCAATGCGTCCAACTGTTGGCCAATCAGCGTGCATGCGAGAAATGTGTGAACGTCCAAGTAGCTGCCGCCTTTCCTTGAGGCAGCCTAACAGCTTCCTTGCTGGGCTGGCACCGCACGTTCGTTTTAGTGTATACTCCCATTACATCCTCCCTTTTTTCATGTTCCTGCTGCTGTTCTTTGCTAAATAGTCCATACACTTTACCGCTCCGCATCCTCTTTGTTGGATCCGCAGATAGTGCCTCATTGCCGCACGCAGTATAACGCTCTCTCCCTTATTCATGCTGTCGCCTCGGACGTTTCCTCAGCTGTACTCGGTTTCTTCTCAGCTTCTTCCCTCCAACATTTACTTCGTATGACCTTACACCGATTTCGCAGCCACGACTCCTTTACTCCACCGCTCCTGTCCATCGGGAATTGGTTCAACCCATACCTCTTCCCCCACTGTCAGCTCACGTAATTCCCGTGCGCCGTTGTCGTAGTACCGTTTCTGAGCTGCCATTCGCCTTTTCAAACTGTTCTGTACTTACTCCAGTTGTAGCGCTACAGGGCGCAGAAGTGTTGCGGATACAGGCATCACAGTTCTGGTCCTTCGACTTTATAGGCGCTGCGCTGGGCTCAAGCCGATATCCGTTGAAGGAGTGTTGCGACTCTCCAGTAGCATGAGGTATGGGTCTTCCCGAGTATCACTAGCCTTCGCTAATAGTCGCTTGGCTTGCTTCACTGCCGACTCTGCCTTCCCATTTGATTGACTGTGATAGGGATTGGTTTGCCGGTGTGCGAATTCCCATTTGGTTGCGAAAGCCTGGAATGCCCTGTTGCTGAACTGGGGAACGTTGTCCGAGACTAGCTCCTCCGGTATCCCGTGCCGTGCGAATTGACATCTGAGTTTGTTGATTACTGCCTCCGTGGTCGTGGTGGTGAGTAAATCGATTTCAAAGTAATCTCTATAGTAGTCCACCGTGAGTAAGTAATCCTTTCCGTTGTCCCAGAATAGATCCACTGCTACCTTTAGCCACGGTCGGTCCGGAACATCATGCAGCATCATCGGTTCCTTCGTTTGCCGAATGTCGTGTGAACGGCACGCCTCACAGTTAGACACATGTTCCTTGATCTGACCTGTCATTCCTGGCCAGAACATCAGTTCTCTTGATCGATTAATGGTGTAATTTGCACCCAGGTGAGCGCAATGGACATGCACCAGCATCGCCTTTCGGAGAGAAGAAGGGATTAGGATTCGACTTCCCTTGAACAACAGACCGTCACAGACAGTGTGTTCGTCCAGAAAATTGAAGTAGGGTGTTATTTCGTTCGGGAGCTGCTTCTTTGTTTCTGGCCACCCATTGAGGATAACGTCTCGCAAAGCTGCAAAACTTTGATCTTCCTCCGTGAAACGCCTTATGTCTTTCAAATGGTTTTCTGTCGCTGTCAGATGCTGCACCATGCTAACTATCTTGATCTCTTCTAGTTAATGTTCGGCCACTGGCGGATGTGCTCTCGAAAGGGTGTCCGCGATGAACATCTGTGTGCCAGGTGTGTACACAATGTCAATGTCATACTTTGGAGCCGGATAAGCATACGCTGCAGAAGCGAGGAACGTTATTCAGTGGTTTAGTGGCTATCAACACCAGCGGCTTATGATCAGTGTACACGGTTGTCTTTCTTCCAAAAGTATAATCATTGAAACGCTCCATGGCATAGACCACTGCCAGCATCTCTTTCTCGATCTGTGCGTACCGCTTCTCGGCCTCTGTGAGTGCTCGAATACGGAAATCCAAAGGTCTTCCGTTCTGCAACAGAACAGCACCCATTTCACTCTGGCTACTATCACACTGTACTTCCAATGGTTGTGCTGGATCATAATATCCGAGTACGGGCGCATTATTGATAAGGTTCTTAATGGTTGCGATAGCCAAATCCTGTTCCTTCCCCAGCTCCATTTTACTCCTTTGTGAGTTGACAGCCTAATCGGAGTCATGACATCAGCGAGTCCTGGTAGGAACCGGCTTAAATAATTCACCATACCGTTTAGGCGATGGACTGCCTTCACATCGTTAGGGGACGGCATCTCTTGTATCGCCTTAATCTTCCCTGGGTCAACCCTGATTCCGTCGGATGTTAACACATGCCCATGGAAAATCACCTCCTCTTTCCGCAGCTCTACTTTCTCGCTTTTTAGCTTGTTGTTCTTTTGCACGCAACGCCTCAGGAACCGGTGTAGCTTAGTGTCATGCTCTTCTTCGGTAGAACCGTACATCAGAACGTCATCTGCCACACAGGCTAAGCAATCTAAATCATCTATTGCTTGCACCAAACGCTTTTGAAAAATTTCGCTAGACACCTTCAGGCCAAACGGTAATCTCAACCAACGATAACGTCCGAACGGTGTAGCAAATGTGGTGAAGAAACTGGATTCGTCGTCTAGAACAATGTGCCAGAATGCGAAAGAACGCTCTACTTTCGTGAAAAACTTAGCTTTCGTCAAACGTGGTAAAACATCTTCAAACGTCGGTAGCGCATAATGTTCTCTACGCAGGGCCTCATTCAGTGGCTTCGGGTCTATACATACGCGTAGATCGCCATTTTTCTTCGTAATGATTGCGACCTGGCTCATCAACCTTTGCAATCACACCCTGCATAACCAGCTTGTTCAATTCCGCGGAAAATCGGTCACGTAGCGCAAATGGGACTCTCCTAGCAGATAACGCAATCGGGCGTGCCAAAGGATCTAACGACAGGTGAGCGGTACCCTCAAATTCCCCTAAACCCGGGCTAAACACAGACGGATAGAGGTCACTAACATCGGCTTCACTCTGACAAGCGTACACAAAACGATCATGGTTAAAAATGACAAAGCCAAGAGATAAAATCGAATCAATGCCGAGAATCGGCGTGAGATCCTCATCCACGATCACGAACTGCAGACGATGCGAAACACCGTCTCTCGGATTGACCACTTCAATTGTCGCTGAGCCCTTTGGCTTGAGTCTGGAACCATTCCACATGCGCAAATAATCTTGATCCGATTGAATTTGCACGCCGCGGCAGTGCTTTCTTGGCAAAATATTGATCGTCGCGCATGTTACTAACTGGAATCGCACCGACCTTACCTCTACCAGAAGACTTGCATACACACACTTCTGCGAAGCTTTCCGAGACACGTTACAAATCGACTGTTCGGTGTCTTCCGTCAATTTGTCTGGAACGAGTGCACTGACATCTGTCGACTGGCAGCAGCGGGCAAAGTGATTGCGCTTCCCACATTTGACACAAACGCGGCCCCACGCCGGACACTGTTGGCGGTTCCTCTGATGTCGTGTTGCACAGAAGCTGCAGGGCTCCTGTCGCGCGGTCGTGGCCCTCGTAGTTTCGCTCCTGGAAACGGTGCACAACTCTGAATCACCTGTGATTGTCATCTGCTGGAACTGATAGGCAGTGGAGGACTCACTGTTACAGATGTCGATACATTGCTGCAGAGATAGGTTGCGCTTTCGTAATATTCGCTTCGTCAAACCATCCTCATTGATCCCAAGGACAATGTGGTCCCGTTTGAGACTGTCCGCCATGTATTTACAGAAACTGCAGGATCAGGCCAAAACCTTTAGCTCAGTGACGTACGTGTCAACGGTTAACCCGGCCGCCTGTTCCTCGACAAGAAGAGGTAGCGTTGGAATGTCTCGTTTGTTTGGCCTTCGCAGTATTCACTGAACTTCTCATGAACTGTCTCCAGATTGTCGGCATCTTCGCTCTTGTCGTAACACAATCTCTAGCACACGGCGCGCATCATCACCTGCTGCGAGTCGAAACATGGCCAAGCGGTACGCCATCGGTTGTTTGTCCAGACGCGATGAAGTACAGAAATCCATCCATTTGCTCTTCCACAAACGCCAGTTGGTTGCCAAACTGCGTTCATGCATGTTCAGCGGGGCAGGCATTTGAATAGCCGGTGCAGCTCTAATCATCGCCTGGGTGGTACTAATGTTCGTCTCCTTCCCTGACACCATGTGAAAAGTCGGTCCTTCAGGGCACAAAGTAAATTCTGCAAACAATGGACCAGGCGAAAACGCAGGCAGAGGGCAAGTAAAACATATCGGTATATACAGCTAGTTGGATCTATAATTAACGACCTTTGTGAATGCATGAAATTTTTCCTTTGATTCAGCCAAACAAACTCACTCCAATGCGTCCAACTGTTGGCCAATCAGCGTGCATGCGAGAAATGTGTGAACGTCCAATTAGCTGCCGCCTTTCCTTGCGGCAGCCTAACAGCTTCCTTGCTGGGCTGGCACCGCGCTTTCGTTCAAGTGTATACTCCCATCACATGGATGCTCGGAATAATAACTCTAATTGCAATGTTGGAAGCAGAACTGAGTTCTCGAAATACCGCCGAGTATCTATTCACTTTATACTGTCCAAGTTTTTGCAATCCATCATTGCCGATGCGTGCATATGTTACCTGGAATATTGTAACATTATTACTCGCAAGCAACACCGCTTCCGTTGACTGTAATCGTGCACAACGAATTTGGACTGAGTCATCTGACGCTGGAAGGACTGCTGATGTGGTCAACTTAGATTTGTCTAAGACCTTGGATCGTTTAGCTTATCGGATTCCCTTTTCCAAGAGTCAATATTAATGGGTTCAATGACCATCTCATAGCGGGATCGCCTTCCTTCTCTTTCAGCAAGCTTTCTTAGTCAGAGTCCGGAACCGCTTGTCTGACTCCAAATACGTTACCGGTGCTATTCATTAGTGCTCAGTTCTAGCTCCACAGTTGTTTTGATATTTATTAGTTTGCACATAGAAGCAATTCAAATTTTCTGCTGTTTGCTGAAGATATCAAGATATAGCGCACGATTCCGAAGGATGCCAATCAGAATTTACTTCCGTGTGCCTGTGCATTGTGCATCTTTGGTTGACTTCGAATTTGCTACATTGCAACGTACTCCTCGTGCGATATCAGAGTACGTGTTCCTACATACTATGAACGCAAGTATTGCGTGATTATCCGTCGAACATGATTTTGGTGTGTTGGTTCTGGACACATGGTTTATTCCAAGAAACTCGAAGGGGCATAAAAACTGGTAACCAACACGTCTGTCTGTTACGACGGGCTGTCGGACAAACAGATGCCTCTAGTTTCCGACGGATGCTCAATTCATAAGCTCGCCCCACAGGTCGAATAAGCAATTCAAACCAAGTAGCCATGGGTGAAACACCCTACCTCATTAGACAAATATTAACGGTTGGCTCCCATATATGTCACTGGATTATAAAATTTATCATACGAACAAAGGCCGAATGGTTTTGGGTTATTCAGTAAAAGGGAGCGTCTACTAAACGGCAAACTTTTAATTGCATGGTTGATGTTATATATTCCACTCATCTGTGTCGCTCTTTGCTGCATCTTCATGTTCGCAGCAACATTAGAGATTACTCCTTGGAAATAGCAGAACAGCAAAGCCCTCTGGCGTACCCTAGAAATCTTTTTCTCTTCGCTTGTGTCAACGATGGAAAGCTTTCCCCGATTCCGTTGTTTGTGCACCTATACCAGCCATAGTTAAAAATCGGTTAGATGACGCAATCCACCAATTACATTTTGTTACCTGATACTGCTCTGTATCCTACACCAGGTCTATGAATTGGATTTATTTTTTCGTTTATTATGGCCATGGAAATACCGGGAGAGTTGGGTGTCTGCATGAAATACCATAAGTCCATTCGTTTGAAAGTGGAAATACTAACTGACATTTTCATTGAAGTTTTCGATAACCAACCAGACCACCCAACGACAGTATAAAGCAGTGTTTCTTAACTTGTGTAAACTCCTTGTTCACTTTCGGAGAAATATAAATTAATATATTTAAACAATTTTCACAACTAATGAACAGCCGATTTGGAATAACGGTGTTGAACGAAACCTGTTCCTACTGAGTGGCCCTGTTTCACTGGACTGGGTCTCAAATTTCTGAAAAACATACATATTAATGTTGATGATGAGGATTCTACTAATAGTTTTAGTATTAATCGGTATGTGTCTTTCGCCTAACTGTTTGATTGGATTTGTTGTGCGTCCGGGTTTGGTTTCTCGGTCCTTGAGAACTACAAGCAAGGTAACGTATTCGGCTATGAGGAAAAAGGGGTTGATACACTCAGAATCTCTTTAAACCGTTGTAACAAATTACAGCAGTCAAACCAGTTCAAGGCGACTAGTCAACGGACCGACAAAATTTGATCCCCTTAGACAGGCGGTCACCGTGCACAGGTTCGTACATAGGGTCATTATTCACAAAAGAAAACGTTGGGAATGTTTTTGACTGGTCGTCCTAGGAAGGTGAGCACCTTAAACAGGTGGCCACCATAGCAGGTTGGACTGCATATGAAATTTCGACAAGCTCATAAATCAAGTCGTTGGCTGTATACACGTTATGCGCATCTACCTTCACCTTAGATCACGGCTAATGGCAGGCGCCGGTGTCGGGGTTAGCCTCTATATCTTCTCTCCAGCTTTTGAGCGCTTCTTGTAATTCTTGTGTCCATTTGTATTTGAGTCGCTGAATAAATGTTGTATACTTTACTCTGGTTAGCAGGCATGTGTGTTTGACTGGACAGCACACAAACATGATGGTGATTAGTCTTTATCATAACAGTTGTAAATACAAAGGGTGGCAGGAGTTTTTACTGACGAAGAAAATCAATACCAGAAAAACCTTCCGCACCTCATAAAAGTCGTTATGCACTTCATTCACAACAAAAAATAACAACAAACTACTAAAATCTGCAGCGTTATTGAAGCAGAGCAGCGCCACATCCAGATATTATCTACATTTGTTCACGAAACATCACTTGGACCCTTAGCTTATTCCGTCATTCTCTTTAGTTGGACAATGCAATGTTCAGCTAAGAAGAGTGGTGGGCTCACAGGGATCTTTGCCAAATGTACACTAAAACTGTTTGCCCAGGTTTCAAGTTGTCCGAGGTAAATACGGGACAACCTAGCATGTAGTGCTATAAGGTTTCTCAGAGTAATTTGTTGGCGTGGACATTACCTGATATGCACCTGCATCATTTCAGTGGTGCTAATGCATGAGTACTCACTCGTATATCGCACAGGTTGATTTGATTCGTAATGCGACCATTCTTAGGTCCATGTGCGTATGCAATGGCTCCTTATTAAGTTTATTGATTTTCCCACATGCTGCAGGCAAGCAACTTTAATTTACGACGCACAGTGATTTTTTGCTAGAGTACCTTTCGTCAACAGACAGCAATGTTTAAATCGCCCATATCTCATGAATACCATATCTGGCGCCATAATTAACAATACTGTGGGAAGCCTCCGTGAACATCCTATAGGCGGTTGAATCAAAATAAACTGGGATTTAGCATTATACTTCGGAAAATCATCAGCAAATTTGTTGGTTTAACATGGAATGTGGGTTACGGCGCAACCAAATTCAAATTTTTCACCAAAATGGTTTAGATACCGCTTTCTGCCAATTTCGAGAATTCCCAAACGGTCATCACAATCGGATAGGTTAAAACAAGGGTAACAAACTTACTCACAGCGTGCCGGATAAGCAACAAACTGAGTGCGCGCTGGATTAAATACCGGCCAAACCGTCGCAGAGCAAAGCGCCATCTCTGAGCAAAATTAGGAAACAACCAGTTAAGAATACCACATTAAACATGAGGTTGGTGCACAACTTTTATAACCAAAAACAAACAAGATGCGGATTTGAGAGTTGTCACTCTCATCACCGAACACCACAGCGCGTTGCGACCTTGTTTGGACCATCGGAGAGGAAGTGGAACTTGGCCCACCGTGGTTAGCTGTTACTGCCATTATGATCCACCAGCAATGTATGACACAGCAGTTAGAATAATAATAATAATAATGGAAATGTTCATATTAATACTTTTTTTATTTTGCATTAGAGGAGAAGCTGTGTTCATAGTTAACATAGAACAAATATGTACAAGTCATATCATGCGTTTGTATAGGCAAAATATGGCTATGCTCATTTGTTTGTCTATGTTCTTGGCAAGGTATGTGTCCCATATATTTGTGTTTTATTCAAAGTTAGAAGGCACTTGTTGGTTTGATTATATTGCAAACACAGAAAGCTAACTGCATTATGTAAAGTTGTGGAATAACACCCGTTAGACGTTATCTGGGTTTTCAATAACTATATCGTCAAGCGGATTTCTCCACGTATAAATGTAGCTAGTGGTCTCCAAATCGAGTAGCTACCTAGCTAACTGCGATGTGATTGCAATCTCACACGACCTGGTTGTGTTTAAAAGTCGATGCCTTAATGACAAATTTGGTGAGAAAAAAGTTAAATCGCATATTTGTCCTGCATGATGATATAGGCAGGATAAATTATTGCTTACAAAGGTTCTGCGTGCGATTGCCATTATTAGTAAGGAAAAAGTGTAATTAACACTATCATGAATCAGATTGTACAGCAGTAACAAGTTACTGGGCTTTGAATTATAATACACAATATAACTTGTAGCCTCGATTGACTTGGCAGTCAAGTACGCTCATTCTGAACACACGCCGTGAGGTCGGAAATATCGTTGTTCCAGCTTTTTCAGCCTTGTTGAATCAAAACGCCATCGTACCTTCTCATGTGTACACTCATTCGATCGTGTACATCTTCGAGTGTACTGCTAACGGATCAATTTTCGTTGCCGGTTCACAATGTTTGCGGTGTTCCGTTGCAAACACATACGCACAAATTCATTGCCCTTCTATCATGCATAAATTTCCTGGTATTATTGGAAAGTAGATTGCGTGGTCTAGTTCAAATACCTAAAGCAACCCTATTGATGGCTATATAAGGCAGCTACACACCATTATAACTTCATTCACTTCTTTTACTGGCCGAAGAACGACCAGGTTTCCTAGCGAATTGCAAGCTCAGAAAGAACGTCCTACTTCCAACCTGATGCGATAAAAGGTGTAATTGTGCTTGCAAATATACTGAAACATTGTGGCGTAACTCGACGCAGCATGGCAAGGAATTGACTGCAAATCTGAGCTACGGACCGAGCAGTCAAGTAATAAAGGACAATCTGCAACCCTTGGCGGAACCTAAAGGGGTGAAAGTGGATTGAAAAAACCGGTAGGTTTTTACTGATCCTTGCACATAGAAAGGGTGAAGCTATTGTACACTACAAACTTCGCGTGCATACAAATAGGTTTTAAAAGAAATAAAATCCTATTGATTAATCAATAAAATTGCTCATCAGCTCTGTCAAAACGAGAAGCACCGCCATCGTTCCAATAAGAGGCAGAACTTTAATGATTAGCTATTTAACCTCTCTAAAGTTAGCCCAAATATAGCACTATGAAAATGAAAGGCACGCCGTCTTTGATCCAACTGAACCCGGAAGTGCTCGTACGAATAATAAAGCAATACGAAAATAGTCTACATAATTTTACCGTAACATAACATAGCATATTAATTGCAGAATAGCCCTTTAAATTAATTTCAATAATTGCTGTGCTTAGACTATGGTTAAACGAATTGAATCAAAGCTTTGTAACACTTAAACAGGTTGTAGAACAATTACCAATCCTAAATATCCTGTTAACACTCTGCACAAACCAACCACTGCGTATCTCTAGTCCGTTTTATTTGAGATGCATGAGCGCATAAAACGCCCGGAAAATCCAATGGCATTTAATTTACCAGAGGAGTTAATATTCGAGGCTGTCTCGTCTGGTGTCAAAAGTTTAAATATTGATAGACTGCAGTTTGCTCGCGTAAGGTTGCGAAAGAGGAATGTGTGTTGCAGGTCTGTCTTATACCTTGTTAAATTTGTACCCGAAACACTGGCCAAAAGATTTATTCGTAATATATTACATTTTAGTTTGGTTATAAATCGATGATACCGGAACCCACTTTGACAGTTCTACAAAGGGAGTTCAAAAGACCAATTACCGAAAAACAGCTTGTGATCAGTTTTTTCTGCTACTCATAGCAACAGGGCAACTTCTCCTTGGTTGACCAAGGGCAAACTTTGGCCATTAACGAGTCCACTCTAAAGCTGCAATATCCCTCTGACCCCAATCAATTTTGCGTTATCTCATCACTACTGTGTAACTCGTCTCCGAACATACATAAAAATTTTCCCTGCGCAAGCGTCTGTGTTTGTTCAATCTTGCTCGTTCACCAACCGGAAACATCTAAGGTTTGAAAACAAATTCTCATTTATTACATAATTAAGGACCTCTTTACTGACATACAGTGCACTTACAAAAACTAAAACACTGAAGAACATTGATAGCAAACCCCTACACGGTGTGTGTACATGTTCTACTGCGAAAATAAAAGCAGTGCTACTTCAAAATTTTCAATAAATGTGGTCACTACTGGAACCCTAGAGTTTATCTGCATGTCACCTGTACACTCCATACACTCGAGCCACTTGCTAGCAAAATTCACACAGAGCAAAGCGAATTTGACATAACGAAATTCACTCCTAGCTCCCTCAATACGTCCTTAACAGATAGTTAGGTAATATGCAACAGCCAGCAAACTGTAGTTTAACAGTGGGTCGAAACTGTCATAACATTTGTCTTTTGCAATATATTGTTGGTCCTGCTAAGCTTTACCCGTGATATCCTCAAATGGCAATAATTTCACAAATTATATGTCCTCTTTCTTTATTGCTATTACTACAAATTTTTGAAACACCCCCTAGCTGTGTTCCTCTACCTGGGTTCCTGTAACAGCCCCACAAAGAAGAAATTACTGCAATTACTCTATTTCTTGCCCATTATTAAATGAAGTGTAAATCCTACGTACTATCCTTCTATCTTCGCCTGAAGTAGTACCAATAACAGAAACGTGGTATTCTGTGGATTTGTCGTTTATACCATCTTTAATAATGACTGCCTTTCTGGTAATGGTGGTGGCAGTCTAAACTATGTCAAAGACACACTTGGTTCTTCGCTGGATGGATTACTCTTTTGGAAAATTTCTGATTCAGTGCGTATCACCATTTCTACTAATCCAACTAACAATTTTTAGGCTGTATTCGCAAGCTACTTACTTACAGTCACCACTACGGACTAGTTGATGGATACCTTTTATTTTGTTAGCGACCTCTCATACACTAAAAAGTTATCGCTTGGGAATCTAATATTACGGAGATCACGTGGTTCCTGAACGGTGAACCAAAAAATTCCACTTTTATTTTTACCTGTGATAGACAGCACGGCAAGGAGTCTAAACAGTATGATAGCACACTTGTTCTAATTTTCCGTATGGGACGTACAAATGTGTTTACGGGCATCACCGACAGACTATTGATCAGCAAGTGTAACTACTTTGATTGATTTTTCCAAATTACTTCTCAACCGAGAGAATCAAGAATGGAATATAACCGTTATGCAGACCCAAAGTTATAATTATTAAAGGCTTAAATTACGGAAGGCTGAAAACCCGATGCACCCAAGTGCACATGCACTCAGATCAGACAAAACGCACACGTTCAATCAGCCTTCCAACTCGTGAAACATTCACATTGTTTAGCCTTTGCACCCAGAAACACTCTTGTTTCCAACCAAACACGCATTGTTGTATCCAAGCAACGTTTATTTTTCCGGACAACTGTCGCCAAACTTCCAACATTCCTGCTCAGTTTTGGACTTTGGCATATTACATAAAACCATGTTTCTTGTTTCCAGGGTTTGCGTAAGCGAACCCTTCAAAGGGAAAAACCCCCTTCATCACCATTTCGTGACATAAAAATGAGGCAGTACAACGTTAGAATCGCCTTAGATTTGGCCAGTAAAAGCGCCTGTGGCAAAAGGCCTGTCTTGTTCTTGATTCAGTCTTGGGTTGGGAAATCGTGCGTAGAAACTCTGTGTTCGGTCTAGGAACCCGTTCGACTCGCGTGAATTAATCTTTCGCGGCTAAGTTCCGAGAACCCACAGACTTCGAGATTGTCAGTCATCGTGCTGTGCGAGAAAATAGATCTGAGTCTCGTTTGTTCATCCGACTAGGAGAGTTGGTACCACACTGTTAGAACCTGACGTATTCAAGAGGCAGTATTCAGCAATAACCCACTCTCTTCGCTGGTCTGGTCAATATCCTCAGATTTCAACAGGTCGTAAAATTGGGATCCATATTTCTTGTCACAAAATGCACTGCGTGCGATGAAATCTGAAGTCGTATTCAAATTTGCATTTAATTTGCGGCTCTATAGCGCACTAAGTGATTGAAAATGATTACCGCACCTGCAGGTTTCTGGAAAGAAGTAGCAACTATAATATATAAATTAGAGAGCAACTTCAGAAAAGCAAAGGATTTTACTCTGCTAATGTTCCACACCAATGGATAAAAACAATATATCACCATCATCAAAAAATGCTATTCACCAAGGAGATAATTTTGCTGTAGAGCTCAAACGGGATGGCCTGTATCTCAAAACGTTTGAATCTTAGAAAAAACTGGGAACCAACTAATGTTAACTCGATGGTAAATTGATGGAATCATAGTAAATAAAGACCTGAATTTCACACAATTCCGCAAAACGCAGCAACATCGTGGAATTTGCTAACTCTCTTGGAAAATGAAATGTTTTGTGGAAGCGCGGAAGTAATGAGAAATCCATAAAGAAAGTTACTTTGAATTCTTTTCCATTGTAATGAGGACATTTATATTCGGGATAAATATCAATGCAGCCAGATGTCTATGAAAACATTGCTCTGGAGTATTATCAAACGCGATCTGTGTACCATCTGCTATCCAATTCCGCTGATCCCCAGATCCACTTGTCATCCATGCAGCCATCCATTAAGCAACCGTGTCCCACCAGTCTGCCCATTCTGTGCACTGATTATATTGTCCATTATACAAACACCCTTTGCTCACATGTACATTAACGCTGTTTGAAAACTGTTCGATCGCACCTTTCAAGCGTACCTGACCGACACATGCCTTCCCCATTACAGTCACCTGTGAACTTGATACGCTGTTGCCTCTTAGACGTTGAACGGCTTCCATGTTGTTGCATTGAACCCGGCGGCGCAATAAACTTGACCGTGTTAATTCGCTTAAAGACTAAAGTGGTCGCTATCTGTGGGTATAGTGGCAAGAAAGTTGATATGTACCCTATTTGCGTATGCCGTGAGAATACGGTTGTGCCAGTACTGAGTAGTTACTGTTGTGATTTGTCGTGACTGAATTTCGTTTTTACTTTGAATACTACCGTAGTTCAGTCTCGGCTTCGTTTTCGTTTGAGCCGGTATTTCTACGCCTTACCCGGTAAGCAAGCGAATCCGTTGCTTATAATCATCAACAGGTTTGACTTGTAGATGTTATCTCAGAAAAGAAAACAACTGGTTAGAGGAAAACTGCCCTGAACAAAGTAAAATATTTTCCTGGAGAATACTTCATCAATAATGTATGCGAAAATTATTGTTTTGTTCATCGTTTGAAGTGACTGTGAATCCATCTCAAAAGTCAACCGTGGCTGCTTACTTTTGCAGCCAGAAGCATTTTCAGAAAAAGCTTTCAAGGAGGAGCAATTAGCTAAACTTCCTGCCAACTGGCAGCAGCTCCGAAGAAAGCTCGACATTCAAGCATTGTTAGTTCCATTGCAGTTGCGAATGCTGCACAGGAAGCCCGCGACACTATGTTATCTGACTTGCTACTTGTTATAGCATCTGCGAATATTTTAGATAAGGCTGACAAACCCCAGTTGAGGACATTTCTTCATAGACACGGACGCAATTACGGAAAGATTGCCGGATCTAACACCCTAGGTCTGTAAAATTCCTCCACTTTACGGACAACATAATCAGATACTGAAAGAGATGTTCCGTGATACCTTTGTCAGCGTTACGACTAACGGAACGACTGATGATCTGAGGGAGATGGAACTGCACATCCTGTTATACGCACCATTGTAGCCCAACACGGACAGTCACCGAGCATACATTATTTGCACGTACAATATGGGGAGTCAGTTTTGTAACAGTTGTAGGTGCCATTCTGCGCAGCTTGATACTGATGGGTATAGAGTACAAGCATGTGATGGCCTTTGTGTCCGATGGCGCTAGATATATTACAGCATGCTCCCGAGATGCCGTTAAGCCGGTTTATGAGGATTCACTTCACACCAGATGTGTTGCCCATTGCATCAAGTAGATTAGAGAGACCTTTCGCAAACTAGCTCCGAAAGTCGAGGAATCAGTTGCCAAAATGAAACGTGCTTTTCATCTTCCAGAAAGAAAGAGGTGTGTCTACATGGAGTATCTAACTCAGGAGGGCGTAGACAGTCCAACCGGCACACTACATCGGTCATCACCCGCTGAAACTCCTGGCTGGAAGCAGCCACACATCACAGTAAGTGTTTCCATCATTACTCAGTCATGTTACAGGCTGTACAACACGAGGTTCGGGACAAAGCTGGTGTTTTGTGAATTGGCGGATAAACTTACCAAGAAAACTGCACAGAAAACTTTGAGATGACAAATCTGTTGCATTACCCCTGTTGAGAAGGACATCATCCGTCACTTGAAAACTGTCGAATCACCGTATTCGGGAACTCATAACATTTACTACGACCTCACCAGTCTATCCATGTCTCTGAAAACTGCCGCTGAAGGAAACTGGCCGTAACATTTGCAGGCGGAGGGCCTCACTTTTGACACGTCCAGCAAAATCCAAACTGACATCCAACTTTTCTTATACCAAGCTGACATAAAGGCCCAGGAGTTGCTGATATCAAAAGCCAGCAGGGAAGTTTTGAAAGCCATTTTTGTGCTTGACCTCAACTTGCTCATCATCTTGCCCGGTGCACGATGCAGCTATGCCGATGTTCCAGGCCTGCTTAGCATTCCAGCTCTGGTAGCCGAGTACTTAATCCATCGAATAGTGGTGGAAAAACTTCGAGGAGAAAAAATCGAACGCAGGCTAGCCTACTGATTTTGAGTGCTTGAAAGAACTCCACATCTGGCAGACATCGCTGGCCGTTATCTATGCATCCCCGTGAATTCGGTAGACGCTAAGCCGGGTTTTAGTGATTGCAAAAATATTGTGCCAGACAAGTTCCGCAACCATTCAGACAGTAGCACAATGCATCTTATTTGGCTTTCGTTTAATTCATGGCTTTCGAGTAATGACCGACATGCTAACAGTGGATGAAGATGCTATGATTTCTGTGTAGTATTCTTTTTACGGTGGTATCGCCGAATGTAACGTTAGAGCAGCAAATATTTCGTGGAATTTTCGTTTTCGAGCACTGAAAACATGTTTCCTCGTCGCGGAACCGTCTGGTATTTTATCACAAATGTTAACGAAATCATGTTTGATCTTCAATGATCATTATGTGTCTATCTATGGCACTAGTGTGAGTGTCGAATAACAGCGTAAGCTTCTAAACAAAGGTAGAATTACACGTCGAAACGTCCAATGCAAACTTAGCGGCATTTGTCGCCAAATCAGCTTAATTCGTCCATCATGCTCAGCAGGCTCTGAGAACATTCCCCAGGTTTAGTCAAACACGTAAACCCAGACATTTCTAGTATTTGCGTAATGCAGCAACACGTTCTATGATAAAAGGCGAACGTTCTTTACACTCGAAACAATCATTTGTTATACTATGACACATAATCAGTTCTGCACTGGATGCACATGTTACCTCCAAATGCATCACACATCCATTTTCTCCAAAAAATTGGTGCCACAAGTTAACGGGTGCATAATAGAGTATCCGGGTTCCAGGAGATTTATCAGTTAACATTAGTAAGCGTTTTGTAAGGTAGGTCATGCTCGACCTGTCAATTACATTACCTCGATTATGTACTAAGGGCTAAAGCCTCCGGAAGTGCCGTTCTTGTAATATTTCTGTATATCCGAAAGACATTTGTCCATGTCCCCCACTGCTTAGTGTTACGGAAAATTACGCGTTATTTAACTCAAATCCTCTAATAAAATTGTTGTTTTGCTAACTCAAAGCTCGAAAGCAAGTATTTGACGTTGGTAATTGTGTGTCTGAAGCCACTTCAATATCCAGTAGAGTGATTCTTGTTAGCGTGCTTGACTCACTTGTATGCTTCATCTAATTTAACGATCTTCTTGATGAAATAATGTCGGGGGAGCCATTTATCTTCCCTGATGACGTCAAAATTTTGTATTGTTTCGCTCCTGTACAAGGTAGTCTCAAATCACCTTGTATTCAGTCTGACTTGTTCATAATGGAAAATTGACGTGATTATTCTGGCAATATCCTCATCCATCCCGTTTCCGAGACGGTTGTCGGAAATATTTGGCCTCTTATAATGTTTTAAAGCAAAGTAAATTCTTGCAGGCTGCTGTCAAAAAACTAGCGCCCATATAAGCAAAATACTTGACGGACTCTTGTCTTCAAGCCTTTAAAATGTGTGTCCGTCTGAAACTGGAATTAGGTACCATAGCGTACGGAAGTCTAAGTAGCAGCCATAGCTCTAGAAACCCACACATAGCTCATCCACAAAGAGATTTTAATCATGCCTAACATTATGACTTACTAAAAGCGCTGCGATGCGATGGATTTAGCGCAAATATGACGGCGCAGACTCAAACTTCATTTATCTTTCCTCTACCGCATACTAGTTAGAGTAATTAGTACAGCTAAGTCGCGACTCGTGTTTCAGACTCCTAGGCGCTGCGAGGTAGGAAAGTAAGCGTATAGTGCATATACAAATATCTCTTACCAAGCCCCAAACAAATTTCTCAACAAACTAATAGTTATTATGGAATAAACTTTTATCGATGTGAGAATCTGTTGTCTATATTTGCAATTTAAACGCCTGAACAATTTTCACCTGACTTCCTCAAATATATTGCCCACACTTAGCCAAAAGATGACCCTAGATGATTTGTATGAAAAGGTCCTGGGTAAATGTGAAATTTACCATGCTCTCTCATAGTCTCAATAATATAATTGTACCTAAAATGAACTATTTGGTATATATTTACTAACAATCTTATTCTTATGTACGGCGTTTCCCCGCCCCCTATTTAACTTTATCCGCAACCGGCTAACCAATTTTTCTTTTCCTTCATTTAATATACCAGTTTAGATATACTCTAAGATTTGCATGCTGAACCACATTGTTTCCCAACTCGACGTCTATTATGTTTAATCACCGTCTAAACCCGCTGGATATACCTTTCAAGTAGGACTAAATCGGACAAGTCCACCTATTTTGAACACATTGAGAACATCAGTCTCTTGGTCTCTCTGCGGTCGAGAACCTTTCAATCGGTGTAACACATTGATTAGCAATTGTCATAATTTTAATATCTTGAAGATCAAATTTCTCCTAACTTATATAAAAGTTTAGCAAGCAGTCCGATACGATAACCCTCTTCACTCTCAAAATTCACGTCTTCGGTTTAATACTTTCACCTGTATTGCTATTTCATGTTACCTCCGTAACCACTGCTGCTAATCTGTTTTTTTCTTTATTGCATACTAGTAGGCCGATCTGTCGAGCTGATAACTTGAAGTTCCAAAGCAGAAGGTTATCTCACGCAAGGCGGATAGCTATAGCCCAACTAGTAAAGATTAAAATTCTGTGTTAGGACTATACAAAAACAAAAGGAACAGTACACAGTGAACTGTTGATTATAAAATTTGTAACCCATACTTTCAAACCTGAGGAATTCGGCTATCATGCATATTAAAGATAATGTTTGGCGAGTTGGTTGAGTAGCTTAAATGCCAGATAATGGAAAAAGAAGAAGAAATGCTTGACTGAATAGTAAAATTGGTGATGGCTAACCTGCTTTACGTCACGCCAGCCCACGACCAGATAGGGTGTGGAAGTGCGGGTGAAACCACTAGAGTATTTATAAATGATGATGGATCTCATGGGGATGCTGCTACAGATGACTAAAATATTTTGCTTAATCAATTAACTATACTTCTTACTTTGATTTGAATATCTGGTGGATCTTCTTTCTTGTTTATTAATCTTTACAGTTCCACTATTTATCTATTATACCCATTACTTCTATATTCATTCGGCGTTCTTACTTATGTTCAGTATGTCCTCTCTTCCATCTCTACGCAAAAAGCGGCTTGTTTTCTTCACACTTTCCTTATCACCCTGCCTTTAGTAATTTGTACAACTCTATGCTTCGCTAATCATAACTTAATTTTCGTGTATCGCACTACCAAAAAATACCTTTACTTATTTGCTGCTTCAATCGGTTGGACCGTATCCGGAGCGGATATTATCGGTGTTGCTCTTTCTCTCAGTACCGCACTCTACCACACGTTTCGTCCTTGTTTGGGCTCATCACACAGCAATAATGGGAGGTGAGAGTCGAACTCATTTCATAGTGTTAAGTGGATCCCCTCGTTATCAATTGGCCATCGAGCTGCACGAGTTCCATATCAATGGAGGTAAAGTTATCAAAGTGACAATCCACCCAGACATTGTGGTCACACATACGAACAGCACAAATTAAGCAGCAAAACCTATTAAAGAGAAATGTGAAGCAGAAGTTTACCTTCTTAATAATTACCACTGGATTTAATTAAATGCATCCAATCAAGAGCAATGCTTTTAACTGTAACGCAGTGAGTTTAGTTTAATGGGTTGCCTTCACCCATATTATTTTTGTGAATGTTTGCCCATAGATACGAGTGGCTCCAATCACTGACGCCATGCCAGCAGAAATTTATTCAGCACTAGCAATTAAACATCCGATAAGCAGTGGCAAACTCCAACGAGCAAAGCAAACAGCAAAGCAAACAGCTCCAACAGTCGTTTGACTAAAATGTCATCAAGATTGCAAGCAAACGGACACTGGAGTAGTAGAATTTCCCAACAAATCCTGGAAAAACTGGAAGTTTAACTTCACCAGTGGCCGTGTTCGGAAAATCAGACTGGTCCTGTTCAGCAAAGGTAACGAAACGTCATTTGAAACTGTGAAGATGAGATTTGTTTAACCCTTCCATTGGTGTTCCAAACAATGTCAGTTGCCTCCAAAATCCGTTGCTTATACTACGCAGATTCCAGACAAACTTACTTATTCCCTGTAGTTTCAATTTCAGTTGATGCATGTAGAGTGGGATGTTGACCAAAAACTTGTATGGGTAGTGCATGAAGAGCTCCCTCTAAATTTGCCTATTCTTTAACTGAGTCCTGATCTGTCCCATTAAACATTGGTAACCCCTGTATGATTTGGAATATTTCTCACTGCCTCCTCGCAGCGCAAGTGCCTTAAGCGATTTCGAACCGGATTTCTAGCTTTTCACAGTAATCCATCATATGTGGAACTATCTTTTACCATTAAGTCCTAACCAATACTAGCGGATTAACGGTCATCCATGATTAAACAGAAGCGGATAACTCTATACCTGCACCGGTTGCACTTCTGTATGACCCATAAGGTACAGAATTCTCTTGGCAATCCGAAAAGCCCGTGCTTATCCTACTCCGGTATTACTCAACGCAGCTGTGGAGGAAGTTGTTATTTCTCGAGCTGTATTCAGCGTTGTGTTTAGATTGATTTACTTGCTCCAAATCTAGCTGGGCATAACATCGATGGATCGACCGACCACAGGTGACAGAGAGCGTGCCAAAGCACGCTGACTCACGCGTATCGCCGACGCCGGAAGTTGCACTGACTGCTTAGCTGACAAACACGGGGCTTTAAAACTGCACGCCTTCTGTGAACACTTCTTATGTTAAGCGCAAGTATTAATTAGCTATTTAACTGGTGAAGAGTGTGTGCCAGTTGTTTGAAATCCGAGCAGATGAGGGGTCCCTGGATCGGGCAAATGAAAACAAAGCAGTAAAGCAACACGTTATAGTTGTTTGGTTCCTGCCAACTGCGCCTGTGCTATCCCAGTTGTTGGCTGTCGGACTGTACTACTGCGGAAGTGTGAAAAAGTAACAGAAACTGTCGAGTACCTGATAAGCACCAGGGTTCAACCTATTTAAAGAAACGCACCTGCACTTCTAGGTGAAAAACGCCAAATTCCCCATTACGGCCGAAGGAGAGAGCCAGGCGTCTGAAGCTCACCTCTACTTTTCAGCTTCCACCAAACCAACTCCCTGTTGTTTCAATCCCATAAGAAAAACACTGACTGCAACATGGAAGCTTCAAATTCTCTACAGTAGGTTTCACCTAGTAGTTTGTTTGCTATACAGGAGACCGTCAGCTGCAGTCAACCAGCTATAGTGAGGTACCAGACAACGTACACGTTGGTCGCCACCGGAAAGAACACGATAACCTTGGTGGGCGGTCTGGAGCAAACTGCAGTATCGAAGCACGGACAGCTAGAAAACCAGTAGCTACGAGGCGCAACCATGTTGCCTTAAAACTCTTATACTCTAATGTACCCTAATCGAAATTCAATACAAGTAAGTTTAAGCCGACAGATGTCCAAAATCAATGGAGTTCCATCTGTCTATGCTGATCCCACGACATAAACACGCCTCCTGAGTCACCCAAACTCGCTGCAGTACAGTGCACCCCGATTATTTTGGTTAACATCAAACTCAACTGCTATCTACTAATCGAATGCGCAACGCCCCAATTAAAGTGCGATACTAAATTACATCCCGTTAACAAAACGTTCCGTGGATCCCATCAACAGACAGATGTGCAGAAAAGATCAAGAGAACTGTGATTGTACAACGAGTTTTCGAGCTTACAAATTCCTCTTCTGATGGTCAGGTAAAGGACCAGAAGCCATGTGACTACATCTCCCTGGCTCTTTCCCTTGAAAATTTTTATCAGTACCCCGTTGACAATGATTCCCGTATAACGGAACTACATATTTTGCGGTCTTAGGCTGTTGAAACCGGTGTTGCAATCAGAGCTAACAGCACAAACGCTACTAGAGAACTGGACTAAGTTCCGTAGCAGGTTGACAACATAACTTCTTCTGAACGCAGTGGGAAACAACCACGGTTTTTTGACAACCCAATTGGGGCGCAAATCTCCATGAAAGCACCAACTGTCTGACCCGACTGGGTAACACTTTCAACAGTTCTCGTAACACCTGAAAGGATGCAACAGCTTACAAACGACCACAGTAATCCGGGGCATCTAATATTAGTATTTATACCGAATTCCTCTCGAGAGCCTGCAACCGATCCAAATAATTGATTACCTGCTGAAGGTTAATCGGTCGGCTTAAACTCCCTTGCCTCATTCGTTAAATCCAAGTTAATTTGATGTCTGAAAAGTTCAAATGTTTGTAAACAAATGCTAAAGATCTCCTCAGCAAATGAGTTGAATTGAAACTTTGACGCGCGTCAGCAGTTTGGGAGCTCATCTCTATTAGCTTAACATGGTTGCGCAGTGAGATACCGGAGGCCAAATTCGCGCTAACAGGTATGTCCGTTGTCCGGAACAATCGAGCCAGCAAAGGTGGTGGGGTAGCACTCTACCATTGTAACACTCAGCAGTGCGAACACACACGAGTTGGAAATCGATGTACCGGACACTATTTGATGTCACATATGAGTGTGGGGGCAAACAGTTGGCGCAGTGGTTGTTGTTTACCGCCCAAAATCGTCTACACCTGAGATTGACTGCAACTTGATGGCTGCCTTGACGCAGGTGATTAACAGGAAGTACATTCACCTTCTAGTCGCTAACGATTTCATACTAGGTGCTCTAGAATCCCGCGCCACAGCAAGCGAGCAATACTAAGCAGACTTGCAATATCTTGTTTTAGGATTTCCGCTTTTTGGCCACGTCACTTCACTCACCAGCTCCAGGGTAAATAACAGCCTATCCATATTATATCAGATATACATTAATGCATAACTCATGACCAAGAGAGTGATAGTCGGTATTTTGCTAGGGCACAGTGCTCTTGCAACCTTACATTTCATGTACACTTGCAAGGCTGCATAAACCCAGGACAACTCAAACGACTCAAACCCTAATCTGTTACGATACCTTAATCCGACTGGTTGAAACTACTGACTGGAGTTTCTTAACTGAGGTTCCATGAGGAATTGCCTAGGAACATTTCGTGAGTAATTTTAACACCTTAGTTTGTGTAGCAACAGAAATCACGACTATACGTTCCAGGAAGATGGCATCGTTATAAGGAGTAGGACAAGTAAATACATGTTGGTGCGCAACGCGATTTGTTATACCTACAAACCGTAACTAAGTCCAGGTACCTGGGAGGCTTATTTTGCTTACCGTAAACCCTGTACCGTACTAGTGCGCAAAGACAAAATGGCTTGTCAAGATGCTGTAGCAGAGCGGTTTACTTCAAAGCATTAGATTCTGTACAAGCACGTGAGCAACAATCTCAATGTGCAAAGTAGGTTACTCCCTCTTCAAACAGGAAGTAGTCTGAGTCAGAATGCCGAAATAGCGTCAACTGTGCTACAATAAGGTACGCTAACGTTTCTTTGCATTCCATGGCCTGCTGAAGCTCTCTAAGAATTTGTACTTCCAACAGGACTCACTCATATAAGTTGTACGGCAGACACCGTGATGAAAAGCCGCTATCTACGCGCTTCCACGCCTGTCCAAGAATTGACGACATCCGCCTACGGACGCTTATTGAGGCGGCTAACCTTTTAGTTGAACCCTTAGCGCGGCTGTTCCACCGCCTCCTTGATGAACGGTGCGTTCCTACAATGTGGAAACAGGGAATAATAAGTCAAATTTACAAAGGGTTAGTCGTTCCGACCCAGCTAATTTCAACCAGTGACCCCTAAAGCAGCTTTTTCAAAGGCTATGGAGATTACTGTTCAGGACCCACACATGTCTTAGCTGCACGGCTTTGGTCACATTTCTCAGCAGCAACACACCGTCCGCCATAATCGGTCGCGCACAACCAACCTATTGTTAGCAAGAGGCACCTGAACCGAAAATGTGTGTGCTGGTGCGAAAGTGGATTTGGCTTACCAAGATTTCTCTAAAATATACGACCTATTGGAACATCGTATTCTCCTAGCATAACTGCAAGCATGTTTTATTAGCGAACTTCCCCCGGGTGGATCGGCAATTTTCTCTCGCACACGCGTGCCACAGGGTTCGGTCCTGGGCACCCTCTATTCTTGATCTTCATAATTGATTTAGCAAGCCAAATTAAGTCAAACTGGTTAAACTACGCCAATAACATCAAAATTTGGCTAGTGATCATTGCTTTAGACGAGCGTGTTCATATTCAAAACGACCTGGATAGATTTATGGATAGTCAGTACAAAATCATCTTTTATTCAATGTGGCTTAATGTATGGTGCTTCATTTACGACACTGGATAGTTTACACAAACTGGGAGACCAGAAACTGCAACATTGTTCTCTCGAAAAGGAGCTTGGTGTGCTGTTCCAGGAAGATCTCGGTTACTCGGAGTAGTCCAACAAGGCACGGAAGAAGATAATCCAAATGGTGGGGCTTTTACTCAGAGCTTCCGGTCGATTCGAACCGTCGATTTCCCATCGAACAATACCCTTCTACCTATGCCTTCATGTTGGATATGCATTTAAAGCATGGTACACATGGCTAAAGCGGGATCTCACGGCCTTGGGGATTCCACAAAGTCGGGCGACAAAAGATATCAAGGGGTTGCGCCAATTGTCATACGAACAGCGCAGTAGAGTATTTGCGTTTTCAGTGGACGTCATCGCCGCTTGCCTGGTGACTTAATCTTGGCTTACCAACTTCTCAACAAACATACTCACCACTGCCATCACCATTTGGAGCTGAGTCACAATGGCAAACTGGGAGGTCGTCATCTGAAATTGGCAGAACAATGCTGTCGGTTAGAGTGTCGAAGAAACTTCTCGCTGTCTGCTTGCCACACGTGGGATACCCTCTAAGAAGCGGTTATTTCAGGAACCCAGATTAGCCGTGTACAAAGCACGTGTTGACGATGCACTGGTCATAATACACCACATCACGTAATCTAAACGACTGATGCAAACAGCAGAAAAATAAAAGCAAACCAACCCGCCTTCGTTTTTGCCAGAAAACCACAAATGATATTCTTGGACAATACATAAAACCGTGTGAACTTCTCAGAAGGGGAACACTGTAACTGACAACTTGAAATTTGATGATTGTCCACTCTTTCCTATTATTTTTGCCTTCCCTTTGCTCACTCCTAACCGATTATCCGGCAGGACAATTCAAGCTTCGGTATTTTTTCTCCGCAGTATAAGATTGGCCAAGCTTCCCTTCATCAGCTGTCACACAGAATCTGTTTTCACGATTGATTAAAGATGGGCAAACTTCCGTGCCCGTACAGGAAAATGTCCTTTCCAATTCTCATTCTATACATACTTCAAAGTTCCAAGTGTTTCGTTATCTGAAAGCTCACAAATGACAGCGTTTAGGAACACGGAAAGTTGTGACGTGCACGATAGATCAGTAGATTAAGAAAGCGTCAGATTAAACCACAAAATATTTTTATCTTTCTCGTATTCCCCTCTTCTATGCACAAATGAAATTGCCGAAAGGGCGACAGTTACAAATAAATGGGATTTCCTGGGAAAGAAGTCCTTTACTGCTTTGATCATGCGTTAGTTGAATAATTTACCGTAAGCAGACAGTTTCCCTCCTATCTCAGCCATAAGATATTCTGTAGCTTGTACGAGTGACAGCTTCATTTCCAGTGAACTTTCTCATGTAGCAAATTCCTTGTGCCCCTAAGCTACGTTGCATGGGCTTATATTTCTCGGTACCTTTTTACTCAGTATATATAGGCGTTTTGCTTCGTCTTGACGCCGAATAACGTACTCATTCTACAAGGCAACATTTTTGCCCCAGACTAGGCCTCTGAATTTCTTGTGTTTTGTTTTTAGCATGAAGACTTTACTCTTCATTGAAAATGAGACCCAACATCTAATTTTCTCTTCCTAGTAGCATTAAGGAGCGACGCAGCAGATCGTTGCTAAAAAATGAAAATGCATTCAATTAGAAACACAATTTATTTCATACTGAAACAAAACAAAAAGATGAAAGTAGGGGTCCCAGGTGTGGTTATGGCTGAAGGAAGGTTTGTTTGGGAACGTTGCATCATAAATCTCATAAGAAAATTTAATAACGTAAGGAGCCTTGCATAATATATGTATACGGTCGACCTAGATAAAATGTTTGTGGCTGTGGTTCTGCGACTGGTAGCCAGTAGTACTACAGACGCAAACCAAAATCGTCTATCACTTCCGGGTAGCTGGTTTTTCACATGTGCTTTTGCCGTCTTGACAGATTTGAAACGCATTGGTCCACCTGTAGTGTCTTCATTAGGTCACTAATGTGGGTTGGAAAATTGGCACGAAGCTGTGACCTTCCCAGTACCACAAACGGCGGTCGTGCAGGTTATTACACCACAACAAGGCTTGCTCACGTGTCCTTTGAATAAAAGGCTAGGAGATCCGCAAGAAAGCCAAGGACACGGCGCTGCCCGCCTGTGAACGAGACGACCTCCTGGGTCACATGCAGACAACAACTGGGTACGTGAATATGCTCAAGCGTAAGCTAGGATTAGGGAGTGTCAATCGCTGTCCAGCTTATCGTGAGAAGTGTGCGGGGTCCTGGTGACTGGGTTACGTGCTGTTTCCCTACAACTATCGAAACTGATAAACCTCACATTGGACTCAAACGTGTCTGACGTGCGGTAGTGTGATGGCGCGGACACGTTCAAACAGATTGGGATCATGCAATGATCAAAGTGCATCGATGCGAAAGCCGCAATTACAGGGCTTTACATGTTAGAATAATTTAGGGGGTTAAATTCGGTAGTCTACCACCAGTCTTCATTTCAGATGCGCTAAGGGAAACCCTGTTCATAAAACTCCAAGGGTAAAATATGTGTGACAATTAGTATGTCGGCCGGATGAACGAATCTCTCGAGCCGTAATTTGGTGACCCCTGGGTTAGCATAATCTAACGTATGTGTGTTGGCACAGTGTATTTCTCCGCGTATTCAAAGCAGCGCACACATTTATAAAGGGTGGCAGCATGAGTGATTAACCCTAGTGAGATGTCCATCGATGACCTGTCAATCATGAATTCCTCATTTATAACATTGAGGTCTCTTATCAGTTGTTTTGTTATTAGCGCTGCACCCGATAAGTAAGTTGAAGAGATGTTATGGTGAAACGTTTGCGAATTTTCTGCACTTTGGAAAGTCAATTTGAAGTACACGTTGTGTGGATGGATTGCGACGCTCAGTCTCAAAGTGGACCGCGATTCGCATTGAAGTGAACCTTGGTGATTCGATCACTAGGACCGTAGTTGATGAAGCAGCAGCAAATTGGATGTTGCCCACCTGAAACCACTGCACTCCATGACGTGTTTCGAGGTTATTTCCTCTCATCAGGTAGAGAGAGTAGGCATCGAACCTGGGACCATTGGGATGTTATTGTGTCCGCTACCTCTAAGCCAACGGGTCGCGACGGGCAATTTGGATTTTTTATGCTTCTTCGATACGCCGAAGCGTCCGAGACATTAAGGTGCTGAAGCTAGTCGGTGATCAGCGTCACCAGCTCACCCAATGGTTAGCTACAAGTCTGTGCGATAGTACAGCATTAGGCTACGTTCCTGCTGAGAATATTGTTTCGGAACACTGACATTCCCTAAATCAAGATCTGGATATCCAGAGTTCAATCTAGCCTCGGTTATGGAAATGAAATCCACCGCAATTTTTGCCTGACGCATTTGAAGGTCAGCGAGCTTTCTGAGAAGGCCTTGAGCCTTAGTGTGCACGCATGAGAGATCTTCGGTTCTCAGCAGCGAACCGAAAGATGTGGAATCGATGAGAGATTTTCTGACCGTATAACGGTCAGCCGCTAAACGCAATTTGGTGGCGCTGTCAGTCAGTGCCCTGTAGTTGATTACAAGGAGGAAACGAGGGGGTTTTCTAATTCTGCTGTGCTCTGTAATTCCTGTCCGCCGGATTTATCAGCTCCTTTTGCACAGTCCATGAGGTGAACATACGGAATTGCAAAGAAAGTTTCGTGCTTTTAAATACTTGCTACCAGCGTTCGGTTTGGATGGGGTCCACATTTCTTTGTGTGCTGTGATTGAACTCCAAATCGGGCGACAGCATCATTTGCCTTTTCGAAGCAGAGCTGAGTTGGCAGTCAATTCCACGGTAATTACCAGCGCCATGTTAATTTAAAGAGGCTGGATATTTAGGTTTAAGCACTACCTTAATTATCGTTGGGCCGCCTTCATAATAAATTGGTGATCTTGATAGCAGTGCAAGAGAAGTAGGTACAATTCGCTTAACGATTATAGAGCCGCAGTCATAGTCGCGAACCTCAGGTTCCCACTAATCATGCGGACTAGAATGGAGAATTCCTCGGACCAAAGCCATTCTAGCTGCGGTTTTTACTCGAAACTCTGCTAAGCCCTGTTTGGCTAGCATGAGCACTCTTTACGAAAAATCAGGTAAGATAGAGGTATTACATGCTCATTCCTGAGACGAGATGTCGAATGCAAGTATAGATCTACATTGGTGACAGAATTCAGCACCAGTCGAAAATTCCTAGCTTCACCATAGTGCTTGGAATCCGCATGTTGAGTGATTCTCATCATTTTGGGGGGTTTAGTCCGAATAATCAGCAGGTTGCTTACTTTGTTTCATTAAGTTAGATCGTCCATCTGTTTCCCCTTTAATGAACTCAACGCTTATTCTTAAACGTTGAAACACATAGTAGATAGGCATCTGGTTCTTTCTGTGTGTCTTTCAGTAGTGTATGGTTTGTGTTTGGGGAACCTGGTGATCTACAGTTTAGCAGCGTCTCTCCCATCAGTCTTAGGGCTGGCAGCAAAAACTGCAGCTGGTAACTTTTGAGTTCTTAGTTGCAACTATAGCCCAACATCCACTGGCATTTCCTTGTTTCCTGAATGTCGGTAAAGCTTGGTGGGAGGAAATTGTGGTAGGGTACTTTATTTCAAATAAGCTGGCGGTGGAGTTTTGGAACGGCTGGGCGACTTGGAGCATTGGTGAGCTGGATCCTGACCATTTTTGCATAAGTCACGTAGTTAGTGTAATGCCCGGCGTTGTGTATTTGGCCTGTGGTACAGTTCATTGTAGTGGCATGGTCGCAGATTTTGCAACGATTGCTTCTATAGAAGCGAGTATTGTGTTCAATCTTAGCTCATCAGTTGGTGTCAGCGACTCATACGGCCTCAGATAATGTGAAGATATTAAACTTCACGCAAAACTGATATACGTATGTCATACTCTTGTGTTGACTAAACTTGCTTTTTGTCATCTTTCCACACTTGGATTAGCAGCTGGTAGAGTTGTTAGATCATGAGAGTTCTATTTCCTTATTTTATTTTATGTTCTCCAGATTTATTTTCCGGAATTCAGCAGAAGAGCTAGTGTTTCTATACGTATTATTTTTTGATCGGATGTCATCAAAGGACAAGGCTGGATAAAATCTTTAATGCTTTGGCAAAAGTTTGTTCGCTTTCAGAGATTGCGAAGAATGCAATCAGCGTTGACCATTTAAAACAACTCAGGCCCCAGTCGAAAGATGAATAATTGTAACCAATATGAAAATTTGTTAAGTTCAATAATCTGTCCATGGAATGCAGTCATGAAATAAATAAAGAAGCCAAATCAAGAATAAGAAGCAGATTCCTCCTTTCTATCGATTAATTGTTGTTTTATCAAAAAGTCGGTTGTGGGGCTAACCACACATTTTGCGACCCTACAGAAGGTATGGTAATGTGTTGACTCAACATCCCAGTAGTCTACCTGTAACAATAATAGTAACTTCTGAGCAAACAAGTATGCTGCCTACCATGTCCCTTACCAGTACCATATTTACTTCAGTATGTCGTGAAAGATGGTGGCAATTGTAGTTGTCCATATAGCATAAGCAGTAAAATACTGCGGTAAACGCGTTATATGGCGAAACAAATAGAATGTTTCATGCGTACTAAATCCGTTGTACTAACCGCTATATTACATTTGAGAGCCCAGGTTAAGGTTGTCTTGCCTAAACAAGTGGAACCAAAATTTAATAAACATGTCAAAAACGCATGAAGTTTAATTATTCAAAATATTTGCCCTGTTTAGCTTACGCGTCGTCACACAACTTTGCCCCATATATTTGCGTCAAATTTCAGCTGTTAGTTTTGCACTTCAGTCAGAATAGTTTCCGACATTTATCACCCTTTCAGCTCGAAAACGCAGGTTATTTTATAATAGCCTAGCTATGTTTCGTTCATAATAATTATGGCGTGTTGTTCGTAATATCCAATAAATTAAGTTGTTGTTATGAGGCGATTCCCTTCAATAAGTGATATATAAGAAAAACAAAAGCATGCAATATTTCCATGAATAAACTGAATTGCTCAAACGACGAAGAAAATAAAGAATATAATAAAAAAATTTGAATTTTCTGCCTGAAGCTGGTGACATTAAAACAACTTAATCAGTAGCGTTCGCTGGATGTATTTTCTCTCTCTATTTGACAGGCCAGTTTACATCGTTCATTACTTTGTGCAGAGCAGAATTTCCGTGCTTAATTTTATGACTGTCCGTTACTTAAGGATTCTGAGTTGGTTTGTTGAGTATTAGTTATTTTGCCATGTATTTTACCCTGGTATTTGTATTGTGTAATAATGGTTCGCTTTATGGCATTTAGAATGTGGAATACCGTCACATTTAGGATAACAGTAATTACCAAGCTGGCTCTTTTTGGCACTTGTTTCAAAATAGTTGTGCTCACAGCCAATGCTGTTACATGCCTCATATGTGGTGGGAATTTTCATATTTCGTGTATTAGTTTGTCTTTAGATCATTTTAAAATACTGCATGAACTCTAGCATGATTTTGTCCAAATATTGTACAAGTAATTCCAATCCACTGTGCAATCACAAACAGCTGGGAAGCTGCGCCAGTCTACAGACGGGCAAAACGTTCCGTGGGAAGAGATCAGTGTGCTCATACATGCTAGCAGAATCCAAGCCACCTTTATGTTCGGATGAGACCACTTGCCATCCAGCTGCAGACTCTCAAGCGAGATGTCCACCCGTTGTTGGAGACTCAGCTGGCGTGCGTGTATGCGTTCGCCGGACATTAATATACCCATGTGCGATAGTGCAGGCGATGAAGTCTAATAGAAAATGCAGCGAAGCAAAAAAGAGAAGAAAACTGTCAGTACGCCGCGGCGTTGTAACCTTATGGTATTTCACGCACCTAAAACTACGGATGCCAGTCCTCACGCTCGTTAGGACCACGACGTGGATTTTATGCAGAGCCTGATTCATAGGCTTCTCAACGTGATTGAACAGGGGTTGCGCGTGAAGCAAAGCACTCGTCTTGGAAAAAGAGAGGAGGAGAAATCCCGGCCTCAGTGAGCCAAGTTTGTTAATGAAACGAGTCCGTGTCTGATATTATCCAGCTTCAATAGGCTGAGAGGTCTGAAGCTTCATATTCGTCGAGATATGAATCCTTCGGACTGACAAACAGCTCAAATCCGCCATCGTGAAGATAATGCGGAGGATAGGTATTGTCGAAACCAAACACTGCATTGTAACTTTTCGGGTGGTTTTTGGGTCCAGGGACGCGTGATCCACAGGTCGATGATGTTTCAAGCGCTTCTGGCGGTCCCCACAGTGGTCTGCGCGTAGTCTTTACCAAATTTCGTAGTTAATTTAAATAACGAGAATGTATATTACCACGTTTCCTGTCCTCTTCCGGACCTAATAAGACTGGCCGAAACCCGGGTACATCCTGAGGTCACCACGCGGGAAGTCCAGATCAGTGGCTACTCATGTTTCCGGTCATCAGACTATCAAATGATCGAGGCGTCATGCTCTTCTGCATCCGGTCCTCAATGCGAAGACTGCAAGTACAGAATTCATGGTGCTGGAACCACCTGAAATATGGTGAATTGTTTGTGGATACTGTTTATCGCAGCTCGCGAAGTCGACGACTAGATTGGTTGCCTCATGTCAGAAGCTGTCTGAGTCGGCTCCGCTTTCTGCTGTTGGGCCACTTTATCTTCCCACAAAAAAACCTTGTGTTTCTTTTATAGCTAATGAATTGATGGGTGCTTCACACTTAGGGAAAATGCAGAGGGCGCACTGTAGGTAATGTTTTACATATGGGAGAAAGAAATAAGAGAGTTGGGAATGCAGGAGTTTCGAAGTGTTGTTCCGACACCTGTCTCTCGCGTTTGGCCTGCATGGGAGGTGAATTTTCACACCCAAGTGTAAGCTCATTCCCTCCCATAAGTATAACCCTGAAAAACACCAGTTGCTCTGCCGCTTCCATTAGTCATTCACGCTTCTTCGGTAGCAGAGTTATACCGCTATCATTTGGGGTAACACTGCATCCATGACAGAGGCAAAACGCCTCTATCCTGCCATAGCACCGACTCGTTTCTAGCAGCTCTGTCCAAAGAAAATTAGTATATTTTTTCGAGCCACCGGAGCACACTAGTCCAGTCTTCAATATATTAACACATAATTCGCACTCACAGGTAAGTCATGTTCAATTAGCGCAAGTAGTTAAAAGTTCTTATGTTTGTTTGATGAATAATCAGCACAGTTTTTCTTGGTCCGCGTCGCCGGTATGCGTGAGTTAGCCTGTTGTTTGCGCGCTGTCTGTCCCCTGTGACCGGCTGGGGAACATAAGCTTCAGTTTTGGTCGGTTAAGTTATTAAGGCTAATTGGCTTGTGACACATTAAAGTAAATCGATCACAACGCTGAACACAGATTGGGAGGCCACAAGTTCCTCTGTTGCTAGGTTGAAAAACACCGGATTTTAATACTCTTAGGCTTTTTGGACTGCCTTAAGAATTCTGTATGTAATTATGTTAAACCTTAAGGCGATCTGATCAAAGGTATAGAGCTATCCGCTTGGCTTTTCTCACCAGAAAATTAAAACACTTCGCAAAGTGAGGACAGTAGCGCTTAAAAAGATAACTCCTCACTCAATGTCTCATCGTGTGGAGCTGTCAAATTCTGTGCGAATGAGCGTGCGGCAAATTCACCATGACAACATATAGAGGATAAACACGTAAAACAGGAGCACGCGCGTCATAACGTGTGAAAATCCCAAGATTTTATAATAAATGCTGCACTCGTAATTTAAAAAAATTGAAGCCGATATTGCATGTTCAATGTGTGTTTCCCCGCTTTTAGTCTTCTCATTTCCTGCGTACATAACGAGGTGTCCAAGATCCAGAATATACACCAGCAAATAATATTTTCAACTTTTCGCATCTCCAAACATCACCTTCATTTGTTTTGGATGAAACAACCTTCTTTAACTATTAGTCGCACTTATCTTTCTGTCACATTGATCTGTCCTGTTAGCTGCACGCTTGGCGCCATAATAAATCTGCTTTAACCAGTCTCACAGACAAGTGAATAGGCGACCATTCGAACATACGACTGTATTCATCTCATCCATTATTGGTTACTCAGACGTGTGAATAAGGGGATCATTTCTCCACACATTTGAGATCAAATAATTGTAGGAGATGCAACACCCTGATTTAGATAATGAAACGGGATTAGCCATGACATAGGAATGCAGTAATGGTTGAGGATTTGAGAAGAACTTGAGAAGGTGAGCTAATAACATGTAAAATTCATGTAGTTGTACAAAACACAATAAATTAATAATGCAGTTGGCGAAAACATGTACAGAAATGAGCTTACTACTGTTGGGCCACTTTATCTTCCCACAAAAACGGTGGCCTAAGTTTCAAGTTCTTCCCGGGCACTGCGAAATCAGGGTGTAGGTTGCGATAATGGTATTTGAAACTGGGGCACCACAACATGTCTGCCAACCGACACGCGCTGCACCGCATTCCGCTCCATCGTGCTGGTACGTATTACTAACGAGTTGCCAGCAACTTGTATATAAAATGCAAGTCCTGGAGCCTGGAGCAGATTGATACTACTGGATGGTGTTGGCCAAGTTTGACGTGACGCTTCCCTATTTGCGTCCGCTGAAGGTGTCCTACAATTATTGGAAGACAGACTTTGATGGTCTCAATAAAGCGGCCAGTGAATTAGACTGGTCGCTGTCGCAGGATTCATCAGTTGAAGCCTGTTGGTCTGTTCTAGATTAGGGTTTGCAAACGCTGTGCGTTGGTTTCATACTCCCTTTAACTATCTGAAAGCTGTACCAGTGAAGCCACATTGGTTCGATAGAGAGTATAGTCAATTGGCTCGATGGCGAGGTGTATTGTGGAATACATTCCTCCAGTCTAGCTCTACCAACGATTAGGAGGCGTACAAAATGCAGCGGAATCTATCCAACAGCGCAAAGCGCGAGAGCGTCGGCACTTCAAAGAGGAGCATACAACCTGATCTCTTGTGGGAGTAACAGTTTAGCTTTGTTCCGCACATTTTTACCTAAGCATGTATATTGATAATACCATCCACGTGTCCACAGTGGTGGGTTAAAGGTTGAAAATGAAGCCATTAGGTTTCCTTTTGCATATTCTGACTTGATTTGACTTGACATATCTCTACTTTTTGGTAGTAGTCACCTAAGAGCTGCTGAGCTTTGTTTATTTCTGGGAGATTTTTCCGATGTTTTTGTTTACTCCTTTGGTCAGTCGAAGCGAAGCTTTAGCTTGCTTCATTTTGGTCGGATTTATATATTGTTCATGATGGTGACTTGATCATCTAAGAGAAGCTATCGTTTGCTTCATTATAATCGGAGTTATGCTTTTTTCGTGATGGCGAGTTAACGATCTAAGTTTTTGTTTTCCTTTGAATTGGTCTCCAGTGCAGCTACTGTCAACTTTTCTAAAGGCTCGTGACTAAGAGAACGAACAAAGGAGTTGGGGTGGTAATCAGCAGGTCTCTCCTGGGTCGCTATATTTTCAGCTCGGATGACGTTTTTAAGTAGGGACAGACCACTACTGCTGTTTTAAGACCTCTCACAAGGTCACTGGGGATAGGAATGCCAGTCCTTTCCTATCTTAGACGACCTGGTTGACTCATCAAGGTCAACATTACTAATAACAGCCTCTGTACTAATGTTTGATGGGCGGGGGGTTTGTTTCAGTTTTAGTCGCCTTTGAAGTGGCCTTTGATCGTGTTTGATCATAAGGTATTTGCAATTTGTTTGTGCGACAATCAGTCTATTACATTGGACAATTTTTATGCGCTCCTATCATCTGAAAAAGTAAGTAGTATCGGACAATAGAGAATGTTCGCCTTTTCCCTCAGTCTCAGACAATGACAGAAGTCTCCGTCTATACTGCATGCTTTTAAAAGAGTATTTGTTACCCTGTCGATGTTTATTTTATCACGTGCGTTCAAACTGATAACACTATGCAATCGTCGGAAACGTTCTAGTATTTCGGATGGAACTGAATTTAGGAAGGAACCAGCTGTGCTTAGTGGGTTTAGAGTAACGTTTACTGAACCTCTAAGCAGCTCACAGAATGACAGAATTGATCAGCGTTTGTGTTGAAAGGAATTTTGTTCTTCAGCACAGCTACTTCTTCCTTTGCCGTAGTTCCGCAACCCGCACGAATTCCCAGCACCCAGATTCAACATCAAATACGTCTAATGTGCACTCCAGAAGGAGGTTGAGTACCTAGTGCTAAGCAACGAAGTGTAAGTAAATGACTACGTCAACCAACCGAAGATTAAATATTGTTATTGCCTGTGCGGAGATGACCGATTCAGCAAGGAAATTCAACGAGTGACATACATGAATGGAAAAGAAATTTCTGCGGGACTCCAGAAGGTTATGCTTTACTGCGAGTTTCATTGAGTGACCTCTCAGGTTTGTATTGCTGTTGAGCTGCAGTAAGGAACGGCACACCTGATGACGTTCATACAGAATCAAGTAGAACATTATCAGGTCAACTTCCAATCTACAGTCCCATCATTTGAATATACTTTCAGTCTCTGCTGGTATGGAAGTTTCGCATTCCAGTTACGCATTTGCTGTCCGAAGTCGAGGCTGCCCAAGTGCGTTAATGCAGTCTTTTAGCCATGGATGTCAAGCCTGAATTGCGTTTTCGACACGGGAGCGAACACACACACCCACATGGAGAAGTTGTTGAAAAATAGTCTGTTCGTTCGAACGACCATCGCAACAGCCGGGCGTCTCGGTTTCCAGCAACCCAATTCATCTTGAACCAACATACCCAACTTACGTTCAACAGTTGTTTGTTGCAGTACATTGGTTCTGATCCGGTAGGACTAGTTGAATTAATGACGGATGGAAAGTACCCATCGTTTACTCACGTTTACGTGCAGCAAGTCTCCGGTTGACCATTGCTGTTTCGTGTCTAGGCCACTCTGAAGCAGATGCGGATCGACACTAGACTGAATCCTGCACCAAACCTTGATATCCTTGGTTAACTGTAGGAACTTTGATGCAATTAGCTGTTCGAAGTCTTCAGCAAACGCCAAAACAATCATAATCCTGGAACCGACCCTTGCGGCACACCACATTCGACCCATATGGCGTCCGTTAAGTAGATTCTTATACTCACCAATAATTGTTATTGAAAACGCAAGTTGGTATTCCGGTTTCCAAGGTCTTCTAAAAATCCAGCTATATTACCTCAACAGCCCCAGTGTCAGCTTATTCGGTTAAACTAGTGCGTTATTAGTAAATTGGTTGTGCACAATCGCTGTCGACTAAAGCGGTGCTGCTTAGGCGTAAGTATGTTATACTTTCGCAGATAAAGCACCGGTGTATCAGAGACCATGCATTCCATGACCTTAAGGAAATGAGATAGTGGATGGTAGTTGGTGGGTACTACTCTGCTTCCACTTTTTAAATCGGGGATATTATTCCAAGCTTCCACCTAGCAAAAACCTGCTTCAGATCTAAGCATCGCGCTCGGATTGCTCCTGCTCCCAATGGCTCTGGAATTATGGTATACACACCTGGGGAGCTGTGTTTACGTAGAGAACTCAGCTTCTGCAATATAGCTTTAGCAGTAAAAGTGGTTTGGATTAGTCCTGACGGGGTGAAGACAAAAGCTGGTAGATTACCTGAGGTCAATACCCACTGAAATGTAGGAGCATAATGCACCCGCAGCGACTCTGCTGCATCCGTAGCCCTTATTGTTAAGCTGTCTGCCATCCTAAGTGAAGGAAAGCGTTGTTTTACTTCTCAGAAGCTACTGCTAAAATTCTACAGAAGTTTATGGTCAGAACTGGAGGATATTGCGATGTTCTACTGATATGTGGCATCGTCCTATCAGAGCAGTTGAATGCAGTGGTTACGTTTCGATACGTATTTGTCCCAAGCTTCTTGTGTTGCATCTTCCTGTACACTATGCTTCGTTGCCAACTGCTACCTAGTTTAGACTTCTGCTCCTAAGGAAATAAATTGGCTTAAACATATTGAAAACCCGTCTTTGAATCATCTTTAATCAGGCGACTGAATTTGTTGACGAAATCGAGCCAGACTACTTCAGGGGTTTCTTTGCTAAGGTGGACATGGTTGTGGTGCTGACGAGCCGGGTAATCGAACGTAGCTTGCGATGATTCGCACTCTATTACACTTTGCATTTCGCTATTTTGCGTAACAGACAAATCTGAAACTAATAACTGTATGTTCACCATGACCCAACAGGCAGTTTACAGCCAACTCATCAATCATATGCTCTCCGATGGTAAGCACAAGATGCAGCACAGATGGCCTGTTACCAGTTCTGAACCGAATGGGTAACGTGAGGTGATTACAGAGCGGAACAGTGGTTACGGTCTAATGCAGATTAGACATGTGAGCACATCTGCACTTCGGAGTGCGTCTTAAAGCAACAACATGGTTGCAATCAGTTTCAGGTGAAAACTTAGCGGGCGGTACACCGAGGCAATAGGGTAAGTGCCTCTGTCTGTTAATTCCATGCGGCACCAAAGATATCGGGAGAACTGTGAGTCTGATTCCTTCACAATTTCGCAATGCAAGGCGCTTGGGTAATTCATAATCACCTGTCCTCCGATTCTGAGTCTATCGTTCCGGGTGAGAGAATGCCCGGTAAGAAAACTCCAGCGTCCGTCGTTCCACTGTACAACCATGTCTTTTTGCTCCCGATGCCATCATAGGACCCGAAAACTTAGTAATCTTTCAGTTTGGCAAATTTTCCGACTGGGCTTTGGGCATGCATATATAAGCAGAATAGTTTCTCTGTCTCTAGGAGCAAATAGAGAGGTAAAGGGTCGTGTGTGGGAGAATTCCGGCCGATAGCAGGCCGGCCATTACTCGCTTTTTGTAGGATACGAAGATATTATCTATAAATTAACTCAGCCAAGGCGCCTCCCAGTCCTCCTTTACAACTGCGTCAGTGTCGAGTTAAGGCGCAAACAAGTAAACTTCTTCAGGTACTTTGGTATCTGAAGTTTGCAAAGGTTCTGCAGCCTTTAACCGAAGTTCAAAAGAAAAGCATTGCCGACTGTTTCACCATCGATCCAACACATTTCTTGTTCTTTGCTCTGACTGAACAACTGGTTTTATGATTTTTGGCCCACTTTCTCTGTACGTTGGTGATAGGGTAGCCTGCTGGGCGATAACGCCACAATATTGTCCAAGGAAAGCATCTCGCTGATACACTGCCACTGTTCTAATTGTTGATTTCTGGCCTCTTGTACATCGTTAGAAGAAAGCACTGACACGCCATATGTTTAGGTGATCTAACTTCCATTGTCCTTCTTGGTTATTTCTTTTGGCTTGTCGCACGCTCTAGATGGCATTGGGATAAATGTGTATCCCATGGGATCCGTGTCGCAGTGCACTTACAGAGAATAAAATGTTTTCTACTTCAGTGGAGGATTCCAGTGTTACCCGAAAAAGTCTGGGTTCTCCATAGTGTGCAGAGTTCCGGTGAGGAGTGTTCCATAATATGTGTATGGGTTTGGGTTTGACGCTTATCAGCACGCACAAGGAGCTCCATTGGTCTTGGTCGTCCGAAAAGTTACCACGTAATGTCTTGGGAGTATATCCGGGGACATTGTAGTACAAAACCTTCTCCAGACTATTGTTAGCCCCTTGTTTACTGAACTAATAGGTATGCTAATCATTTGTATTGACCTACTTACAGGTGGTTCTTGATTACTGTTTTCTGTCTATATGCGCTGACTGTGTTTACAATAGAAGAAACCGCTTCGGCGGCCCTCCGGCAAACCTTTGCAACCATCACTGGATATGCACTGATATCCCAGTGAACACTGGCTCGAAAATAGGCCTTTGAGCTGCATGTGCAGTGAGTTGGTATTCGGCTGCTTCGTTTATGTTAAAGGCTGCTGTCTGCTTTAAGAAATCTAGCATAAACAGACGTTGCGGGTGGTGCCTGATTTTCGTTCCCATAAGTACTGCTTGACTCTCGTAGACACAATCGGTTTTCTGCCAGCGTTCTGTCGGTTGGAGAGGAAAACTGTGCTGAGGACTTGCGTGTTTGTGGCTTGTGAGAAGCAACACGTGCAACCTTCCGTTGCTTCGTAGCCACTACGTCCCTCTGGTGCAAGAGGGCTTCCAAAGAAGTAACCTTAAGCTTCATTCTATGATCAGTTTTTGCCATTAACCGGTTGCGCTTCTGAACTAAGATGCAAGTGAGCTTAACGCATGGGATGATCCAGCACGCAGTACAAACCCAAATAAAAGCTTGGGGACGCTTTCGCTCGCGCAACGGTTTATCGGGACGAAGTTGCACACTTCGGATGATATCCTTGGAAACAATGCCAGCAAGCTAAACCTACTTGAGCTAATTGCTGGCATTCACCCAACAAGTAGATAGCTTTTGGCTGAAGGCCTTCTGAAGGAGCGTTTGCCTGATTTCTACTATCCAACCTGGTGTCATTACTTGACCCAGTGAGTTGGTTGATGTTCTGTCATTTTTTCCCGCTTTTATAGCTGCGTATATCGGTCAGGCGAACGCTTCGGTTCCAAGGATCAAATGAACAGTTTGCGCGGACGCGTGATTCATGGGATGTGTATTGCAGGTGCTCTGACTTGCAAGGTCACGAAGAGTGGTGTAAATGAAACCTGAAAGCGAATCTGAACAGCACATTGGACACAGAATCAGAGGTCACAAATTCCTCCACAGCTACAATACAATCCACAAGATTGGAATAAGTCTAGACTTTACGGTCTGACCCGAGGATTCTGTATCGATTGGTGCCATACAGAAAGGCAACCGACTTAAATTGAATGATTTTTCCGCTTGCGCTTATGCACTGCTGACAGCTACAATACTTGGCTTTGTGAGGACTTTATTACTAATTGTTACTTCCAAGTGTGATGGACCAACATGTAGAGCTGGTAAATCCGGTTCGAAGGAAAGCACGGAGAGTACTCTGCGAGCAGATGGAATGAATATATAGCAGAATACTTCAGTTGTCGCGGGAGCACGCACCGAAAGCCTATACGAGGTGAGATTGAACTAAATCGGCAAATGGCACTTGAGAGGGAGCAATATACATGAGCCGCAACGCCGTGGACACTCAGTGAGTGTGGGACAACGGCGAATTGAATTCACAACAGCATTCGCCCGAACCCAGGTGTCTTCAAACCTTTCACAACCCGGGCCACATGTTGTGAGGTAAACTTATGTCGGGCCATATTCAGTCTGCCATCAAATTAATATCAAAATTTCACGTCATAAATTTTTGTTGTAAATTTGTAATGTGAAGAGTGAAACTGGGAACCTGAGATCTACTTTTTGAGCAATTTAAGGTCTTTTCAGTAGAGACACTAGAGGGACTTCTCTTTTGTTCATTACAAACAAATGGTGCATCAGTTAAATTTGCCAAAACCTGGCGCCATTATCTTTTGTACTCATAACCTCCATACATTTTGTAATCTAAATAATGTCGTCTGTACGAAAAAAACCAGACTAGAATTTAGTACTTCATGATAAGGCTGTGATCCCGTATAAATATTAACGAGGACCGCATTTGGCGCGCTGGCCGGACTTTGGATGTCCCTGGCTTAATGTAATCTCTACCAAGCTTTAACAAATGAGAAACTGTGGTATCATAATGCGGGTACCGAGGAGTCGGTTTTAATCATCAAAGCAATCCTTTTATAAGGTCAATGCACGAGCCTTATATTTGTGTATCAATCCAATAGGCCAGAGCGGCACACCCTCAGGTTCATTTTGACGGCGAGCCAGTATGTTTGCCTAGGGCGACTAAATTCAAAATTTCGTATAGTTTTGATCTGTACTTATTGCATACACGGCGGCTCACCAAACGCCTTTCAACCTAATCTCACCACCGAACGAATAATCACAATTACTGTTGACTTGTAATCTATCGGTTCAGTTGCAAATAAATCCTGTAACAAATGTTTGATTTTTCAATTCGCAAAGCACAATATCGGATGCATTCAAATAGCAGCAGGCGGAGGACTATGGTTAGCCGACTGACGCCACATAAATGGGATCATGACATGATGCCTTTGTCGAGTGTTGACTTCGTGGGTACAATAAGTGCAAGTGAAAGCAAATACTTCTTCTGATACACGCTTATGATCAAACGACTGTTACATGTATTACTTTTAGCTAACCTGTTTTTCTATTCGCAACTGGACCACAACCGCTTATCCCGGTGGTCTGCATAAGTTGACCTACCAGTCAATACTGCCAAGTGCCCATTAATGAGACTGGGGAGGGGTAGTAATGGATGCGCGTGCACCCTGGCCGATCAGCCGCTGCATCCCACCAGTACCGTAAAGGATCTAGGCGTACTCTCAAGCTGTGATCTGAAGTCTGTCAACAACACGAACAGAGTGTACACAAACTGACTACGCCTGTTTGAACACTTAGATGCAGGTTTGCACTCGGCTTGAAGAGATTGCCACCCGTCTATCCTCCCCCATGAGAAGGCCGGTGCTTGAGTACGGATTACCCATCTGTTGTCCGATCACAATAGGTGAGCTGCAATGACTGGAACTACTCAAGCAATTAGTCACTCGACACATCCTCCTATTACGGGTTATGTCGTACGAGGACCGATGTAGGATACTATGACTTTACATCCTGTCGTATCATCGGCTTCCAGTTGGTCTCATTATGACCCACCGTATATTGCACTTGGAGCACTTCCTTATGTTGAAGCCCGTGCTAATATTTTGTGTACCGAGCAGCACACGCGCACCACGGTACAAAATAGTTGTACGGGATTTAAGGCACATCTGTTTTGCTTCAAGCGTCGAGCGGTGATATCTTGAAACCGATTGCCAGAGACGCTCGACGCTTGGCGCGCACATTACAAGATACAGGAATAAGGAGGGTTTCGCACCCGGATTAGATGTACTGCTGCTGAAACATTCTGACACCGCGCAGGAACCAGCGACGTGATTCCATGCAGGTGCCCGATTCAACTAAGATGGAGCGACATAGATTTTTATCTTCTTGCTCTCTGTTCTTCGTATTCAGTATTCAGTATTCCCTACCAACAGTCACGTTACAATAAGGTGCAGAAGGAACAAGTGGAGGAACACTTCGATGGCGGAACATAGAACCTACCTGCTCGAGATTGGAAACAAGCGTGGCCAAGCAGGTAGCGGGGTCAGGAGCAGGGCGCAGGATTCCCCGCGCCCATGCGGAGTCCATTTGGGGGAAATCGGGAACCCATTGAAAACCGAGGTACGGTAAAATGCCTAGGTGTGACATCCGAAGAAACAGCAGTGGGGCGGAATGGCAATGCAGTATCCGCTTCAATTCATTCCAACATAGGTCACCTGGGACATCATCGAGCGCCGCAACATTCTCGACTACTGCCTGTAATTAATGGGTGAGAAAGGAATATTGGTAAGCATGCAAAAAGAATGAGTGGATTGAACAACGGTATGCTTGATTTAACGCTAAGCTGTACTATGATTGAGGATCTACACTCACCTCCTAAAATCGAATTTTCAAACCAACAGTGTACCATCGCTATTAGGAACTGAAACCTACGACACTGGTATTTAGTTCGAAGCCATCATTAATGTTACTGATAAAACCTACAGCATAAATTTAAAAATAAACAGTAGGAGCAAGACACCAGCTTTTCCTCTCGTTTGTATGTATTTATATCTTCACCAACAAACTGTTGTCTTAAATTACCGGTTATCGTAAACAGCACTGAGGACGCGATACAAAACGCGTGCATCTGCCGAACTTCGTCTTCTCATTGTACTTTTCAAATTACTGAGGATAACTAACTGTTTTAAAGAAGACATAGTTAACAGCTCATCGGATGAACATGTTCGGGCGACTGGGATGTAGAAATCTATGGATCAAATTTAAGATTGATTCGCCATCGCGTATTGTTGAGCAGTCCGGCAAAATAATGATGTTTACTAAAGGATAGTCACTGATCCTGGCGCATTCACGCTTCAGGTTAAAGTAATCGCCGTGGCAATCGTTTCGTAATCGACGTCACGTGTGAAACCATCTCCGTGCCTCACTAACTAAAATGGACAGAACTTCCTTTATGTGCTTCATCACTCCATGCCTCCTTAGCAAACTTATGAAATGTGAACTTCGTCAAACGTTTAGGGTTGCAAGGTTAAACCTGCTATTCGTTGGAACAGCTGGTCATATGCCAAGTACTTCCTAATTCCGATTGACCGTTACAGAAATGGAGTGAAAATAAATCTGCATTATTTTATGGATCTTCATTGCGTGGTGCTAGGCGACTTAGAAACACGGGTACTACTCATGTAGAAACACAATAAAAGACGTCTCATGGCAATTCACTCTCGCAGAGAGCTCTTCAGTGTCTACGTAAATCATGTCGTCTTCCTAGCAGCCATCTTACTTTTCTTTGTCAGCCATATTCCGGGCTCTAGCGATTTAAAGGCATTCCAAATAGTGCATTTGAATCAGCTTCGGACTTTTTCACCTAACATGTGCTATCTGCTCTCTACACCTGATTATTTCAAGAATCTTTTGGCGGTCTTCTTTGGTAAAAGTACTTTCATGGTTACTGTGACTGTCCTACTCTGTCCAAAGTTTGGGTACAATGTTTAACATACAACACATGACCAACTCAAACACCTATGAATAATTAATTTGGTAAAACCGGATACAAATCATAAGGATCTTTCTCCGCAATGTGATATTGTTGCTACGGAAAGTAATTCGAAGTGATGACCGTGTCCCTTTTTCTTTTATGTTTATTCATCTGTAAAATATTTCGTCTTTATGATGACATTTTAGTTAATCTGCAGTTAATAATATAAAATGAGAGAAATGCCCCCATCCGGATAGGTGAGACTTTTCTTGAATTGAAACATCGGCGTCCCCATCCGCGTGCTATATTTAATTCCAACCTACTTGGAATCAGTGAAAACGTTCCACTGCATATCCATTACAGACAAATCCTCAGTTGTTCCTGTCCATCCATGAAGCCTCATTGGCTGAAGTTAGGTCCTCAGCTCTGTTATGTCACGCATTTACAAATGATGAACTCTTCAACAAATCACGGGCAATGCATATTTTCAGCAAAACAAATATTCCCATTGCATTCAGATGAATCAAGACCAGAAATCAGTTCAGGGTTAAGAATGGTTTTCAGTAAACTCTCTTCAGACCCAAACGTTTACATAACACTGATTGTGTGGGGTAAGCGTCAAATCGGGCTGGGATTAATTTTTAAGGTGTTTGAACGATCAAGATCGATGACTAAAATGCGGCTACAGATGGTTGGGAAAGTGCACCAAAGGAAACTGAATACAAGCTTCAGCAGCCTGAAGTAAATAGGTAAGGTCACGAAGGGAATTAAGTGACCATGTCAGTCGGCCACGATAGTAGTATCGGCCGTATGAATCGTTTAGGTACACATAATTCCGGCTTCAGATGGTGGATGTAAATAGCCTTGGCAATAGACAAGATTTGCTTTCGGAAGCCTTGCGAGAAGCATTCAGGTAGTGAGTAGATGACTTTGAAGTCATCCTCAGATCCAGTATGGCCACTTTCGGGGAGGTGCGACATGACTGAGCTGTCTGAGGATCTCATTCCGCCTTTGTAAAACCCCGCCAGGATGTGTTCGCGAATCCTCTATGATAGACGTCTCGTTGTACGACCCACGTATCGTGCACCACAGGAGCACGAGTACTGATAAACAAGCATTGAACGGGTCAACGATGGCAGACTATCTTTCAAGGGTTTTGCAAGCAATGGATTGTTGTAATAAACAATTCTCAAGTGGGCTGCGAAATAAGTTTTCTCGACAGCATCTTTTAGACGTCGATATAAGATATCAGCTGCAGTATCGCCCTTAAATGGCAAATGTATGAACAGCTCTTTCTTGGGAGCAATGCTCCTAGGTGGCTTTCGCTTTCTTACTTTTAGATGCTTCATGATTAACTTAACTGGGTAAGCATTTCACGAAGGGTGTCGCTGATTCTCTGTCGCACTTCGTTAACGGTATCCGGAGTGCAAATACTGTGCGCCATAAAGGCAAGAGATCGGATCAAACTCCTCTTGTGCTGTAAAGGCACTGCGCTGTGAAAGTTGGTGTACTGTCTCATCAACGTATGCTTTCTGTGTACCTTTCTGCTACATGAGCCATCCGGGTTGCGGATGACCTCTACATCCAAGAAAGGCAGACGGTTTCCATTTTCGTGCTCATAGGTGAAGCCTAGATTCCGTTTAACGCTTGAGGCCTTGTGCCGTGACTAGGCGATTTGCGGAAATTGCTAACACGTGGGGCTAGCTGCTGCCCACTGCACAGTTCGTAATTGGCAAGGCAGTAGAAGCTTAGCCAGGCTATATCATATACAACTGTCAAGCATGCAGGTCCGCGGATGTCACCCATGGCGAAGTGGCACTAGCGGCTGGCGTCCGGAATTCATAGGGGTGGAACCAGGCAGGGGTCAGCTGGAAGTCGCACCATTGACGAGATACAGAATGTCAAAACACCAGTTATTGGTGTTTTCCGGACTAGTCTAAGCCTGCTGAAGGAGAGTGAGCATAATAAAGTATCGGAATTACATCTTAATGTTCCAATGTATTGGGACATTTTTGCCATAACTCCGCATTTATATTCCCGAGACCAAAAAGCAGGTTCATTATACATTAGTCGCATTGAGAATGTAATCGAACGTCCAATATTCCACCGAAATCTAACTGACTTAGAGCTGAGTTGGTGGACAAAAAGCAAAATAATAGACTACGTAACCATTTTTAATGGCAGTAACCATGCATCGGGATCCTAAAACTTCTGGATAACTGCGTTTTATACCGGTGTTCGTCAAGGTGAGTTAAGCTCTGGTGTACCTTTTGCATCATAATGCAGATGCAGCGCTGGTCCAGCTAAACCGATCATGAAGCGCCAAACTATTAATTGTGCAGGGCAACTACATCGAGATGGTTGATTGAGCTGATGAAGTCCGCTTCACCCTTCTGGCATTAATTAAATCTTCACATTACGCAAACAAATTGAATCCTACTTTTATGGCTCAACTAAGGACGAAACGCGTAAAAGCAAGCCTTCCATCCCATCAAGAGCTGTAAGTGGGACTTTGCAGACATTTTCCCATCCATTTCGATCCAAACGCACTTATTCCGAGGTGTTGTACTAAGATTACTCTTATGCCTAAGTCCTGAAAAACAGGGATGCAGGCGCTATCGTTCTGGATTTCTTACAGAGCACTGATGCGGAACTCGGACTACGGGCAAGTAGTTCATAGCCGATTCCAACAGCAACTTTGCAACACTTAACTTGGGCCAGGGAGTGCGTAGCTTCAGTGAAACCTAGTTAAATGGGAGACAGTTCACAATAGTCAGTAACCAGTGCATATGAGTGAGACGCGCATGTTGTAAGAGTTTCTCCTATCTGGCTAGCTCAGGGCGACCTGTATGCTCCACTCGTTTCGCGTAAATATCACCTATGCATTTCGGCTTGCGATCCGAGACAAATGACGTTGAAATCGCTATGCCTGGCATGTCCGTTGTTCGGCACTGCCGATGCAGATAGAATTCTATCTGGCAACGGCGCTAAGGCGGATGATGAAGGAGAAGTATAGTGACGTTCTTATTATTCCCGATTTCAGCACCCACGCTCTGGAATCCGCAGCTGCTCCTGGAGGTTAGCTTAAGGCGGATCTGCAAGAGATTGTCTCAGTTTTCTCGCTGTATTGCCGCATCAACACTCCTTGACATGATGGTAAAACAGATAAGCAATCAATACTGTATCCGCTATTCACTAAAGAAGAGCTGATTGTCAAGATGGTAGTCCTCGATGTCTTCTTTTACCGCAGCGATCGTGTAGTCCTACTCTTCGAATAAATCTGTTATTATGGATATCCCCTAGAAATTTTCGACTTAACGAGGAAGCTTATACCCTGCGACATAGTAGCCCGACTGGGTGAGACAACCAATAGGACGTTTCTAGCAGGCGCATCATCGGCTAGCCCATGGGAATATTTCGTCAGCCAGTCTAACACGCTGGTAACAAAAGCATCAGCGACTAAGACCGACCACCCGAGAAACGTGGTCTCGTTTCTGTAAAGCAGTGTAAGCAATTGCACAGTGTTGCGACACTCAACCTCGCATATCTATAAACACTCTCCAAGCTCTGAGACCTGGATGGCCTATGCAACTCTATTTAAGCATTGTGCTCAGATTACTTGCGAGAATAGAATATTATGCAAGCAGAAGTCATCAACGCTTATGGCCTCAAACCATAAAGTATGCTATCAACACGTAGACAGTCTGCGTAAGTTGAAACGGGCAATTCCTCGTCTTCACGCAGCGTACAACCTACACGGTCTCTAAACTAAGCAGCAAATACTCTGCGCCTACGATAAACTATAACATGTCAGCTTGATCACTATTACCTAACCCTATGACAATGGTTGTATCATCACCTGCAGCTCACTCACATATGCTTCACGGCAGTGATTTAGTAAAAAGGCTATTGAGTATGCGTAAGCACAGTGCTCTTGAATTTGACAATATACATCCGAAGTCGCTAGCGGCCGTAGGATAGAGCATAGCTAAGCCTTTGGCTCGATTCTTCTAACGCGGTTTTGACACGTGGAAATACAAGACGATTACTCCTATTTTCAAAGTAGCTAGTCGTTCATATCAAACCAACTACCCTCCCGTACTCTAACCCCGATAGTTTAAAGTTCATGGAAACTATTATTTCCGATGCGTTAATAGCCTACTTGGAAGAAATTGACTACCTTGCACCGAAACAGAATGGCTTCCGAAGGAATCGCTTGTGCACTACTAATATGCTGCTAGCACGATCCACCTGGACCGAGGCAGTAGACTCTGGCACATGTGTTGATGTGATTTTTCCCGAATTCTCAAGGTTGTTCGACCTGTTAAGCTACGACACTGGTCTACAAACTTCAGACGTTTCTTTTGGTGATGCTCTCCTATGATGGAGTAGAAGCTTCTTTCTACACTGGCGCTTGGAAGTGCGAGTGCATGAATCCCTGTTAGACCCCATCCTAGTTGAATTCCGAATACCACGGCGATCAGCAATAGCACCGCGGCTATTTTGAACCTATATCAACGATACTACATGGCGCATAACTCCAACCGACTAATTTATGCTGACGAAATTAAGGTGTGAGAGGCCATCAGTAAACCCGAGAATATCACAATGTTTCAGTCGACCTAGGTAGAGCATACACGTAGACAACCCAGAATCTACTTTCATTCAATGTATACAACTGTAGGGTGTCACATTTGCGAAACCATGTGGTGTGCTCTTACAAGCTAAGCAACCAAGAGTTTCAAAAGTCTTCTGACAAACAGGGTCTGGGAGTTGTGGTCCAGATCGTTATTGGACGTTAGAATCAAGCTGAAACCGCCTCAGGGAGGGGCACGCAACACTTGGGCCTCTTGAAGTGTGCATTTGGACGATACGAGCCACCGATTTTTCCATAGCTTTTCGTCTCATACATACGGCCATCTGTGGCGTACGCAGTACAGTGTGCAAGCATGGCTGAAGAGAGTTCTCACCACCTTGGAGATACCCCAACGCTGAGCAACTAAACATGTCGAAGGTATGTATAATTTGTCGCATGAACGAAAGTCTCGAGTAGACGGTGTCTTCAGCGGACAACATCAGCGATTGCATGGGGACCTCATTTTGCCTTGCCAGCTTTTGTGAAACCCCAAGCACACTTGCCGCCATTTGCTAAAGCTCAGTCATGGCAATACTTTGAGAGACCACCATCTCAACCTGGCAAAAAAATACAGTCGTTTGGAATGCCGACGGCATTTCTTTTCTGTGCGCGTTTGCCGTACGTGAAATGTCCTAGCGGAATCTGTCTTCTGGGCTCCGATGCCGGTAGAATTCAAGCCCTAGTTAACTACACACTCCTTCCGCTACACCATATCACATGACTCAATGCCCATACACAAACTTAAGTGCCTGTCAGATATTTCATTGCTAATCAACTACCAACATATGGTTCCATCTTTTTCACCTGTGTGTTTTCACCAGGTTGCGACACCATATGCACTAAAATCTCTTTGTTCACCATTCCTTATGGGCTTAAAGCACATCTACATTTTGTACTACGTGTACTGGAGTGAGATCACCGGTGTAAACCTGATTGTTGACAATTTTGCGGTACTTTGAATGTTCAAAATGAACTTTCTATGGGACCTGTTAAGCTTTAGCAGTTTTACTCAGATAAATGCATTCTTTCATTGCTCCATATTTCCCAATTACGTTTGTTCTCATCTTCCAGAAGTAGGCAGTCCCTGGTTGTATCATCTCAAATACCAATCAACATAATCTGAATAGCCACTGCCTCTACACTCTTTGTAGTGAATTTCATTATAAAGTTAATCTGGAAGGAATTGTAGTATACGGCTGCTGAATTAATTAACACCTTCCTCGTCCTGCCGTAACTTGGAAGAACTCGGGCATGCTGTGCAGATATTGCAATGGTCCACAAACGCAACCGATGGCTGTACGACTGTCCGACAAGGATGTGTTTTCGTACAAACGCAACGCATCGAAATGCCTTTGATCTCCTGACCCAAGAAGTTGTCTTGTGATTCTCACACATCTTTTTCTGTAAGTATGATGTGAGGATGTGGAACTCTGATTATTTTAAAGTAATCCAAGTAGGTTCACTTCCATCCTGTCTAAAGTGCTAATTTGGCTTGCAAGACGCATCGTAGCAAAACCATTCAGCTGGAGTAGGCTGGTTGTTCCAAATTTGACATCCGCAGCCATTGGCCCACACGGAACGACAACTCTCAGTAAAACGCCGTATTCTGCTAGTAACAGAAAACAGCAGACCACGTCAGTTTCGGCAGTACGAAAAAATGCATTCTGCTTAGCGTCCATTCCCACACAAATTAAAACTGTCCAATCAATGGTTAGTTTGGTGTTAAGTTGGCACGCACTGACACCCTTGAGTCCAACCCATAGGAAGCAAGCGAACACAGTTCGAGCAATTACTAGCTTGGTGTTAGGTTGCCAGACACTGACTCCGGTAATACCTAGCGGAATGTATGAAGCAGCCGAACTCGGTTCACCTAAGTGTCGCATGGTACTAATTCTGATGAACTCGTGATAGCTGGTGCCCTGCTCATCGTCATTTTATCCGGATATGTAAGCGCATTCCGAAGTGTATGAGCTGACGACTTCCAGTATCACTGGCTAAGCAAACGGATAGAGACAACTGACCCCTTCGAGCTCATAACTCCTCACATAATTCAAACACCTTAACCACGGTCACGCAGTCTGAGGGACTATGGTACAGTGACAGGTCGTGACGCTTTGCAAATGTCTCTCTTCCTATAGTGATTAATAAACAAAAATACGCCTCATTCATCCGCAGTGAAGTATCTTGCTTACTTTCTGTCCCAAAATTTATGCCAGTTCAAAATTCTTTTTGGATTGCTTCACAAAATAGAAAGCTGTAATCTTATTTTCTAAGGTTCATATCGCTTTATGTAAATCTGACCTTTATTTTACTATATGTTCTGTCATGTATAAATCGAAATGCTTACCAACAACATTTCCTAGGACCACTTCACAATTAATACGCCGTTTTTCTGAACCAGTTAGAAATATTTTTCTCCATACTTTGGAGTGAGAAATGGATCCCATGTTAACTCTGCGGTCACCAAGTACTTCGGTGCCTATAACATTTCGTTCTTGCACTTAAGTAACCCTTCTTACCAATTACATCCTTAAGCTTCCAATTACGGCATTAATATTTTTATTCCTCCTCGACACGCATGTTTCAATTCGCTCTTACCTTGCCATACCTATCACATTCACTAGCTGATCCAGCAGGATAGACGCACACATGGAACTTTAGAACAATTAAAAGTACTCTTTTCGCTCTTTCCTTGTGGATTTCGGATTTTATTACATGGTTTTGGTAATTCCGTAAGGACAGCATAAGTAGTTGTAAAATGGTTTCATTAATGCATGCAAACCTGTGTTATCAAGTTTCGTGAGTGCAGCATTACTAAATGATTGCCTATAAAAGCTTACGGGTTAAGTTATCTATAACCAAATCTATAACCAAATTTATGCACCCTAACAGTTTCTAAATGCTATGTTATACATAGCTAATGTTAGTGGACGTCATGGCTTTCGGGGCCGACCCTGTCCTCTGCAACGCTCGTAACATACATGGCAGTGGAGGATAAGACGCGCTATATCACAGCTTGTAATTCATGACGGTCCGAAGCTGTTCCCTGTGGCCCAGAGGCAAAAGCTGCTGACGGATGATGTAAGCCGCTGGTGGTCATGAATTGGAATCCTGATGGATCCGATGGATATTCACTACTGACGATGCCCAACAGGCTGAAACTGCAGTCTAATGCTTTTCCGGGCATGTGAGCGATTATCTGATTTGGAAGCTGGTTGTGATGTAGTGCAGTTATCTACACTAGACTTTGTTTTGGCCCTCATGTAAAGCTTCATTCTCGGTACCGAGCTAGTAGGTAGGCACGTGTGCCTGCAAGACGGGGATTTACTTAAGAGCTGAATTATTGAGGCACCGTCACTAAACCACTAATTTTCTGCGCGAAATTCCTTCTGTCCTTGCTATCGTATCTTCTCAACTATGTGAGACATGTCGTTCCTTCTAATTACTTTAAATGGTTTATTATAAAGGTATTTGAATGGAATTGAATTACTGTCTTGTCCACTTACAAATCTCGATTTTTAAGTGCATTGTTGCATACCAAGTAAATGTTCGTTTGTAATCACGTTTTTTCAATTCATAATGTTACTTTACCTGTCTAATCAAACTTAGTTTGCTTTCTTTCTGCTACACACCACCTAAACGCATCTGAATGAATCGCAACCGTCATCCGTATTGAAATCTTGTGCGACGAAATGGATGCTCTACTAACTATTGGAAAAGCAAATTGAGCTTACCTTTTACAGTGGTCCAGTAAGCGCAATTTGTGTTTACTTATTGTCTTTTGACCGGATCAGCTTTGCTGGGCCGTGTCTCAACTAGTTGCGAACATACCAGTTTTACTATATTATGCAAACTATTAGTAATAATGTAGGTCGCTTCTAATTCATATAATAACACGGAAAACTGCGATGCAAAATACATGGGGATAATATGGGGCATGCAAATTTAATAGTAACTGGGTATAAAGCAGCCTTGGGTACGACGAAAATTTCTGTGTATATAACGGTACTTAAAGAAATCGCCAAACTATATGCATAAACTGAAAAACAACTACAACTACAAATAAATTGCTAGTCCAAATTCTCAACATAGCAATAGGTAGCTAGGAGGCCCCATTAAGAGCAAATGTCAAAATCAGCTGCTGCTTGAAAGGTACCTTCAATATTTCAGGATCGTGAACGTCCCATTCTGCTGGCCTGGTAACATGTCCATGGAAGAGGAAGTATCTGAGAATCTTTATGGGGCTTTCACGCATGCGGATAGATGGGTCACCGACAAACCGGATCCGCCTATTTTGCACGTCTTGCAATCCACCATAGTAGTCGTAAACACATCCTTTAAACACGCTTGTAGCACGCTGATTTGCTGAGGGCTCACGGGAAACGCAATGCGGAGATGTACTTCCTGAATTATCTGGTAAAGTAGATAGATCCAGACTGATAAACATGGCAGTCACTGTGAATTCCCTTTTGGCTGCGTTCCGCTTCCAAACACTGTTGCATACGTCCATGCCAGTCGATCTGCTGGGTGCCGCGTCATTTCGAACAGTTGTTATGCAAAAATTGAACTACAGGAATAAGCAAAAGCAGAAAGAGCTTGGTCTTAAAGATTTTTTGTGAACGTCGGGAGGAGATGACGTATCAAAGATGTTTGTAATCTAAATCCCCATGCAAACCAAAGAGCAGGTTTTAACGCGTGGTCGTAGTCATTGTTATTGGAACGAATATCTTCGTCACATGTTGTCGCATGCTGAATTACACATGCGGGCACACTAGTTGTAAACGGTGATATGGGAACTCATCAAAGTCGCAGCGCATTGAGCAAAACAGCATGGTACTGGTAGCAGGAATTTATACTTGCTTGTCTTTTCTTTGCGATACCTGGTCATCGGAAATCACTGAAGCTTCAAACCATTAAGTCCAGTTCAGTTGGACAATGATTATCTAAATACTAGTTGCTACCCAATCAGTTTGACATACTTGGTTCTCCACTAGCAAATATTGGATAAAACGCGAAATGGTATCATGCCAAACTTTAATGTCGTGATGTTTAAACAAATTGGATTAACTGATACTGCAAAATAGTAGAGCAAATGTGAAAATGCTTTGCAACCCAGCAGCAAGAAGTACGGCATCAAAGCAACATTTTCCGCATTCATACAATCTGCGTTAATCACTCTCCACTCTGGATGTATCTCTACCGAAGGCATTGTGCACATGCAAAGACCAGAGATGGACTGCCAGTTGTTATACGCTAGAGATCAACGGCAAGACAAGGTTGCAATTCTGCGCCTACCACTTGTCTAGCACTGTTGGCAGCCACTTGCTACTAAAGGTAGGCTTTACACACTTGATTCTATCGGATAAAAAACAAAGATTTCGAAGCATTGATAGACTACGAGGAGCTAGGTTGTAAAGCAAACCTCTGGCTGTGCCCCCTATCCGTCTGCCTCTGTAAATTCCTTCTGCCCCTTACCATAACCATGTACTATTATATCATTCAGCCGTGTCACCTGTGGCAAAGGCTCGATCTTTTACCGGTCCAGACTAGACAACAGAGGACATTCAAAACGTTAGGGTCCTCTTACGTGTACCCACCAACTTAGAATGCAGTCAGGAGGAATTTGTAAAAAGTGGCGTTGTCCCCTCCATGAGGAGGGCTTGTAATGGCTCGGCAAATGCCGAAGACTCCCAACCACAATTGCTACCAGGCTTAGGAAATCAGTCAAATCACCAACCTAAGATGTCACCAGTTTAAGGTTTGCAAACAATAGACCCGACAGGAATATCCTCGAAATTTCATTTCCGTTGGCTTGGAACGTCCACTCCGCGTACATTGTTTCTGTATTCTCCAAATTTAATGATGCATGAAAACGCCCTGACGACGCTTTGCATCATTTGCGTTTCATTTTATAACCTGTATCCACCAGGATACTACAGAAGGTAACCATACGGCATGCTCCCAAATTCCAATCAGTTGCAGTTGGACATTTTACCGTTTGAATTCAACGACGAGTTCACAAGCGCGCAGTCACATTTAGTGGCTACATTTTTTGTCTGACTTTGCTATTTTTATTCCGACCACTGTACGAGCTCTGGTAAACGCTATCCCTCTTATCCTTACATATTATGGTTCACAGTGACCATCCGGATGCAACATTCTATTGCACAGCAAACCGATGTATTAAGATGGAAAAGCCCCAGATAGCTATTGCTAACCACTTTAACCTGACGTTACTGACAGCAAGATGAACCTCTCAAGCAGGGTTGCTTCCGCACTTTCCAGTATATCATGTGCGGCGTTCCCAAATAGTAACATTATTCAGATTAGGATGAACATATTTGGTCCCCCGAAATACACTTGTCGGGGACACTTTCGATGCTAATCCAAATCACAAGCTGGAACTTTAGTTAATCTAGGTATAGCAACACCTAGAGCAGTTAGCCTACAATGTAAACTTTCCATACTGTTTTGGCGCAAATATTTGGTCAACGCATCCTCAGCAAACACCGAAATCAATGCCGGCATTATAGCCTCCCTCCTGTCAGCAAACGCTGACGATGCAGTGAATTCGTCACCTGAATGATCATCACCCTATATGGAATCGGTATAGTAGCCGACAAATGTCGACTAGCAATACCGAACCCACTCGTTACACGTTGTCATCCATCTTATCAACGATGAATACAAGAATTTGAAACTAGTATCCTGTTCAGTCGGAACCGAGATAATTCTTGTTCGGTATGGTTTGTAATAGATTTGTGAACACGGTGTTCCACATGATTCAAAGCACTGTGCAGTGTAGACGAAGCAAATCGATTCAACTTACCAACCAAGAATTCCACTGAAAGCACGGATTGGCAAACATTCCGTTCACCTCATATTTCCTAACTCACTGAAGCTATGTCCAGTACCTTGTTTCGGGTCCACTGGAACTATATTTCTATGCTTAAAATCGGGGCAGTTTTCAATGCATTGTTTCTCGCAGCACATCAAGGCTGTCCGTCTAACTTAGGACGTCGGATAAGCAAGAGTTTCAGGAAATTGTACTTAATCCCATTTTGAAATGAGTTGCCCTCATTCCCTGAACTGTAATACGCTTGCCTTTGTGCTTCGTTACCATTCTGCAGCTTATCCCACAACCGCCTCTTTACGCCAGTGGAGGCTGTCGATATCCCGAATAAAGCGTAACTTGTTTTATGGGTTCATTCCGTACTTAAGAGGTGGGTTCAAAAAGAAATCAAAGACTTGAAATAGCGTGGCATCCGGCAGAGATAGCGTGCTGCGGAAACTGAGCGTAGGTGGTGGCTTACTTAGACAACAAACTGCCATTTGCCACAGTTCTCTTTGATTGTATGTTGGGGAGCAACTGCCGCTGGAGTGAGTACAGGCACAAGCTGTTCGACGGATTCGTGCCAAAGAGGCAATGTAAGAACTTGAAGAACAACGCGCGTTTCTCAACGTTTGTTATAAACTTGGCAAAACTATTACAGCTACAATTAAATTGCTTGGCCAAGCATACTAGGAGGACTGTATGAGTCGCTCACAGTGTTATGTGTGGTTTAATTGTTCTGAACACGGTAGAACTTCGGTCGTTGACGATCCCAATTCTGGACGACTTTCCACATCAACAAAAGAGGACAATGGGGACAGAGTTCTTGCTGTGATCCGTGGAAATCGTCGTTTAACTGTTCGAGAACTTGCTGACGATGGAGACATCAGCGTTGGATCATGCCATCAAACTCTAATAAGTTTGAAGGATGCTGTGCGCAAGAAGAGGCCCTGACTGTGGGTACACCATACTTTGATGTCGCATCATGATAATGAGCCGGCTCACGTATCGCTCCTTGTCCGCAACTAGATAGCGAAACATCATACTCAGGTTGTGCTCCATCCACCGTAATCTCCGGGCCTAGCCTCCGCAAGTTTTTATTTTTTTCTTAAACTTGAAACCACCTTGAAAGGTCGTTCGCAAACCACGGAGGAGATTCAGGACAATGCGACAAGAAACATGTGCGCCATCTCGGAAAGTGCTTTGCAGGAGGCTTTTAAAAGTGGAATCACCCTTGGGAACGGTGTATTGCCAGTATATGGGGCTAATTTGAAGGCGGAAGTGTTTAAAACTTGGTGTAATGAACAAGACAATGTTATGGTAAAAGTTCGGTTGCGTTTTGAACACCCCTCGTACAACGTCCTCACACCAATCCATTTTTACAATGTTTCCAGCCCAAATCCGCACAAGTAGCTTCCCAATTTTAGGTGATGTGCCGTGGTAGTTGTTGCTTCCTTTTCCAACAGCCCGGTCTAAATAGGCTCAAGTACCCGATGGATATACCTGCAGCATTTCACATTATACCGCAGTGTGTCTACTGGATAGACTCCTATATCGCTCAATTTGATTAATTTTGGCACTTACTTTGGAACAAGCCCATTTTATTCTTGTTACTTTGTGGTTTATGTGGCGAATGGCTTGCAGGCACTTTCACTTGCTAGGAACATATTTATCAACCTGCACTGTGGAATGCTCTGTTACGGCGAAGCTAGTTTGTAGCCTATGATGCAGTAGCAATTGCAAGTACGGACAAGTGTAAACGAACGTCTCATCAGCAAACGCCGCAGGTAATTCATGTCTTCTCACCAAAGACGCAACCATGTAACCGAGCTTAATGGCAATACTTCTAACGGGATGGGAGTATCAGGAAAGTTTGATTGCACTCGTCGGAAGCCAAAAGATATGAATCAGTTTACAACCCAAGGTAGTCTTTCCTATTCTGTCGGAGCTGAACTGCAATGGAGGCGCTGATTTACACTAAGACTGTGGCTATTCGCATGTTGTTGTATGTGGGCGGTTGAAACTCTGGATACTCGGGACAATAGAGTGAGTTGACGCAATTAAATATTATCAGCAAACGTAATATGTGACAAATCAATATGAACGGGGTTGAGCGCGGAATCGGTCTCATGACTAGACTGCTCAACAGTGGCAATCGCCTAGCTTGAAATAACACAAGTAGAGCGACTCCAGACCTCAACTATTTAAACTTCAGACCAGATATCAACTGTGCACACCAAAGAGAAATTGCCAACAGAATAAATTCAACTTATGAATGCTTCGCATATTCTACGTAGACCTAATAGTACATAAAATTGGATTACACAGTGAACAGCGGACACCATGCAAAAGTTACGAAAACGGTTAAAATCATAACACTTGCCTTATTATCAAGTACGAGGGCAAACTGGTCGAAAATCTCGTCTCTTCGACTGAAAATCCGAATGTCATATTTTTGGCACATCTCCTTTAACTGGTTCGGGCTGGCATACACTGCGTATTCGATGCGATCCGGTTCAACATCCAAAAGTAAGTCACAGACTCCTGCACCTGCAATGCGCAGTTCGTATCCTTCCCGCTCAAATAATTTATACAACCGGATATTTTCTGGGCGATATAACTTTGGAAATGGGCTTAAATCAACAGACAGGCATGTGCACTCCTGTTCAATAAACTGTGGATTGTGGGCCATCGCAGTATTGAGAATATTCTTGCCCTTGGTAAATCGAGATAATTGTTAGTTAACTTGTCTCGAATGGTAATGCGTAATGGAATACACCGGTTTTACAGGGCTGAATGAAAGGCTTATGCGGGTATCAGAGAACATTAAGCAAAGCAGGTACGTTAACAGCAAATGGAAACCTCTGCCAGGATTTCAAAAATATACAGTCAATATAGTGGCCCAGTTGTTTCAACCACGGAGGCATGTAGGTCGGGTCGCAGGTTCTAGTGATGCAGAGGACAGAGTAAATGCTAGCGTTTCCAGAATGCCTAGCATTCTACCGGCTCTCTAACCGGGTCTGATTGTGACGAATCTCCTGGGTAAAATACAGAGAAATCTAGTGTATGTTAACCTTGACTGATTTCTAGATTGAAAGATTTTGACAAGTGGAAGCGAAAACAGCACACCCCCCTTTTACGGTTTATGTCGTACGAGGACCGATGTAGGATACGAGGGCTTTATACCCTGTCATATCACCGGCTTCGAGTTGATCTTATTGTGACGCATCATATATTGCATCTGGGAATCTTATTAATGTTGAGACCGCTGCTTCACTCTCGCGCATCAAGCAATACACACGGAGACCGTTACAAACTGGTGACACCGGATTTAAAGCGTATCGCTCACCCTCTATGCTTCGAGCACTAAGTGCTAAAATAGTGGAACAATTTGCCTGAGACAATAATTGACGCGAAATCAGTGTCGGAATTTAAGACATTCTTTGACGCTCACTTTACCGGTTACACGTGTAGGGAGCATATCGCAACCGGATAAGACGTAATGCAGCTGTAATACGTAGCCACCGGGCAGGAATCAGCAACGTGATTCCGTGCAGGTGCCTGATCTAGTTAGGACTGAACAACACAGATGTCTCTCTAATTTCAGTATCCAGCATTCAAACCACGGACTTCATGCTCCCTCCGCTCCATCCCCCGGTGGTCTCCTACTGCAATGCTGGCAAATGAGAATCTGTGACATGTCTATGTTGCCACTAAATGGTAGAGCTAAGATGCGCGTTTCTCTCCCCATGCATGGCTTAAAACATGGTATCTATCCAGATACATAATAAATATATAAGGTTTTAATACCGGTAATCTGAGAGTGCCATAAACATACCAACAAGCATAGACGCGGATACGTGCTTGTTTACCTGGAATAAAACGTGTAAACGGCTGTCCCCTCAAGTAATGATCGCTATATTTACAGGGGGCACTTAAGGAAATGACCGCTACTCAGTTTCAATCAAACGTAGACAGGGTCATATACTATTATCTCAGGGTGACAGCGGAAGTGTGTGTAAGAAGAATTTTCATATCCTTAAACAAGGAGGCAGGACTCACATGGTTTTGCTGTCTTTTACAAATATACAACTCTATCCAGCTAGTGCGCTCTAATTTAATTGGACTCTAGACTGCGTGCAGTACCGGGGCTCAGACGAATAACGTGGCAAATATATGACGGCGGAAACTAACCCAAATGTTTTAGTTTTTCGAAGGCTTTAGTGATTGAGCGCTGACAAGTCAATGTCAGTAAACATTTGGACAGATCGTCCAGCCTCAGCCTGCACTGGTGTTTTGTTTTCTGTAATATTTCTCAGGCAGCGCGGTCCAATCTAATGGCAGTAGACTCCATCAGTTTCAGTGACGACGATGCGCATCATGATTCTGTGTAAGCCCTGTAATGCGGATAATCTTGTAACAAATATTCGGGGTCAAAATGCTCCGCTGAACTACTGTTCCTCCCTCCTTGGTGTTTAAAAATCCCGCTTCACAACCATTGGATCTGAGGTCTGCATGAAGTCCTTTGGTCACATAATTTGTACACCTCGCGGTGGGAAGAATTTGTAGTGGTTATCCATGTGCTGTGGCTCAGTGAACTTATGTTGCATATATAGAAGGTACACAACCAACAACTGCAGATCAATCAAGCATTGTGTTTGTGTAAATTAACCACCACCAAGAAACCCCGACTAACCATTCACTGACATTTGTACACTGATGTCGTCGTAACACTTCAACTGTAGCTTGACTACGTACCGGAATTTGATGGCATGGAATATAACTACTGTTGTTAGTATGTAGGCAGGTGCTAGTTAAGGCAAGAGATAAAATCCGAAGGGTAACACCGGTCACGTTTAAGATGGGCCCACACAACCGCTAACGTTATCTACCAATTATGCGTCTCCTGTTCCATCGTACAAGATTGTGCTGTACCATTCGATTTGCAGTCACTATACTCATCCAACACACCGCAGGTGGTAGCATTTGCTTAATTTCCCTTTATGTCGGTCCCTGATTGCAGGCTCATTGTAAAACTATGCATAAATAAAGGACATAGTTCATTTGGCAAAGCCATGACCACTCTATGACCATCAAACCAGAAACTGATGTAAGCGTCACACGGTTCCGCATAGTCTTTGCATGCCGGTGGGACCACATTCTAACTCAATCCATTACCGATTGCTCTCCGTTGCCAGCTCACATGAATCAGTTGACAAGACAACTTAGACAGATGCCTCGTTCAAGTGCGAACAAGTTCTCAAAGAGTTGCAAGAGCTTAGCTCTGTTGAGCCCGCTACTATTACGGGCCTAGCTTTCTATACGTATTGTCAGCGGACCCACCAAGATATGCATCAAGAAACCTTGGAAAAGAAAATGAAATGCTGGAAGGATGCCACACGTCTCACTGAAACACGGATATTGAAGTTTAAATGCAGCTCATAATGATAAAAAGAGGGCGAAAAAGTGCGAACTTATCTGTAAAATGCTTGTGTCACAGAGACTCGAGTAACAGCAAACTTGATTTCAAAGGTAGAACAGCATTTCTGAGTCTAACTATCGTTCCTAGTTATTGTTCACCGTCTGTAATTCTTATCCTCGTGAATATTTGCAAAGTGTTGATCAACAGCTTCTTAAGGCATTGCTGCGTATCTAACGCCTTCCTTGTACACCGTGAAGACGGTTGAATGATAATCCCAGGCGCGTGCTTCGGGTCCAGATTAATTTACTAAACTGAGCAGACTATGAATCGTGTACCATAGATATCAATAGACTCTATTAACCAGATGACAACTAGGCAAATGGTACTTTTGGCTCGAAGCTAAAAGGGAATCGATGGTGAACAGCGATCAGGTTATTGATCCAACTGGAAATAACTTATCACGGTAATGCAGCGAATATTTGGTGGGTCAGAGGTCATCCGGTAATGCGACTAGATGCAACAGTGGCGAATCCTACTAAATGTCCGGAAATCGCGCTACATGGACAGGGTGCCAGCAAGCGTCGTGTTGTAATTTGCTTTTAGGTAGCTCTTTAGCATTGGATAGTACAGCTGGTTGGTCACTAAAAGCGCGGAGGGCTGAAGCACAGAATTTATTAACCAGCATATAGTTTCACTAAAGATTTCTATATATGGAGGGTCAAGTTTGGATTACACGTTGTGTGATTGGATTGCGACACGCAACCTCAATGTAAAGGACCGTGATTCACATTGAAATGAACCTTAGTCACTGCGATCACGGGGACCGTATTCAAAGTAGATGGGAATTGGGTATTGCCCACCCAAAAACACTGCACAGCCACGACGCGTTTCGATGTAATTTCATCTTATTTGTGTACAGTAGTAAGTAACCACTAGGACATTTCGACTGAATCTGAACAAGTTGATAAGTTTTGGTTCCAAATCTCGAGTCTAGAGATATGAGCATCTTAGACTACACGCTTTAATTCTGAAACAAGTGGTTTCGTAACATTTTCGCCTCGTCTTCCCTGCTACATGAGCGCCTAGCATGCCAATCACGGAATCAACTAGACGAGTGTTGCATGGTGGGCGGGGACGAAGTAGCCAAGTAAAATATGCACTCAAGCTGTACAGTGGTATGCGGGCAAAGGTGTAGCTGGGTGCATAGATGTTGGATGACTTTGCAGTTATCTCTGGTGTGAAGCAAGACTGCGTGTTAACTCTTGCAATGTTTAATATGTATCTAGACGCCATGATGTGGTATGCTTTGGATGCTGCATTAGCTTACGATGTTCAGGTTACGCACCGTATTGATGGTGTTTTGCTGAACATACGTCGTTTCGATACGAGGACCCCAGTCTGTGAGATAATTATCCATATGTTGCTGTTCGCTGACGACTGAACATTGTTTGCACACAACGCATATGAGTTGCAGCGCATGACTAGTGCTCTGGCTTTTACAACGTATAAATTCGGCCTCACTGTCAACCCAAGTAAGACCGTTTATTTTTCCAGCCTTCATCCGAAATGTGGTCCGTGTGCATGCCCTAAATCCAGGTTGCCGAAGAAGTATTGGAAATCACTCCGAAATTTTGCTGTCTAGGTATAGTGATTACAACCGACCTGCAGATGACGAGCGAGCAGCGCAGCCGCGTATCGAAGGCGGCTGCTGCATTTGACAAGCTGGAATGTCGCATGTGGAACGACCACCAGCTCACTGTCTGGACGGAGCTGCTGGTATACAAGTTTTTGGTGCTGTCCATTCTTCGATAAGGCAGCGAAACCCTGACGCTTTATCGGAAGGATGTCCGAAAACTGAAGCGCTTCCAAGAGCATAGTTTACGCTGAATCGGCTGCAGTGACCGAGTTGTAAACACGGGAGTATTTCGAGGCAGTGGCTTGTATGCAGTGGACTGCATAATTCTGCTGAGACACCTGAGTTGTCTCGGGCATATTCTCTGCGATTCTTCCTCTCAACTGATCTTCTACAAAAGGTAGAGGAGGCAATTTTAGAGATTTAAATAGTGCAGCAATGTTGTTCCGTCATCGTACCGACCAACCGAATGTCAGATTTCTCATCCGTTATTGCTACGCTGCTTAAAGGTTTAGGCTGCCACGACGTCTGGACGATGGTGTATCATCCTGTCGCGGAAGCCTTGGTCAAGTGATTTCACTGCCAGTTGAAGAAAATGCTCTGAGCCCACAAAGACACTATTTAGTGCGAAACCCTTCTCATCATCCTTTTAGGCTTGAGAAATACTGTCAACACCGAATTCGACGCAACTTAAGCGAAAATATCCTATGGCTACATGTTGCGGTTGTCTGGGCGTTTCAAAGCACTCAAATTCCTCCACCTCACCAAATACATGATCCGCGTCTAACTGCTTCTCTGTTGTAGAAGACACCGGTGTACATGTTTGAGAAATGCATACGTGTTTACACATCCATGACAGCACCATTGTAGCAGTAAGCGTAATCATCTGGATGAGGACTGGATAGTGTATTTAATTATACACAGCAACTAAGCAACCACCTTAACGTATCTAAGGTATAATAAAAGCTATGAACAATTATATGCATTGTAACCACACAGTTTTGCAGTGAAAACTGTCATTTAATCACCTCGATAACAAATTTATTTGCGTGAGTATCGGTTATGTTGTTATTCTCCAGAGCCGCGCTTTTTGACAGACGAACGTCTATTGCATGTTCCATATGGCATTTTCAGTCTCAAATCACAGGTATGCGCTATTCACAGCTAAACGTACTTGAGGAATTTATATCACTAAAAGAACGATGCTGTGCGGAAGTGTAAATGATGTGCGGCACTATAACATGTGCAGCTGATTTTGGAACATTATGATTGATCACCAGAGGATGGGCTTGATAAGTTCACCCTAAATTGGAAAAGATCAAGTGGTTGCCGTCTCATGGGCACATCCCTAACCTGATTAAACTTATGTTTTTACGTTTTCATTCAGGAGCGCCTATCATGCCTGTCACGAGCTGAACCAGACGAGTGGTACGGGGTGGGCGGGGACGAGCTAATCAGGTAAAATATGCGTTCAGGCTAACCCGCAAAGCGCTGGTATACCCTCCTCAAACCTAAGCTGAACAAAATCAAGTTTTCGCTATTTTACGGACTGCGTTCCTGTGTTGTTTACTATATACGATTAGGGTGCCAATCAGGACAGGAACCAAACACGGTGTTCGATATCGGCTGCAGTCATTGTACCTTAATAATTATCGCAATAACGGTACGATGTAGGGATTATAATGCCTCCGAGGAAAACTGTTACAATCGACTGCGATTGTGAACAAAAGGTCGTCACCATCGACTGTGTGAATTTCAAACGTATGTAGGGAACAATACTGCCTTCATCGTATTGCAATGTTTCATGCGAATTCGCACTTACCTGCACTATATATCAACCTTGTATTATTGCCGATTCCGATACCTGTCTCGTTTTACAGACCACAGCCGTCCAGTAATCATCAACCGCATGTAGCCTGTCGCCTTCCACGGCTAGCTGCCGTAATCCGGACACTCGTAAACTGTGTTTTGAATATGTACAGTCTAAATAATTTTCGTTTGGAACTAATCTGTGTACTTTCCATTTTCCGTTTAAAGGCGTTTTGAAAATCAAAACATCGCCAAACAGTTCGAAAACCTCAAGAAGCAAAAATGTGCAAAACTTTTGCGCGCTAATTATTTTTCCAATGAAATTTTTACCGTGTTCTACGATTTTTTCTGTTCTATGTACTTACTTTTACTTATGCTTCCGACGTTATGATTACTAACTTGTTGTCTTATACAATTCCTTTTTTAAACCAGTACCATGATAAGCTATGCTCGCTATGTCTTGCTACGGTTATGTTTCCGTGCAAGACAGCATATGTTAGCTATGGCGATTTTATAATTTGGTATGCTCATACTTGTCAATAGATTTTTCCTCAGAACATTTCTGTACTCGGTACGATGCTATGTTATGGATTAATAGCGTTTTTATAGCTTATTCGCAATTTAGTCCTGATCGATCTAGTATCGTTACGTCGACATCCCTGCCGGCACGAACGCCAGATAGTCACCCGAAAAATCGGATGACAACTTCCGGGCGGCTGAACGCCTTAATTTAGTCCCCTTTGGGATTAGATTCTGGCAGTATAATATTGCAGCAGCATTCGCTCATTCATGTGTAACAATTTTCCTTTACATTTAACACAGTTTGCCGATGGCTTATTGGTCGCGCATGAACGACCAATCGGAAACCCGGAATTATTCCTCTGATATTGAATGTGTTCAGTGCTGAGCATCTGAATTTAGTCTCAGTATAAACCAAATTCGGGAACTTAGTATAAATTACAGCAGCATACCACGCTTCGCGGCGAACAATTTTTTGTCACATGTAACGCATTCCGATTGCCACTGCAGGGATGTGTGCAAACACACACTTCAGCATTCTAAATTACTACTACGTACAGAAAGATGCAATTCTTTCTGAGCTCCTGAACTTAGTCCCATTTGGGACTAAATTCGGGCGCTCAATAAAATTGGCAGCAGCCTTCCCCAATTAACGGTTAATCAATTTGAATCATTTTTACTGCCATTCTGAGACCACTACAAGGGTGTGCACGTACACACTCTCGACGGCATGAAATTATTGACAGGTATATATGTGTAGACCTCGGAACCACGCATGATACAATCGCACTGCTACCCCATAATACTACGAAGTGCATTACGTACGACCAGTTCTTACCCCGAATGCAATAGTGACGGACAGAAACGTTTTACCATTAGTCTAGATGTCGGACTATCTACATTCGTTGAAGCGAACTTTAACGCAACCTACCAGTCGTTATACGTCAACATATAAGGAACAATGAACAATGAACAATGATTTATCACGGGTAAAAAGCATGTGCTTGCCAAGTCCAGTAGGATGGTTGGATTAAAATTTAAAAATTGAAGGTTCATCGAATAAGTAAATCGTTATTTCAAGTGTCCACCGAGTTGAATGCACTACTACATAAGTTGATTTGCAGTGGGATTAGGAAGTGCACGCGCAAAATAGTGCAGAGAGCTGTTATAGTTCGGTAAGTGAGGGAGAAATAAAAAAGGAAAGGACAACGCTCACTCCCTTGACAGATGTGGTGTGTTAATCCAGTGTAGCTACATCCAGGCTAATCGCACGGACATTTCTGCATGTATCCTTATCGCCACGTTGTGGAGAGGGCCGTTAAGCACATGGTTAGGTTTGTGTTATTTTGTCCTCAAGTGGAAAGGACTATATCAAGTAATGCAAGTTGGAAAGCGTTTCATCAAGACGTTTTTTGAAAAGCGTTAATGTAGGGGCAAGGATAATGTGAGTCAGAAGCGCATTCCAGGTACGGGACACACGGAGGGAGTAAACGTTGCGTCGACAATCAAGTCGACTGTAGTGCGTGGCTAGTTTAAACTGATGGACTTGCAGGTTAGTATTTTGCCTCAGCTGCAACCGATTGCGAGATGGTTGAGACGGGTTCGTCATTATTAAGTAAACAATGATAAGGTCTCCTCGCTGACGTCGATATTCACCATTATACCACCTCAGGGACTGCAGTCTGCGTTGGTATGAGAGATGAAACAACGCTCCAAAGAGTTTAGTCGCTCTACATTGTGGGGCTTCAAGTGCATCAACGTCGCGCTTGCGCCAGGGAGGCCATGCTTGGATCGCATTTCCACGTAAGGTCTCACGTATGTGTTCAGCATTCGCGGAAATATTGATGGCCCAAAATTGCCGAAGTCCAAGAGTCCAAGATGTTGACTGGCTCTTTTTGATGCATTTGCAGCCTGTTTTGAGCAGCCAAGGTCGTCCTGCACGATCATACCAAGGTCGTTTTTCTTGAGAAACACGTCGTAACTCCTGGTCCCCAAGTCCAGATACATAGATAAGCTGATGGCGTATGCTTACGACTTTGCACTTGGTCACGTTACACTAGAGCAGGTTATCGGATGACCATGCATAAGCCCTGTCGAGATCGCTCTGCAATGCCATGTGATCATCCGACGTCCTGATCTCATGCCAGATTTTGATATCATCTGCAAATAATAAGCAATTCTACTGCAGTACACTGGCAAGATCGTTAATGAATGAGAGGAATGAACGTAGCCCCAGTACCGATCCTTGAGGCATGCCACACTGGACGTCATTTGGGTCAGAAATCGAGCTGCGGACTCTCACATTCAGCTGACGTTGAGCGATGAAGTTGCCAGTCCAACCGAGTATAGGGTCACAGATTCCATAGCCTCGAAGCTTGTGTAGGAGAATGCGGTGGTCCAAACGATTGAACGCTTACCAGAAATCCTGTTAGACAACATCGACTCCCACTCTGGCATTGACTGACTCTGTCCAGCTTGCTCGGGCTGTCAAAAGTTGGTAATGCAGGATCGATTCCGGCGGAATCCGTGTTGCTATGACACTAAGGCGTTGTTGCTCTCGAGATATCTCATGAGTGCCTCTGAAATTATACGTTCCATTACTTTGGATAAAACTTGGAGGAGAGTGATTGGACGGTAATTCGAGGGCTCCGAACGAGTACCAGTTTTATAAATAGGAACGACTACTCGGTTTCCACATTTGGGAACCTGCATTTCGTCGAGACAACCTTGAAAGAAACGAGCTAATACTTCGGCAAGGTTCATGGCTGTTGTTTTCAATGCCTTCGGTTTGATGTCGTCCACGCCAGGTGAGCTGTGCACGCGAGAAGAATTAGCGTTTTCATCACACTGGCTGCCGTGAACGATGCATGGTTTAACCATGGTGACGATGGAAGTTGTGTAAAAAAAGAGGAAACCATGACTCACTCCAAAAATGTTAGGATGAAGCGTTGGCAAAGCACGTTGGCTTCAGTTTATGCGGTTTGCGCAAGATCGTCTGTTGCACGTAAAACAGGGGTCCAGCGCTGAACTCTGCGGCGCCTGTTGACATGTCTATACAGCAATTTGAGATTCGTACTGACTTTCGCCGCTAACTTATGTTGATGCTGGAGTTTGTCTTCACGGAAAAACTTGACGCAGTGGTTTCGTTGAGATGTGTAAGCAACCCAGATCAGGTTACTTGAACAGACTTCGTAAGCGCGCCAAGCTGAATCCCTTAAGGCCATGCATATTCTAGTACGCCTCCTCGAGATAGAATTCATTTGCTTCGAGCAAATGGCCTTGCTTTCTGACGCATTTGCCACTAGCTCGGTGAATTAGGTGGTAAACAACATCCAGGCAACATCTGGCGGCTTCTAATCCAGGAAGCACCAGTCAGTTTCTTGAAAGAATTTGGACAGTATATCGTAATGAGTAACGACACAGGTTTCCACGTTGTCCTCACAGATGTACTCCGAGTAACAGATGTAACGGAAGAGCAATATCGCGTGATCACTACGTCTAAGTGGTGCATGCATGGTCACGGTGCCGACGATTAGTTCCTGGTTGGAGAGGAAAAGGTCCAAAACAGAGGGTTAGTCACCCGTTCGGAATCGCGTGAGAGAGGTGACATGGTTGTACAGAGGTACATCGAGGAATAGCTCTTTCAAACTAGCTTTGAATTTTTCGCTGTGCGATGGTCGAACTTTGATTTTCTTTATATTGGAGTCCTCCATCAGAAGGACGTGACTGTATGGTCGTACCGGGACTCTTTTCATCGCAGAAGCGAGGGACTGATCCATTTCCAAGGTGGGCATTGGTGGGCAGTAAACTATTGCTAGTAAACGCACATCATCACATCTTAGGTGCATGCGACACCGAAGAGGATCGACGATTTCGTTTCTGCGTCCTCAATGACATCAACATGCAGGCCGGATCGGTAATACAGACGCACTCCCATCCTCTGCTAGGTCGATCGTTTTGTATGGAAGTCATGCCGGGTAGTGCAGTCTCAGCATCCCCGATCTCCGTGGTCAGCCATGTTTCGGTAACCATAACTAGGTCCCAAGGCGTGGAGACCGGACGAATACATAATTCAGTCAGCTTGCTGAGACGACCTTGTGCATTGGTATAAAATCAGGTGAGGGTATCGGTGGTCAAAAGCTTGTTTGCGTATGCTGTTTTCCGGTGAGGGTTTATGCCGACATATGCAGGGTCGGCTGCCGGTCTTTTTCGGTAGGATTAATAACGCAGGCCCTAGGGCCAGGTCAGTTTGGTGTATGGAGTTCTCAGCGACAACAAGTGGGTGACCATCCTGTCCTCCTTCAGCTGCCGGTGTGTTTTGGCATTATTTCCGTTGTGAGTTACAGTGATACTTTCAGCGCTCGGAGACCAAACCTTTGTAGTTAGGTGCTAGTGGAAATCGAAGTCGAATTTGCGATAGCATTTTCGAGTGAGGGTACTTCAGAAATAAAACGCTATTCATCCGAGTCAGACGCTTTGATCTCTAGCTCGCTTAGTGACTGGAGCTCGGGGACTCCGTTAACAAGCATACATTTCGCGTCTTCTTGTTTACGGAAGTTATCCGGATTATTTTTGAGGTTCCGACGTTCGAACCAAGGAATATCTGGAAATATTCGAGCAGCGCATGTGGTGGTACGGAGCTGAGTGAATGACAAGAGAACTGCTTCGGCTTCATTGCCTGACAGCCGAGTTACCTAAAGTAACCGCAAGTCACCGTAGTGTACAGAGTTTGAGTGACAAACGATAAACATCATACTAACTGGTTTGGCCTAAAACACTATTAGTTGACAAAGGGAGTCCCAATTTCTTTTATCATCTGCACAATTTCCCGGACAAGTGGTCCTCTTGGGCAACAGATTTAATCTGAACGGCCAAGCAGTTGCGCTGAGGGGCATACAACATGAGTCTACTCAATTAATTTGAGCCGTGCGTACCCCACTTATTTGTGCAGGTGTGTAGGTGTGCGTGTACAGCCAATTGGAACTCAGACGCACTAAGTCATAGGCGGGCAGGTGGGACGCTTCAGCTCCTACCAGGGACAGTGTCGCTGACCGATGCACCAGGTTGGCTTTCGTTTCTGTCGTAGAAAGCGATTCCCATCAAGTAGAACGAGAGTAGGGATTTGAATGACTTCTGGGTCGGTATAACGAGCCACAGCCAAATAAGTTTGCCGTAAGCATTTGCATGTACATTTCATCTAAACGCAATGGTTGGCTTGGATGTTCGACACTCGAGGGAGGTGAAGAACGTCGTACTGAAAGCGTACGAGAAAGACGCCGATTGGAAGCAGGTCGCTTGCATACTGAAGGTGAACGTGAAAACTTACCGCAACTGGATACAGGTGTACGAATCGACGGAACCAGTGGGGCAGCATAGGGGAGTCCGTCGCAGAACACTGAGAGAAAGCCACGTCGACTGTCTGGTAGATTGGGTTACTGCGGAGACTACCATTCCCCTTGAACTCCTTCGATTGCGGTTGAAGGCAGGGTTTTAAAATTTCAGTAAGTACCAGAAACGTCTCAAGATGCTTGGATGGTAGACTTATAAAAATGAAGAAATTGCACACCCTTCCGGAGTCCATGAACAAGATGGAGAACAAAAAGCGACGCAGGTCATTGGATTTGCAAATAATGGACTACGGGGTAGAAGGAAGAAAACCAGTGTGGATTGATGAGACCAATTTCAACTGTTTTTGCTCCCGCACTGGTGGCCGCTCACGACGAGGTAACCGAGCGCAGTGTACAGTGGCGAACAGCCGGGGACCGAATGTTCATCTTGTCGGCGTCATGAAAAACAACGGCTTGATAGCGTATTCGGTTCTGAGAGGAAATTACAACAAGAAAAGGTGCACCCAGTGGCTGCGACAAGTGCTTGATACCAACGGAGCAGGGTTTGTGGAAAGGTATCTTTTGATTGGTGACAACGCGCCCTGTCACACACTCCTGGAGCGCGTTTTCCTGGAAGAACCGTATCGCTCGGGGAGACTTTTACGCCTTGCGCCATACTCACCAGCTCTCAATCCCATCGAGGGCATCTGGAACATAATAAAGGCTCATGTAAAACAGGCAATGTGGGGACGGTACTCCGAGATGCTCCTGGGGGATACTGAAGGCCTTATGAATGAAAGCGAGTGGCGGATTCGCTTTTTGGAGCGCGCGGTGTCTGAAGCGCGTGCCTTAGTGACGCAGCAGCACTGTCAACAAATGGTTCAACATGTCAGTAAGAATTATGGACGTGTTGTTCATTTGGCCGAGCTGTAAAACATTCTGTTGGCAGTAAACTACCTGTTTTAAGTGAGTGTTGTCCTTACTTTATTATGATGACGGGACAAAGTGCATTTTATACCCTGTTAGAAATTGCCGGTTCTCTAGTCGGGGGAACATTGTGGATTCCCGATAAGTTGGTGCGTGTGGCTGCATCGCATACCCATTTTAGTTGCCCCGTTGTAGAACAATCATAAGAGAGCTTGACACGCTAATGCCACTCTAACACGGTTGTGTAACAAGCAATTATGTTCTACCGCCTGTTGTTGATTAAGTTTGGAGAGCCAGTGGGTAAGGACTTTGGTAAGGGCATAATAAATATGAATATTGAACTATGCAGACTTGACATACATGGGTAGTGTGTGTGGCCGTTTGCCGGATTGCTTAACCCGTTACACCGACGCAGGCGGCTGGACGCTGTAGGCGGGAACGCAGAGCATGTAGGACAAGCACAACTAACGTTTATCACGCTCTCTAGGGAAATATTACCCAAAGGGTATTTGTCAGTTTTTGACTGTATTCCAACACACCAGGGTTGCGGTGAGAGGATGATTTGAAGCTGCGAAGAAAATGTACTCGCTTCGGTGGAACACATTTACTCGTCGGGTTGTAACGTCTGCACAGGGTTGGGTGGCTCCGCATGACGCAAACCAATCCGTGCGTTCATATGGCATTTGCCATTTGCAAGTGGAAGTTGCTGTTTCGTTTCAACCTGATTCTACGTGGGTAAACGATACGGTTATAGCCGGACATCTGTTGTAATCATATCCCGTGCGTCATATCGTCATATATCCACACACATAAGGCGCCGTCCCCATCGCCAGCTGTGACTACACAGTGCAGCTAATCAAGAGATATAAATCAGGCGACCTCTCCATCCAACTCGGACTCCTAGTAGGCGGTTGGGATGAAACGGTCCAGCCGCCTACCTTTCATCTGTTTCGCCTTTCAATCCCCTGGGTCTTTGAAAAACCAATGTACATTCGAATACGGAAGCCCTGGGTACCCTCGCCATGACACATATGGCATTAGGCGAGCGAATCGTCGAAACTTACTTCCAGTGTTGTTCTCGGGAAAATGAGCGGTTACCTTACGTCCTTAATTGCTATTGACTAAAATTTCACATGCTTTACCGACACATTCAACCAAGCGCTTTTCATCAGGAACGTCATCTACATGGTTGCTAACCTGGTGATGCATCTCCGGTGTAAGCGCTTTGGTTTTTCATTGCACTCGGTTTGAGTTTGGATGAGCAACTATCGATGATTGAGCTATGGTGTCGTTACTGGACTCCCAACACGTGATCTTTCCTTATGACGGGAATTGCATTATATAGACGAAGAGATGACTAATCCGCTTTGAATACATTTAGTTGTTTCGTTTGCAGAGGCGCAGTATGGGGGCGGCACGTGATACGGGGCCGCATTTTTATTACCGTCATATGTTGGATACCAAATATAAAGGACAAATTATCCGGATAAGCTGTGGGTTGACTATTTTAGTGTTACTCTGTATGATCGACAACACATTTGCGGTATGTGTCACACTTGTGCAAACGTTCTTCCCAGTGCTCCTCTTATTTGTTCCATAGTGGTCACTTTCAACGCATTCACCTCAAGGTCCCAAGCGCATATTAGTTTGCATCGAAAGCTAGTGTGCTCTTTACCGATCGTTTGGCCTTCACGCGCCTATAGTGCCCTCAGTAAGAGTGATAATGTTACCACCGCCCGGGTGGCAAAGTATTTACCACTATCCACAGTGCCAAGTAGCCCATCAACGGACGGTATGTTAGTAGGCTGGTGCGAAAATTTGAGAAGACTGTGAGCTGTGCGACGCTAAAAAGACAGGGCGGCCTCACATTACCACGGATGATTTTTCTGCTTGTTTGGTTATTTGTGAGGTGTCCAGAAGCCGTGATATAAGCATTCGTAAACTCGCCAAGCATTGCGACACCATTAGATATGCTGTCCATAGGGCTTTAAAGGGAAGATAATTCCGGAAGTATAGCGCCCGTCAAGTGCAGGTTTTAAACCCATGTGATTCGGAGAAGCGGCTTCAATTTTTCCGCAGGTTTTTGGGTGTCATGGACATCCATTCAACTCTTTTACCGATGAGGCTGATTTCCTTTTGCACGCTGTGGAGAAGCAACAGTTTTGGGTAACGTGTAATCCATGTCGATGCAGCGTTTCACCTATACAACATAGCGCAAAACCTCATCGTATGGGCTCGGTTAACTGTCCGAAGAATCGTGCGACCATTTTACTTTTTCGGTAATGTGAACGGCAGGTTGTTGTTTCGCAGTGTCAATGTCTTAGGCTTTCTAGCATCCTAGTACAAGCAAATACTGAAATATTGTCCCATTCCGGAACTGAAAGCCACTGGTTATTAAATACCGTTTGCTTGTAACATGATGGCGCACCTGAACACTATGCACAAACGGTGAGGGATTTTGGCATGCAGACGTTCTCTCGCCTCTGGGTCGGGCGTGGAGGACCTATAGAGTGGCCCACTCGGTCAACAGGTCTAAACCCTTTGGGTTACTTCCTCTGGGGTTACTTGAAGTAGGTTGTTTACAAAGCGAAACCAAACTCTCTTGAGGCTTGAAGCGGAGCATTTTGCTCGAAGGTCGCAGGATCACGGTTGGTAATTTAGAGAAAGTGCCAACAAACACCATCAGGCGAATGCTGCGCTGTACGCAAAAAGCCGGCGGGCACTTCGAACATCAACTTGGCTGACAAATCTGATCATTAGACTGATTAGCTGTAAATATATTTACCATGCAAAGATTTATCGACTGAATTCGTGCGCTGGCTAATGCTCTCTTTTTTGCTATGTCAGCTGATGGTTCCTCCTGGCAGTTTGCTTGTGCGTGTCGTGTTTGAAATAACTCGGGATATTCGTTTTCCCATAGGTCACACCCAACTTGAAATTCGTCCGTACGGTTCCGTTTATCTGTTCTATCAAATCCATGTGGTAGAATAGCAGTCGAGGTTCAGTTTGCACATTTGAACGAACATCTTCCCAGTTGAGCACAGACCAATGAGGAGACAAGCGGTTGTTTTACAACTACGACGGTAGGACTTACCAAACAGCCATGCGCTAGTGACACCGAGAAATGACGTACCATAACGAAGGATTATTGCGAGTCCTTAACGCAACAGCTACGCAATGAAAAGGTTGTAATACTGAGACAACATTTGGGATTAGATGTCGTCCTAATGCAGAAACAGGGCTACATCCAGAAAAGGCAAAACTTTCTCGCAGACTAGTTGAATCGTTCTTGAGATGACAGATAACGATAAAACCGAACATGTTATGAAATGAAACCTTCGTGAACTAAAGACCCTAACGACGGTGGAATGGAATCACTCAAAAACTTTGAACTAGCAGGTCATTCGAGCATCTCGGCTTCCTTATTTGTACGGACTGCCGAAAATCTACAAGGAATGTATCCCCTTAGCACCAATTTTTTCAATGGTAGGAGCACCGTATCAAAGTTGGCCAAATGCCAGACCAATGTAATCCAGCCTTTCCTAAGGGAACTAGCCGACTACACCGTTAAAGACAGTTTTGTGGATAGAATACATGCCACCGCAAGTACAGTGTGCGTAGTGACAATAGGCTGTCAGAGGGAATCGCAGAGCACATCCTTAACATGGTTGCAAAGGGTCCCAAGTTACCTACCACTTCAGGTGCCCGCCACATACTCGATTGCTACGCGTGCCAAAATCCTGGTAGATAGTTCAGCGAAATTAGCTAACGAAGAGACTCCATACCATATCCCACCTATGTTCTTGAATTCTTAAATTAAATTCTTTTGATCCCGAAGCGTTGGCATAGACATCAGCCGTGATTGCGCACATTGTTCTAATGCAGGTAGCTAATCACAGCTAAACCTTACGCAGTGTTTCAATTCATAAGCTGTGATAAAGGTCCCTTACCTCAATTTTGCTTAATGTATGGGTGGTTGCGTATCGGAAATGTTGCTCCTGTAATAAGATGCCCTAAGTTTCTTCAGTTTGCCTTCGGCCAATTTCACTTGGGTATGTTTGTCGCATTACCTATAGGTGCGGCTCCTTAGCACAGGTGCCAGTACATCAGTACATGCAGCAATGTTTTTGACAAATTCACTGGCAGCCATAGTCGGATTGCCGGTTCAGAATGCCGACTCCCAATTCATAGTGCAGGTAAGTTGCTTAAATGCTTTCCAGTCAATACGGCGAATGTTATGTGTGGGTTGCAACTTTGTACTGGAGTGGCTTGGTCAGTTAAATGTTCAAGATACAGAACACCGTGTTGTGGTCGCAGCCGGGTAGTGAACTGGTAATGAGTGCATATGTAGGATGGATTCTCGTGGTGTATACAGAATCTAGGGTATTGGCATTTTCAGTGTGCCCTCTGACATATGTGGTACAGTGATTGAAGTGGATAGAGCACACCATTTCGTTTAGTCACGTTTAGATCGTATGTCCAGGCAGTAACCTGTTAAATTTTGGCGCATTAAAATATTCACCCATAACTTTGGACTTGTAGGTAGTGCTTGAACCTGTGTAGATAGCATAAATTAGCTGCTAGGATTTATGGTGGGTTGATCGGGGAGGTCCGTCGATATAATGGATTACAGGATGCCAACCAGTTGTAACACGTTTCGCAATCAAACGTTTGGAACTTGGTGAAATGATTTACGCGTATCGCGATATATATTAACAACGCAATTGTCAGCATCAGCAGCCATTGTTGTGTGTTTACGAATGCTCATTTGCAAACTCGCATCGAACCACGCCTGTAGAGAACCATGTTATGAATAACTGATTAGATATTCCGAGAATAAGCAATCTATCATCACCTTTTAACTATTCGCTTTTGTTTCAGACAGTTAGATTTCGATAAAACAAGAGGCAACCAGTATGCTAATCTCTTTTGCAGTATACTCCACAGTGTAGATTTCTCCATCTTCTCCCGGGTGCTAAACGACTACGTACATTCTAAGACGAATAAGCTACCCAGGATTGGCAACGCTGGTTAAAGCGCGACCTCCCTGCGCTCAAACTATGCCAGGCAACGAAGATTGCTAAAGGCTTGCTGCACCACCCGCATCCGAACAACTGCAAAGACACTGATGGCTCAGTGGACGACACGGTAAGATCTAATGGTATACCAAATACTGCGTGATGGCAGTCAGTACGTGAACACCTATAATGGGGAGCACAATAAAGCGTACCGTTACTGTACACAGTATCAAGCCACTTCAACACACTTGTTAGATCTTGGTCAAATGCTTACATGGCCTGCGGTCAGTATATAACGTGTAAAAAGAGACCGTGTCTTTCGCCCATGGGTCTGCTTGCGAAAATCCCTCACCGTTTGTGCATAGTGTTCAGGTGCGCCATCATGTTACAATCAAACGGTACTTAATAACCAGTGGCTTTCAGTTCCGGAATGGTACAATATTTCAGTATTTGCTTGTACTAGGATGCTAGAAAGCCTAAGACATTGACACTGCGAAACAACAACCTGCCGTTCACATTACCGAAAAAGCAAAATGGTCGCACGATTCTTCGGACAGTTAACCGAGCCCATACGATGAGGTTTTGCGCTATGTTGTATAGGTGAAACGCTGCATCGACATGGATTACACGTTACCCAAAACTGTTGCTTCTCCACAGCGTGCAAAGGGAAATCAGCCTCATCGGTAAAAGAGTTGAATGGATGTCCATGACACCCAAAAACCTGCGGAAAAATTGAAGCCGCTTCTCCGAATCACATGGGTTTAAAACCTGCACTTGACGGGCGCTATACTTCCGGAATTATCTTCCCTTTAAAGCCCTATGGACAGCATATCTAATGGTGTCGCAATGCTTGGCGAGTTTACGAATGCTTATATCACGGCTTCTGGACACCTCACAAATAACCAAACAAGCAGAAAAATCATCCGTGGTAATGTGAGGCCGCCCTGTCTTTTTAGCGTCGCACAGCTCCCAGTCTTCTCAAATTTTCGCACCAGCCTACTAACATACCGTCCGTTGATGGGCCACTTGGCACTGTGGATAGTGGTAAATACTTTGCCACCCGGACGGTGGTAACATTATCACTCTTACTGAGGGCACTATAGGCGCGTGAAGGCTAAACGATCGGTAAAGAGCACACTAGCTTTCGATGTAAACTAATATGTGTTTGGGACCTTGAGGTGAATGCGTTGAAAGTGACCACTATGGAACAAATAAGAGGAGCACTGGGAAGAACGTTTGCACAAGTGTGACACATTCCGCAAATGTGTTGTCGATCATACAGAGTAACACTAAAATAGTCAACCCACAGCTTATCCGGATAATTTGTCCTTTATATTTGGTATCCAACATATGACGGTAATAAAAATGCGGCCCCGTGTCACGTGCCGCCCCCATACTGCGCCTCTGCAAACGAAACAACTAAATGTATTCAAAGCGGATTAGTCATCTCTTCGTCTATATAATGCAATTCCCGTCATAAGGAAAGATCACGTGTTGGGAGTCCAGTAACGACACCATAGCTCAATCATCGATAGTTGCTCATTCAAACTCAAACCGAGTGCAATGAAAAACCAAAGCGCTTACACCGGAGATGCATCACCAGGTTAGCAACCATGTAGATGACGTTCCTGATGAAAAGCGCTTGGTTGAATGTGTCGGTAAAGCATGTGAAATGTTAGTCAATGGCAATTAAGGACGTAAGGTAACCGCTCATTTTCCTGAGAACAACACTGGAAGTAAGTTTCGACGGATCGCTCGCCTAATGCCATATATGTCATGGCGAGGGTACCCAGGGCTTCCGTATTCGAATGTACATTTGTTTTGTCAAAGACCCAGGGGATTGAAAGCCCAAACAGATACTAGGTAGGCGGCTATACCGTTTCATCTTAACCGCCTACTAGGAGTCCGAGTTGGTTGGAGTGAGCGCCTGATTTATATCTCTTGATTAGCTGCGCTGTGTAGTCACAGCTGGCGATGGGGACGGAGCCTTAGGTGTGTGGATTTATGACGATATGACGCACGGGATATGATTACAACAGATGTCCGGCTATAACCGTATCATTTACCCACGGAGAATCAGGTTGCAACGAAATAGCAACTTCCACTTGCATATGGCAAATGCCATATGAACGCACGGATTGGTTTGCCTCATGCGGAGCCACCCAACCCTGTGCAGACGTTACAACCCGACGAGTAAATGTGTTCCACCGAAGTGAGTACATTTTCTTCGCAGCTTTAAATCATCCTCTCACCGCAACTCTGTGGTGTGTTGGAATATGGTCAAAAACTGACAAATACCCTTTGGGAAATATTTCCCTAGGGAGCGTGCTAAACGTTAGTTGTGCTTGTCCTACATACTCTGCGTTCCCGCATACAGCGTCCAGCCGCCTGCGTCGGTGTAACGGATTAAGCAATCCGGCAAACGGCCATACACACTACCCATGTATGTCAAGTCTGCATAGTTCAATATTCGTATTTATTATGCCCTTACCAAAGTCCTTACCCACTGGCTCTCCAAACATAAACAACAACAGGCGGTAGAACATAATTGCTTGTTACACAACCGTGTTAGAGTGTCATTTGCGTGTCAAGCTCTCTTATGATTGTTCTACAACGGGGCAACTAAAATGGGTATGCAATGCAGCCACACGCACCAACTTATCGGGAATCCACGATGTTCCCCCGACTAGAGAACCGGCAATTTCTAACAGGGTATAAAATGCACTTTGTCCCGTCATCATAATAAAGTAAGGACAACACTCACTTAAAACAGGTAGTTTACTGCCAACAGAATGTTTTACAGCTCGGCCAAATGAACAACACGTCTATACTTCTTACTGACATGTTGAACCATTTGTTGGCAGTGCTGCTGCGTCACTAAGGCACGCGCTTCAGACACCGCGCGCTCCAAAAAGCGAATCCGCCACTCGCTTTCATTCATAAGGCCTACAGGATCCCCCAGGAGCATCTCGGAGTACCGTCCCCACATTGCCTGTTTTACATGAGCCTTTATTATGTTCCAGATGCCCTCGATGGGATTGAGAGCTGGTGAGTATGGCGCAAGGCGTAAAAGTCTCCCCGAGCGATATGGTTCCTCCAGGAAAACGTGCTCCAGGAGTGTGTGAAAGGACGCGTTGTCACAAATCAAAAGATACCTTTCCACAAACCCTGCTCCGTTGGTATCAAGCACTTGTCGCAGCCACTGAGTGCACCTTTGCTTGTTGTAATTTCCTCTCAGAACCGAATACGCTATCAAGCCGTTGTTTTTAATGACGCCGAGAAGATGAACATTCGGTCCCCGGCTGTTCGCCACTGTACACTGCGCTCGGTTACCTCGTCGTGAGCGGCCACCAGTGCGGGAGCAAAAACAGTTGAAATTAGTCTTAGCAATCCACACTGGTTTTCTTCCTTCTACCCCTAGTCCATTATTTGCAAATCCAATGACCTGCGTCGCTTTTTTTCTCCATCTTGTTTACGGACTCCGGAAGGGTGTGCAATTTCTTCATTTTTGTAAGTCTACCATCCAAACATCGTGAGACGTTGCTGGTACTTACTGAAATTTTAAAACTCCGCCTTCAACCGCAAACGAAGGAGTTCAAGGGGAATGGTAGTCTCCGCAGTAACCCAATCTACCAGACAGTCGACGTGGCTTTCTCCCAGTGTTCTGCGACGGATTCCCCAATGCTGCTCCACTGGTTCCGTCGATTCGTACACGTGTATCCAGTTGCGGTAAGTTTTCACGTTCACCTTCAGTATGCAAGCGACCTGCTTCCAATCGTCGTCTTTCTCGTACGCTTTCAGTACGACGTTCTTCACCTCCCTCGAGTGTCGAACATACAAGCCAACCATTGCGTTTAGATGAAATGTACATGCAAATGCTTACGGCAAACTTATCTGGCTGTGGCTCGTTATACCGACCCAGTAGTCATTCAAATCCCTACTCTCGTTCTACTTGATGGGAATCGCTTTCTAAGACAGAAACGAAAGCCAACCTGGTGCATCGGTCAGCGACACTGTCCCTGGTAGGAGCTGAAGCGTCCCACCTGCCCGCCTATGACTTAGTGCGTCTGAGTTCCAATTGGCTGCAGGCGACGTGCTATACACGCACACCTACACACCTGCACAAATAAGTGGGGTACGCACGGCTCAAATTAATTGAGTAGACTCATGTTGCATACCCCTCAGCGCAACTGCTTGGCCGTTCAGATTAAATCTGTTGCCCAAGAAGACAACTTGTCCGTGAAATGGTATATTATCTTAGCTTTAATATATTTCTCCCTGGATGTGTTCATATTTTTCCAGATATCAGTCCGACGATTATGGTAGTGTTTAATTTTCTCAATTTTGTTGGGACCATTAAATGCTTTTTCCGGTAGAATAAATGATGCTGTCTTCTTTCCATTAGTTTTATTGGCAGTAGTAACTCATTTGTCCACAGGCGGGTTGGCATTGGGTTTTTCCTTCTTATCATGGGTTGCAACAATTACCGCGGATGTTTTCGTCCCTCTAACAGGGTTTAGTGTGGCGGGTGATACTGTTGAATAATCTGTGGTGAACGCATCTCTATGAGCAGACGCTAGTGTTGCGGTGGCTAACTCTGGATCGTAACTCTTACTTTGTGTTGAACGGGAACTTGATGTTGAGCATCGAGTTCGATGCACTGATTTGTCTGGTTCATGTGGTACAGCTTTCACCGCTGATGCCTGCTCTACGATCTTTGTTAGCCTATCGTGCTTCTGCGCCAATACAGTTATACATCTGACGAATGGAAAAGGGGTACACACATTGCAGAAATACGGAGAACCAGTCGTACTATTAAGCTTTTTCATCTGGCTGAGGGTAAAGCGAACACATCGAGAATGAAGGTATTTTCGGCAGTTTCTGCATTCTATTCCGTGTCGTACAAGTTTTACACAGCTGTCTCCGCCACAACTAACGTTTAATTCGCACGGTTTGGGCTTAGCTTTCCGTGGTCAACCAGTACGTGCCATTGTGACTGTCAGATCTACGGAAACCGTTTGTTGCAACCTCTGCACTGGTATGTTGAATCTTAACGCCGTCGGTGAAATGGAAGCCTGTCAGACACTTGTTCAATTGCTGTAGGACAAATCTAAGATGGCGGACACAGACGGCACTTGGGCCAATCAGTGAGATCCCTGACAGTAACCGAAGAATATCCAACAAATTTGCAGAGATGGAGAAATACCCCAAAAGCAAAGTATTGGTGCAACATTCACACAGAGAGTACGGGTATAACAGAGTATTTCCAAAGCGAAAGTGGAATACCGCATAGTAAAGCAAAAAATTCGCAGCGTCCTTGGGTACATCTGCACAAGCAACGTACCCCGTCACACGTATATGTCAAACTACCGAATTGTTGAGAAAATGTTAAAATAATTCCACTAATACAGCAGTTTATACATGGTCCGGGTCTTACGTGCTAAATTGGATGGTAATTCTCTCCCTCTTTGATCCGCTAAATCCAACGACGAATCTTCTCGACGATCAGACTCTCAGTGCATTGGGTGAAATTTTTCTCCTCACAGCTTCTTAAACCGATATTGTTTCATGTAATTGCGTGGCTTATCAATAATGGCATGGGACAGTGGTGTGCGGGAAATGTGGTGTTAGTGTCAGCACCTCGCCAGTTCACTTTTCTTGCTGGGGAGTACATCATTGACGCTAGCAGCACGTTTCTGACCAAGTCCGTCAAGAACCTTTCGCCAAATAGAACGAAATGGACCCTCTGAGACGTGCTGCATGAATTTTTCGTACCAAGTTTGCCACGTGCTCTCGGTTCTCCAGCCGCGTGTTCAGTGTAATGAACTCATGGACTTAACCTCTTGGCAGAGCCAGAGGACTGATGGCAGCTGTGACATCACTGACCACTCGGCGATCCACAGCGTCTATCCTCAACTCCATGGCATGCAAATGTTTGCGTATGGGAACGAACTCATGCGTCAGATGATCGAAACGGAGTGTAGCGGACTAATAAGAGTTATAAATCACAAGTTACGGTAAACCGCTTTATTGGAGTAATTGCCCGTGTCAGGTACTTTCTCTGTGGCAATGGAGGTTAGAGAGCAAGGGTGAGAGTCTTGTTACCTTGAAATCCCTGTTCGCATAGGATCTTCATTGTCTTTGTTTTCCTGCCTCGAATATTTCTACTCTAGTCTGGGTGAGCGAGATAAATACTCTATGACCAGGCTCTAATTGGCTGTGAGACAAAACGTGGTTAATGATAGATTCGCAGTTCAGGAAACGGGCAGGTTTGCAAGAAATGACTTCAACTGATTAGCTGTCTACATCATGCCTTTTCCGCCGCGCTCCATGGAGCAAGTGGCGTCACTGGACTTTACGTCCGATAGTTCAAGCAGGGCAACTTCCAGCGTTTCGCTTTAACATAGTAATCTAAAAGTGGTTAAGTAGGAATAGTGCCTAGATTTTCCACTGGTATGGTAAGTGCACACTAGTTACACCGGAGTTGTTATAGGTATCGGTCTGTTGTTCGGTATCAATGTCTCTATTTGCCTAGAAGGCAACTTAGACTACTTAGGTGGAACGCGCTACGATCACGCTAGCATCTTCGAACTCAATAACATGATACACCTAAAAGTGTGGCTGCATTAACGGTCACGTGAATGTAACACTGTAGGCGAGATTAAAAAGCGCAGTAACGGGAATGATTTAATTTGGTATTAATGCTGAAAGGCGTATAGGTCTGTTCACGTGCAGCAAACGCCAAGCGATCACCCACAACCAATTTCAACACTGGGATGTTGTATGAAGTGTGACCTGCAGGTTTCACGGTATATAACATAGATCTGAAGCACAGGTATCATGCATTGATGCAATATCTCGTGTAACATTAACTGGAAACATTCTCCTGCACGCGGCAAATAGTGAAGCAAATGAATCAATTCCGTCGGAAACGACAAAAATAAATAAATATTTATTTTCGACAGAGCGAAGCGTACCTCTTGGGCATGATCAGAGTAATGCAATTATGTACATAATAGCATTACAAGCAGATCAAAAACAGAAATATTGAGGAGGTGTTCAGTTGTGTGGTCCCATATGACCCAAAGAGTTAATGGGGTTTATTCTCGTGCATATGGTGGTACTCCTCGGCTGGTATGATCAAAGTGCACAGGCGAAAAAGTTCGCAGTGAACGAGTGAGATTTAAAAATGAAAGTTACAGTGGAGTGGGGAATGTGTTAGTGAGGAAAAGATTATTGATGCTGCGTTCATATTTCTGATCAGGTAATCGTAGCATGAGGATCGATCTGTAAAGACTTTTTAAGAGTAGTGGTATGTCACTGTTCAAATATGTACTTGTAGGTGCATGAGTTTATATAGGCATAGGATTTGTGAAACTTGGTATTGGTCAACCTGCCAATGCGTAGTATGGAGCAGTGACTTAATTTGTTGACGAGTCACATCCGCCATGTCACGGGACTCATAAACAGACATTTGTACCTTTTTGTGGGGAGCAGATTTGCCAGCCCGACCACATTCTGAATCACTGCTGAATCTTAAGCTTCATGTATTCCAGCCAAATAATTAAACTTATATATCATCCATTTGGTTCGTGCATCAAATAAACGTTTTCTTTTCCAATTCCCACAAGTGATTTACCAACGTGCTAGTTTTCCGCGGTAGCACAGCCCAATGTGCGGCCTACTCTATTCCAAAGGCCGTGTGCGTCTTCATGGATAAAGTTCAACGGCGTGCATCGAAGTCCATCTCGTTGCTCCGGAATCTGACTCACTCACTTCGGGTTCGATAGATCTACCTGTTTTCCATAGATTATAACCAACGTCTTGGCAATCTGCTGTATGTCAAGCGTATGTTACGAGGATTGGTGGGAAGTGATATACGGGAATTATTTCAGCTTTACGCCGACTATGTACCTGGGGTCACCTTCGGAAGCTGTTTAAACCGAGGACGCTTTGCGTTCACTCTGTTTACAACTTGTCCACCTGTGCAGCGAATGACTTTACTAGCGTACCTGAGCCAGTCGTTATTACGAAAAGCGATGGATGCTTCAGAAGATTACAGATTTACTCCTCGATTAGTGAGCAACAATCGCGCTACCTTCGCTGCGACCGTTGTAGTCCCTTGTGGAAAACCGCTTCACAGCGATCTGCATCGTCTCTGCACTGAATCGGATGCGAGGCAGTTTTCAAAGTACTTATTTTTCCTCTCTAAAACCCAATGAACACAATGACAAACGAAAAGCCGTTAACGTCCCATTATAAAGGAATACCTGAACTTCGCCGTAATACAGCGTTTGGAAGATGACGACAAAAAAGATACGAATGGCAGCGTACGTGGTCCAAGCATTGACCGTGCTTTTCCGTGGCTATCCATTGCGCATTTCATTAGGATATTGAATGTTGGTTTTTGCAGGAATGAGACTTGAGATCACACTGATTGCTTTAAGGATTGCGTGATGTAGCAACCTTTATTGGAGAATGTGCGATTGTTAATCATCCATTCTCCGGGACTCTTGAAAAACGAATTATATGATAATAATAAATAGATAGCAGTAATAATTCACAATGCCAGGTAGTACTGACGGATTTCTAATTTCTCCGTCGTACTCCTGCACATGAACGAGGCTCTGGACGATTATGAGATATACGGATTCTGCGAACGGCAGTTGTAAGTGTAGCGTATGTACAAAACGATAGTAAAAACTAAGATTGAAAGCGGTGTGATGCGGAAACTGCAAACATTGAACAGATTCAGTTCCAGCAGTAACATCTTCAACTTCAATTATGCAATATGGGGTAGCAAACGGTGCTCCCATGCAGTGATAAAGCAAGACAATTGCAAGAGAGAGGAAGCTATGAGGAATGCACTTCCTAACGTAAGTGCTCCGGAGAACCTGCTAATTGGTAGATCTTCAGAGGGTATGAATTTGTGGAATAGTACTTTGCTGTGCATATGCTACTGGGTACACAGCTCCAAGTTCCTGATATCCACAATGATGGACGGCGCATCTTGCGCAATAACTACGCTGTTGAGCTGAGTACTAGTAACCAGCGCCCCATTAAGCATAAGCCAGCCATTATTGATAGCATCTCGACTGACTGTTATTGAACCGGTAATATCTAATGACAACTCTGTATTAGTGAGGGATGTTGCGGAGCGCTAACCAATACGGTGGAAATTCTTCGAAGTTGGCAAGTTCGGCCCACGCACTATGCGTCACAAATGCTACAGATGGGACCCGAAAGGGTACGCGGATAATGTGTAAAGTGTTTCCAAATAACCCACAAGGTCACGAATGTGCTAGAATCAATGCACGTTAAAGAGCAATCCCTTCATACCGAAGGTTTCCGCATATTAATGATTGATTATACCCAGCATTTTTGCCATCAGCTTCAGGTAGTAGGAGCACCATTTTTTGCAGGAAAAGACGTAAGCTACAACAGACAGACTAATCATATATTAGTAATTGTGTTTTGGCAAAATGTCTTGCAGCCCTACGGGCCTAAGTTAGAACAAGCACTGTCGGAATTAAATGACCTTCCATCTACTGACATTCTCAAGCTTAAGATATTTGCAAAAAAAATTCCGGAATTAAACGTGTGGCGCACAGCTTCAAGCGCGTCGGTTTGACGGCTGGCTTTTGATGGCAGCCGAATGCATCCTTTAACCTTTTACTGCATGCTGTTGCCTGTAAGCAACATCCCTGAAAATTGTCAGCCAATTTGCTTTCGCTGTTTTTCACATTAAGAGTAACTTCCTTTGATAGAACAGCTGATACGGTTTATTTCGTTTTTCTGTCATTCGGTTTTAGCGCAAACTCGTCTTTTGAGCGCCAAAACGGAGGAGTGATTTGGAAAGAAATCAGCAAGCTAAGCACAGGTCAATTTCCTTAATTATTTCACGCTAATTAAGGTTGTATTAAAAATAAACACCTTACATTTGAAAATTCATTTTAAGTTTCAGCTAAAGTAATGAAAAAAAGTTATGTGAAGTAATTTATTATTGTATATCTGGAGATGCATTGTTTCCAGAAAGCAACACTATGCAGTAAAAGCTGGGCTGATTGTGCTAGCGGTACTTCAATAACTGACTGTTGCCTTTACTAAATGACGTTGATTTATGTGCTCCTTCTTGTCTTACATGTATGCATACTTGATGTTCGAAACCCAGTGGAATATTTTTACACTTTACAATAAAAATTTTAATTTATTTACAGAAAAATTGACATCCTGCAATAACCAATACAAGACATGCATATAATCTTTTGACCATTATCTGATGACTCTGAAGAATACACACCAGAAGCACACATATCCTGGTAATTTTCCCAAATTGCTGTTTCTGTGTTTGCTAAATGCTTTGTTTTAATACTTTTACTTTTTTCATTTTCATAACATGCAACATTATAAATCCCTGTGATTATGACTGAAAATCATTCTGCGCTTTTTCACAGGCATTTTATTTGTTTATCTTCAGCATCATATACTTTACTTTTATGTTAAAGGTGGTATTTGTACACTAATTTTTCAGATCCACCTGCTTCGGACATTGAATCCGATAACGTTGCTGATCCCGATAAAGTTGTTGACAATTTGGGAGCTCAATGCACTTTGCGCTGACCTGTGTGGCGAGAAAGGGAGGCTAAGGACATCCTCCATATTGCGGTCCCTCTCAGTGATGATGCTAAATCAACACACGTTACAAGGTAATCTCATGAAGACCACAAACATTTTCACACCAGATCTGTTGCAGCTACTGGTTGAAGAATCAAATAATAATTCTGTTCAAAAGAACCCGAGCTTACCGCTTAGTACAATAAGCAGAGAGACGGAACAATTTATATGTATTCTATACATAATGAGCTTTGTTAAGATGCCTATCACACGTCTTTACTGGAACAAAGAGTTTCCTTATCCCAAGATTGCACACACTTTGACCTTAAATAGGTTTGAGCAATAAAAAACAATTTGCATTGTACTGACAACTTGCCAATGCCTGTTCATAATACAAACAAACTGTACACAAGTAGACCTCCGTATAAAGCCCTGTAAAAGGTGTTAATCATCACTCTACTTTAGGAGTGGCTGAGCACCGACGAACAGGTGGTACCTTTCAAAAGGAACGCCAGCTCAAAAACTTATAACCCAAAGAAGCCCGACAACTAGAGATATCAAATGTCCCGTCAAGTGTGGACGGTATAATCCAAAATATAGAGTTCTACACAGGTCGTATTGATACTGTGAAGGGTGAGACAAATTTGAACTCTTCTGGAAATATCATCCAAAGGTTACTGGTACCAAGCCCTGAAGAACGGTGGTACAGCGTACAATTTGACAATTGGTTTACAGTCGTACCACACATGGTTCACCTGTGGAACTGGTATCAGATTGCATGTGTTGGCAATATTCGTACCAACTGTTTAATGGGTTGCCAACCGATGTGATGCTATAATGAGGAGGCGTGGAAGAGAATAATCTGTTGTTCGTACGGCGACCATAGATAAAGTAGATGACAGGGCCACTAAATGTTTGATAATAAAGGTGTCACATTTTTAACAACGTATGACAGTATTGCACCAACAACTCAAGTTCAGCGTTGGGACAAGAAACAGAATGCGTATGTCCAAGTGGGTTGTCCATCTGTTGTGACGACATGCAGTAAATTCATGTGTGGACTAGATACCCTGGACTCACTTTTAGCTCTCTATAGAATTCTAGTCAGGTCAAAGAAATGGTACCAAAGGATAATTTGGCATCACCTGGACACAGGCATAGCGGGAAAATAGTTGTCGAGCAAATATCATTTGCCCCTCTTCACCTTCAAACTATCAATTTCTGACTAATTTTTGAGGACCAACAAGCCTAGGAAGCGAGGTAGGCCTTCTTTGGACATAGAAAAGCAGCTTCGGCTGAAGACCAAGCGTGCGGAAAAGCACACACTACTCATAACCTTATCAGAATTGACAGAACAGACCACAGGTCGGTTTTCATGGAGGAAAAAAGCCGCCGCAAACGACTTGGGTGTAAAGGTATGCCAAAATGACAATACAGAAAGTGTATGGTATTCCACTTTTTGACAGCAGCTAGCAACTGTTTCTATGAGGTCCACTTGTGGATTGGCATTTACGATTATTCAGCCATTTTGTCATGATATTTTGAGTTGATTCAGAAATTGTTTTCATTTCCTTAGTATGCAAAACGCCTTTTTCACCTTTAATTAAAAAGAATTTTGAACCGTGCATATTAATTAAGTTTCTCTCTATTGTAGCATGTGTTCTTGTGCTTTGTGCTCATATCAAATATTTTCATGTGATCTGTATGCTGAGTTTGCCACACTTTTATCTAGCATATTGATCCAATCAACACTGTTGCCCTCAGGTAACGCATCATGATAAAGACACAAATACAAAAAATTTCAAAATTGTATACCTGCCCTTCATTTCAATGATTCTAACATGCATAAACAAAACTATAGTTCATTTGGACAAAATGTAGATATTCTATGCAGTAAAGGCCGCAACATGAGACTCCGTTTCATAATCCCCAGGCACATCATGTGCATGTGATCGATGGGGAAACGTGATATCATACAATTTCGAGGGCTTCGAAAGATGAATCACCGATATGATGCTCACATAACCACCGGGAACAGACGCAACAATAAATTAAGCTGCGTTACTGCGCGGTCCGCCTCCAGACAGCCATTGTAGAGAAGCCGCTCGAGCGTTAGGTCAGCCGAAGGCACTAAAAGGATGCCTAAATAAGCCGTATTGCTTCACATTAATGCAACGAATACTCCATGTCCTCCATACTTCGCGAACGGTCATATGGTCATCAGTGCTTACGGCAGAAGCTGTAGTTTTTACCGCTAAATTGGGCCGTTCAGGCAAAACTCCCATGCAAGTGCTAACACCGGCATATTACTCATCACGCATCTCAGTTGGCATGCGCACGCTCGACGGTGGGGCGAAATGATACCGCATGTAACAAAATCTCGTGCATGCCTGCTGTTGTGCGCGAAGCCGAAATCACGCACAAAGGCACTTCGACACTTCTGCGTATTGTGCGCAGGACACTGGATCTAGATCAACCTCTGCGGCACTTGAGCAGTTTGTCATCCAAGCAAACGCTGGGGTAACAAAGCAAGTGTTCCAATGGAGAAGCTATGGACCAACGGTAGGGTGAATATTGATGCTTTTAAATAAATTCATGTAGCGTATATTTAAGCTAAATGAAGAAGAAAATATACAAATTTTTCACACATTATGATCACATTTATAAAGTTGACCACAATTAAATGGATATTTCCCGATCGTCCGAATTTAGTCAAAAAATCGGGCTGCTGGGCGCCAGGTAGTACCGAGGGGAGTGTCTGTTTACTTCTCACAAAAATGGAACATCTTAATCGCCTTACTGAGTGTTGTGAATCTGCACAAGCTGAAATCATTATACTGTAGGTGACGTAGCTACAGAAAGATGTTGAAGTCGTCTCGTCTGACCATCCGTGCACATAGCAAAATATTTGCAGCCATTTGATAACAATTACAATTGCTCCTTAGTGCCTATCAATGAAAAGCTTCTTCCGTTACTCATCACCAAATATAAAGTGCTTGGTCCCAACATCTTACCCAAAATATCTGAGTGGTTACCGCTTAACTTTCGTGGCAAATATTTGTATAATCCCAGTTGTCCCAAATCAGAAGCAGACAAGTTTTTATGATTTTACGTGCACCGACATAGGTAATAGCGGACAGTACCTGTGCATAATTGCTGGTGAGTTCAACTGATTCGACACTACGTTCCTTACAAAACTCGGGCTATAGAATACTGTAGAAGTTCCGCCATGATAGCGTCAACGCTCTAGCTAATATTTGTCAACAATCAGAAGGCATTTTCAGTATGTAACCGAGCACCACTTGACAACTGACCATACGATAGTCAAGCTATCCCCTGCGGCGAAATCCAGGTTTACAATTTAAACTCCCCAAACCGACAATCGCTAGTCAGTCTGCGAATATTAAGTTCGGCGACATTTGTGTAGCTGTCTGTACCTGTTAAGCACTTGCGTGGAATTCTCTGACCGACAAGAATACTTCTAACTTCGTGACCACCGAGTATTTGGCACGGATGCGTTCTCTCTCCATCAATGTGTTCGTGCGTGTATGTAGGTTTCTTTGTCATGTCTCTCTGTCCTATTGCTCCGGACTCTGTATCCACCATGATATACCCCGAGCATTCCTGTCTAACTATGAGATCAATTCTTGCACTGCGCATTCGGTGTGCTATCTCTAATCTAGAACGAGTGTGTCTGACGATAGATCAATGGCTGCAGAATGTATTGAACCCCTTCTCACTTGCATTCTTGTCGTCTCTAGACATGACGAATCCTTTTAATTTAAATACTTGGGTGCTACCTGAACGCTAATTGCTGTCAGCCACAGAACGTAAACAAGTGTGGTTTGTTTGCCTATTTCATTAAAATGTTGCCAATAACACCCTAGATATTGGATTCATCCTTTGTTCCTGATGAATTTTTGATCGTTTCTCCCGCCTTAGCTCGAGGACAACGTTTGTCGTTAAGCCCCTGTTGTTCACTTTAAGACAAACTAAGCGAATGTTCATAAATGGAAATAAAAACAATCCCTTCTTAAAATCTCAGCGTGATTGAAAATAACGGCTGATTACCTAGGGTTTAGTCTGCTTTATAACACAGATTTGTCAAAGTACTGGAACCAAGGGGCAATTTAGCTAAGTTTTCGTCGTGATTTTTGCCGTCTAATGGAAATCCTTTTCGTCCGTGTTCATCGACTTTTTTACTGCACATTTAGCAGCTTCGTAAATTTAAGAAGAGAGTTGTAGAGCGGGATTCAGGTACGGGTTAGGACGAGGACCAGTAGAAATGGTTATGGACATTCATTATTCAGTATTGTGTATGTTGCTCGACCTGACTTCCATTATACAGAGCTACTATGAACTGGAATCAGAATGGCAAGATAAAGGAGCAAGGTAGCGCACGGCTCCCAGAGAATTCGAAAATAAACAGGATGTACAATCAGGATCCTTCACCAACAACTGATCATTCTCCTGGATTTAAATCTACTTATTACCATTCATCTGACAAATATCCGGCTGAGCTCCTTAAGCCCAAGTCTTGTCTGACCTATCTGCGGTTTCCTGACAGTTCTATGACCCCCTCACGTCTGCTTAAAAGTGTCTGATCGCACGGATAGCTTCCGTATTCCATAAAATTGGGCTTTTTATTTTCACCAGCACATCACAGCAATTGGCTTCATTACAGCTTGGATCTCTCCCACTTATTGTTTCCTTCTCTTCCATCCATATAACGGTAATACTCATGGTAAACCCAAGCATGTCCGGCTGTCGTCTTCTTAGTCTACGGTTCACTGACGCCTCTATTTGTGATAGTCAGCTTCGTGCCGATTCCTTTCACCGCTCCCTTCACGATAGCTTTCTTTCCTTCATTATCACAGCATATACGTTTCAACTACTATTGTCGTAGCTGGATTGATCTCACTTATATTTGCTTTCTCTTTAGTGAATTTATCGGTAATGCTTGCCGTAAACTCGTACACATACGTCTACCACATCCAATGTCTACAGGCTCAAAGTCATTGACGACTATATAACTGAAGAGCTGCTTCGTATCTATAACTTTATTTCGTCATCTCATTATTTTTTCCTCTCTTTTTCTCACCTTAACATAACTGGTTGCTCCACTCTTAGTCCATTATCTAAGCTTCATATAATCATTGAAAAATCGCGTCGATATTTTTGTTCATCGCAATCAGCCGACAATTCAGATAAGTCAACTAACTATCCGGAAAGCACCAGACGGCCGTTTCGCCCTATTGGTCTTATCAGTGGTGCGCATACTTCGGTCCTCGTGTTGCTCTTCCCCCGCATGACAGGGTGCTTTACCCATTGCCACTCCTTTGACAACTATTCCACCGAACCACCTTTACCATAGTCTTGTCTGGCTTCCAAACAGTTCTAAGACTGCTGACGCATCTGCTTCAACGTGTCTGATCGCCAGGATGCTGCTTTACTCTACAGCATAAGGCTTCTTCTCACCATCACCAAGCCGTCTTCGCCCTTACGGATTTCACAAAATGCTATGTCGATTCATAGCTGCCGTAACCGGGAAGTCCTGACGCTGGAAGGCCAACCCCTGTCATCTGCATGGCAGGTGCCTGCATGGCAGTGGAGGATGAGTCGGGGTATATCGCATTTAGCTAACAATTCGTGATGGTCAGATACCGTCCTCTATGGCGCAGTTGCCTAAGCTGCAGGCTAGTTGGCAATAGCCACTAGCAGTCATGGGTTCGATCCTCCGCAGAGGACCGAAGGATGCGCACCACTGATGAGCCCCAATAGGGCGAAACGGCCGTCTGGTGCTTTTCCGGATAGCTAGTTGACTTATGTGGATTGTCGGCTGATTGCGACGAACAAAAATACTCACCAAAATCCTTCCAATCCTAAGTAATCGCGTCAGTACTTAAACTCTACATTATGACAGGTCTTAGGCAACTGGGCCTTTGCAAAATTTCGCCTCTGTTTTAACAGTACCCTTCGTCATTATTATAGACTGCCTTATCTTCACCTACCAATCATAGCGTCTGCATACTTACTATTGTGCTCATATACGTAACTATTCCCAATGGTCTAACCAATTTTCGGATGTGCCTCTCATGCTCTAGTCTTGAATGCTCAAATTTCTGCTTCTTAGCGGTTCTAAATCTGCATACGCCTCCGCTTCTAAATGTCTTGTATAGTCCCCTCACCCCATTATTAGGTCATTCTCATGTTCATCATCATACCTGTCCAATTCAATTATTGTTATTCTTGCATTTACCACTCTTAACATTTCCAGTTCTCCATTTCACCTAACGGAAGTACCTCTCTATCGCCTTTGTTCTCCAACAATCTGTAAACCACCCTCCACGAGTTCGTCATCCTCACAACTATAACCTTGTGTTATCTTTCGTTATTGGTTTCTCCACTTAACTAGCCTTACCTATTTGTCTATATTCCTACACATCTTAACCTCCATACTCACTCCTTTTTGGCAGCCAGTAGGCGATTCGCATCGTCTTATAATTTTGGCATCCTGAGTAGTTCCTGCCAACTGACGTTAACGCATTGCCTAGTCTCTCCCTTGGAGATACCTTCATTACTCCCTTACGACACGCTCCTTCTCTTTCATCTACATACCATATCCGCCCCTCAACTCATTCTCAAGTCATCACTGGTACATTTTCCCCTTCGACTGACATCTAACCGGCAGAGCTTCTCATGACCTAGTCAGGTCTGAACCAGTAACTTCTGCATAGTAAATCCGAGGCCACTGTATAAGGTACTTATTCAGGTCTGGCTTATCTTCCGCAGTCAAATACGTTTAAGAATAGTGGCGCCACGACTCTGGTATCTGATATCTAAAAGTGCATCTTTATTGGCTTTTCGTCACCAGCACACTATTTGCACTTTTTTCGCTATTTATGATATCCTTTACACTTACTGATTCCATTGCTTTGGTCAACATAACTTCGATGTTTATCGTAACCCTAGTCTTGTTTGGTCAGCCTCGCTTTGCTCTTCCGCCGCATGACAGGCTGCTTTACCCATTGCCACTCCTTTGACAACTATTCCACCGAACCACCTTTACCATAGTCTTGTCTGGCTTCCAAACAGTTCTAAGACTGCTGACGCATCTGCTTCAACGTGTCTGATCGTCAGGATGCTGCTTTACTCTACAGCATAAGGCTTCTTCTCACCATCACCAAGCCGTCTTCATATTTTCGTTGCTACTTGCCTAAGCACTCTAGCTTGCTTCGTTGGTTTCGGTCCTCTTATTAACTAAGCTTGCAGAAATACTTCCATGTCTTACAGGCACCTGCCTTAAGTATGCTACAACTTGCGCTGGTACCTTCTTCTCGTCCACTGTGGCATGCACAGCGTCTATACCTCATACCATTTTCGTCTTCTTTGCTCCCTATCAAAGCCAATGTTCAAAATGTTGCCTTTCTCTGACGAATAATCGGCTAATCATCAGCGGTTTTAAAGCAACTCTGACCTATCTAACGCTTCTGGTAGGTATATGAACGCTGACGCCTTTACATGTGCTTATATCTCCCTCGCACGGATTGTTTTATTTCATCCGCTTTCATAGGATCACCGTCTCCGTCTGTCCACTTACTCACAGTCAGTCACTAACTCACTCACTTTCTTGAAACAAGTAATAGGCAGGGCCCATCCTGTCTGTATGCAAGTCTGGCCCACCTTCAGTTTGCGGAACATTTAGGACAACTTACCCTCTGCTTTACAGGGTCCGATTACTTAAGAGATTTCTTATTCCATAAATATTGTGCTTTTACCTTCATCATCCTAAAATCTCATCTTCCTTGCTTGCCTTTCACTTTCCTTACGATTACTGATTTTTGCTCTCTTCCGTCCACTTAATGGAAATTCCATTCTTAACGCGATCCCTATCGGAATACTGTCAGATAAGCTGGCGCCCCTTCTTAGCTTGGTTTCCTTCGTGCTTATACCTTTCTCTTATCCCAAATGATAAGTTTTATAGCTTCTAAATTTACCATTTCCGTTTGCCTTATTTTCTTACAGTTCGCGATCTAGGTACTCAACTTCACTCTTTCTATTAGTCGCCAAAGCGCCTTAATCATATCTAACCTATCTTCCGCTCTCGACCTTCCCCATCGTTTTCCTCTACTAGTACTACGCAATGCACTTGGAGACCCAATTCAGACAACTTTAAAACAAACGATTTCTACCTTCCCTATTCTTTGGCTGTATGCTTTTTCTCTTCAACTTCAAGCTGTATGCAATTCCTTCATTTGCCTATTATATACCTTACACTTTTCGATCCCCTCCCTTCGATTGATAAATCGGTAATGCTCATGTTTTCTCTAAGCATATTTTGCTAGTCTCCTACCATTGACTGGTTTCAGACAACACGCGGCTCTGCATTTTGTAGTCACTCGTGCTGATCACCCGCCTACTTCCTTCATGATCCTCTGTTTTTCTCCATCAATTTCCGCACGCTTTTCCTTTGGGACAATCTTTCGATTTATATTCCTATGCTCTGCGTCTTCTATATGCCACACACAAAGACGACAGCAGCATTCCCGCACAACCTAGTCGACATTGATTGACATCTTTCCTGTCACATCCGTCTTTAAAAAGCCTATATATATAGTGCTGTATATGTCACTTACGCATTATGCAAAACGTTACCAAACAGCAGTGGCATCAACACGACAGTTATTTTCGCTTTCTCCCCTGTGTGAGGGTGCATAGTTTCTGTCGGATTTTTGTCCTCATCCCATCCCTCGGGATGAACATTGATTGGAGCTTAAACTTTAATCGTCGCCGATTCAACAAAGAGGTTGCACCTCGCAAGTCGGATAAACCATGCCGATATGACGGTCCGCTTTATTACGAATAATATCTTTGATGTCTGCACAATTGCGTTCCCCTTTGTGCCTGCCAAGAAATTGTTCAAAAATATGTGGTTTCGTGGCGGCATCATACCTTGAATTTTACACCTACCTCGCCAGTGGGCATGTCGCTATCATTACGGTTGTCGGATGAGATATGCAGATATCCCGACTTCATATTATTGAAGTGATTTTCCTCCCAAACCATACAACCCTAGTATATGAACAACTGGGTTTGGCTGGTATTAGCGCACCTTACATTTCATATTGGCCTCGCCAGTGAGGGTTTACTGCAATCGTCACGCTTTCTGGAACCTTTACCTCAAATATTCCACATTTCTACTGTGCTAATGACGCTTTGCTATGTTCACACCGCAAGTGGATAACTGCCGACCCAAAAGAGCTCGCGTTAATTGTTGACCTGTTTAGGCTCCACAATATCCACCAGACCCTGATGATGCAGATCAAGTTCCCACCATTAATCAAATGCAATGTGTCTAAAAGAAAACTTCTCTGGTATGGTACTCACCACATCCTGATTAGATCTCTATCGCCAAGACTAAATATCTATTCTACCTAAGTCTTCATCAAATTGCTGACGAAGCACCCCAACCAGCTTCGTCTATGCACAGTACACAGCGCGCTACCCTTCGGTTCGTGTTTAGCAGCATTCGCACATTCGGAATGACTACGGTCAACAATAACGGGCCGTTTGGAAAATATTCTCGGTTCAATGCACTCTGCACCCTCGGTGAATCACGCTTCAGATTTCACCCAGGTGAAAATGGCGCTGGTCATCATACGTCTACTGACCACATTATGGCATCAAAACACATGAATGTGTAGCGTACCATGAACAGTGAACAATGATTTATCACAGGATAAAAGCAAGTACTTGACACCTCCCGTAGGATGGTTGGGGTGTATATGATGAAATCAAAATATATCTGGGTCATCTATCGAACGTCTGCCGAGATGAAGACTATGATAATTAACATCAGTGTAAAATTAAAAATTATTGAAAGTAAACATTCAGGAAGACACTGGGGTGCAGTGATCGTTGACGTAAGGTGTGAGAAAAGTAAAATAGGGTCGCTCACTTGGGTCCATTTGATACATAAATCCTGTTGAAAAGCACGCATGACGTAATCCATAATAGAGGAGTTTAGGTAACAAAATGCTGGGAGCTAAGAGCAACATCTAATCATTTTTTGAAAACATCCAAGATAGGATAGGATAAAACTGAGTCTGGAAGTGCTTTTCAGGGTTGGCAAACCCGAAGGGAAAAGTAAATCAGTCGACACTCTAGACGGCTATATTGTTCCTTCAATTTTAAGCAGTCACGCCTGAGCTGCGTGTTGTGGCTAAGTTTCAGCAAATGGCGACATACATGGTTGGGTTCATTCAGTATCTGATAAGCGTATATGAGATCACCTCGCAGCCTTCGATAGCGTCCGCTGAAATTCCCAGCAACTTCAGCCTTCGGTGGTAAGAGTGCTAGCGCAGGCCCTTTACGTTCTTTGTTGTTCTTCGTTGAGGTGCATCTAACACCCCTAAGGCGCGCTTCAACTAAGGTTGCCATGCTTGGATAGCTTACTCAACATGCGGGCGCAAGTAGGAATTGTGCATCATTGGGAAGATTGATTGGTCAAATCTCCCGAATGCCGTTCGCAGCATGCCGACGTGCTGGTTGCCTCTTTTCGCAGCTACCTCAGCCTGCTTTGAACAGTTGAGGTCGCTCTGTACGAGCACACCAGGGTCATGTTCCTGGGAGCTGCTCTGCAATCCGTTTGTCCCAAGTGAATAGGTGTAGTTATGTCTATGGCGTAATTGTACAATGCGACATTTGTCTACATTGAACGGTAGGGCGTATTGAACTGACCAGTTCGACACTGGGTTAAGATCACACTGGAGCCGTTCGTGGTTGTCCGGTCCTCTGATCCTTCGCCATATCTTGACATCATCATCGAAAAATAGGAAATCGGAAGTAATTGATCTCGCCAAATCGTTAATGAGCACCAAGAATAGACGAGGTCCAAGAACCCAGTCTTGTGGTATTCCACACGCCACATCGATTGCATCAGACAATGATTCTCGAACTTTCACCCCCAGCCGTCGTTCCTGTAGAAAATTGCTATTCCAACTCAGGATTGGGTAGCTAATGCCGTAGTTCCGAAGCGTAGCAACATGAAGGCAGGCAGTCCTTACTCTACAACCGTCGATGCCTCACAATACTTATCCTTCTTCCAGAAACTTTCATCAATTGTGGGGGGTTTATACCTATCTCTTGGACGATGCATAAAGTTCCGTATTTTTATTGCTGTGTAAATCCACTTACGACATGCAGCAGAGGACGAGGACTCTAATTTAAGATTCCATTTAGGTAAAACGCCGACTTTCTTTGCGTGAACCTGTTGCACAACTACATAAAATTCATGTCCCTATACCGATACTTTATTACGCTCCGTACCAGAAAACTCTTACACGCACGGTTCTCCATAATATTTTCCTAATTCGCTGCAATCATTTTTGATATCAACTGTACATCTGTGAATTATCTGATTATGCCATATCATGATATGCCTCGTACTTTCGAGACTAAAAGGTTCGTTTATTTTTTTATTTATAAAACAAATGGCTGATATAAACATGCAAAAAGCATAACGTTTATTGTTACAAAATAAGGAAAGCCGAAGTGCTTCTTGTTTACTACAGGTTTCTCATCGTAGGAAGCTGGGTGAAGGAAGCTTTCGACAGATATATTTTGCGGGGATGTAATGTGAGGATCGGAATGCCTGGATGGCAAATACAATGGGGGGCAAGCATCACAGAAAAGAAACGCAAGGAGCTCATTGGGTCCAGCATTCTCTGTTATCTATTATTTAATGGTTTGATGTGGACCAGGTTGTGGCATCGTTGGGCCATCAGTGGACTGTCTGAGCTGATTCGTAGGACTTCAATAATACTGGCTAGTCAAGAAAGAAGTCGGACCTGACATCTCCATCACTACTAACCTGACAGGGCACATGATGGGCATCACTCCTCCACCGCACCTCTGTCCACTGCCCAGAATATCCTTATCCCACGGAGAATCCCAGGTGTTGGCGTGAGAAAAACGCAGTCAAGCGGTTACGAGCATGACTGTTGGCATCTCCCGTAAATTAGTGTTGTGGCGGTCGCTCGGAGCCTAGGTCATTGGACTGTGGCCATGGGAATTTAGGTCAAGCGATACAGTAGGCTGTCGGGTGACTTCAAATTTTTACTCTAGGGGGAGGGGTGGAACGCTGTCGGAAACATTGACGTGAAACCAAATAGAAAAAGGTACAATTAAACGCGATAAAAAAGATTAAAAGTTTTTGGGTTTTCAAATATTTTAGGGTTTTTGTCTTTCGTCGTAGTAATTGTGCATAGAACGCACGCTTACAGTAAAAGGTTAAAACTCGCATATTAAGCTAAATAGAAAATGTTAAAATAATTGGAAAAGCAGACCAGACGCTTGACCTGTCAATTTGTCAGTCAGTTGCGTGGGTTGGATTGGCGGATGGTCATGGTTAACAGAGAAAGCTAGGGTTCCCGGTGCGGAAGATTCATCCGCAGTTGGGTGTCCCTGTGTGCTTGTACCTGGGAAGGTAAGAGGCAAGTTTTCGAAGAAAACCACCCTGTCACTATCGATTTACACCGTTGTTCGATGACTGCTTTTGTCTAAGGTATGGTGCTTCAGGGTTGGTTGCATAATTCTGTAGGTGCTAGTGCAAGGAAGCTGAGGGGGACGACGCACTGCTTAGGTGCGAACAAAAACTTAAGTGTGTTAGAGAGCCTGCTGTGCATTTCCACGTCTCCTCTACGCTGACGAGGAGGAGTCAAGTGCAGTGAACGTGTGTTGAGAATACGAAGATACGAAGCTTGACGTTAGCACTCAGATGGCGAGTGAGGCGAAATGAATTTTCCTGACTGTCTAAGTATAGTACGGTAGAACAGTTCTGTTGGCGAGCACTGCAGCTCAGCTCCGCTGTTTCTGCTATTAGCTAAAATTCCTTTGGGAAATTTTTACTCCAGTCAGGTTCAGAAGTGGCACCTAGGAATGATTCAAGCTGTCAATGAAGGCTTTCGACTAAGCTATTAGGTGCTGGGTGGTATGCCGTCATGTTGATAGGCCGCCTGCCTATATAGTTGTAGAACGGATCGAAATGCGACGATTCGTAAGGTCTTCCAAGGTCAGTTTTGATGCTGGATGGGCAGTTGCAGTGAAGCACCCAAAGGTCCAAACAGGCACGGACGACAGTCTCGGCCGTGTGGTCTGGTACGAGGACAGATTATGGCCATATAGTAAGGCGTTCAACACATGTCAATGTGCATCCGATCCGCAAGAAGATGGTAAGTATCCTACCAGGTCTAAGTGTACACGTGTGAACTGCGAATCCGGGACAGCGGGTGAGCCTAGAGGACTACGAGTGTGTCGATTTACCTTGGAGCGTTATCAGGGAAGACAAGCTCGGACACAATTAAGAGCAACATTGCTAATGCATGGCCAAACGAGACGCTCGTGACTAGTTGCAAAGATGTATATATACCAGGATAAAACAGTGAGTGAAATGAATCGAAGACACTGCGATAACTAGTAGGGGTTTGAAGAGTATGGCACAAAATATGAAAGTGTAACAATGGATTGTTTCGTCCGCGGTTTGAACAGAAACCGGCTGTAGATGAAGTGAAGTGGAATGCAGTGTGCATGGCCTGAGCCGATACCTTAGCAGCGCAGTCGACAGTAAATAAATGATTAAAGAAGTAAATATTGTTGATGCTCGACTACGCGAGGTACGCTTGCACAGGCATGAGCATGGTAAGGTTACAACGGGTGATAAGGCAATGTACAAAAGTATAATTGGATTGTCGTGACAGTGTATCCATTAATGTAGGGTAGGTATGTAGGTGCATGTGCCTCATGCTGAGGTTGGCATCGCATTCATGATGCTTCTTCACTGCACTTGGGCTAAACTAATGTACACTTCATATAGGTCATTATAATCTGGATAAAGTCAATGCACTTTATTTACTTTGTTCAATTCGGCAGCTTATTCTGTGTCAACTTTGCGTGTCTGCTTTTCCTTAAATACTTTGTTGGTTTTTGGTATCCCCGTTGTGGCTGCACTCGATGTGAATGTTAACAAGGTGCCTAGCTTTCTAACACAACTCCACCTCGATTACTGGCTCCAGGAGAAGGTTAATCGTTGCTGGGAGGACGCGGTGAACGGTCCTCGTGGTCATGCAAGGCTCAAAGAGTGGTTCCATCCAGTGTGCAGCGGTCAACGGACCAGCCGCCGCCTTGTGTTCGGCTGGTACGCATGATTCCCTACATAGTTAGAGAGGAATGCGGCTGCTGTGTAGGTTGAAGTAGTGCTGGCCGGCTCCATTAATCGAACGTGACTCTGATTCACGTGCCGCACAGTCTTGTTTCTTCAGGTTTACACTGCACAGGGTGTGTGGATGGATCGGTTGGTGGTGCAGCACAAGCCACCCATGGTCCGTCTGTAGGCGCAGGCGTCCTGTGGCTGTCCTATGGAAGCCACAGTGCCAGGCCAATCCGGAACCGGATGTCTCCAACCAGGTGCATGTGCCGCCAATCCAACCCGGTGCATGTCTGCGTACCTGTGTTGCTTTTGTTCTTGTGTTATTGCACATTTGACTCCATTTGATCGCGTCGCAAATGTCAGAAGGGATATTTGAAGTCTGTGAATTGGATAAGATTGGTCGGTCAAGCAAGCGGCAAAGACTTTAGTTGTTGGCGAGACAAAGCTTCCCCATTACAACGTTGTCAAACCGATGTTTGTTGCTTTTTATAACGAGATCTCTTGCTAAGCGAAACTCTACCACGTCTTGGAACACCATGGCCGACCCATTCGCTGGAGCGGAGTAAACCCGAATAACCCAGCTTCCAGCACAAGCTGGTTGTGCTTCTATCCAGCCGCAAATAGGGAAGAATGAGGTTGACGCGAGAGGAATCGTCGGCGACAGGTTTTCCGCCACATCTAGGACGATGTGTCAGCAGTTAAATGTTTGATAATGTCTAGGTGTCTATTTTCCCTAAATGAATATTTACTTGAAGACGCGATAAAGGCAAAAATTAGAGGCATATGATCACTATAAGTCGTAAAATCCCAAGCTTCTGATTTCGCAAGTGGGACACAAAACTAAATAGATTGCAAACATCTTTCGTCCAAACGACATTCTTCTCCTTGCATACGTCTGGGAAACATTCGAGTGGTTGCCGCTGTCCATTAATTTGTTGTTGGAGAACAGCTACTATTGCAATATCTGTAGAGTCAGGTGCAAGAAAAAGCGGAGCAGGAGGTTCGGAGTGTGCGAGTAAAGCTATAAGGATGATAGCATTGTTGAGCTCGGTGGAAGTCGCTCGTGCTAAATCCTGAAAAGCGAGCTTAAACACCTTTCCTAAGCAAAGGTCAGTCAGGGGCTGTGGGAGTTGAACACAGTGTGAAATTTAGCGTCTATTGCAGCTGCTTAGACCACAAAACAAATATGGCGCTTAAACGAAGTCGGAGCTGGGAAATCGTTAATGAGTGTGATTTGTTCGCAGGGACATCTATACCATATGACCAATGAAAAATAAACAGTGAATTTATACGGTTTAAGAAGCGTTGCTTTACAAGCCCCGTTGGATAGTTGGTGGGGATATCAACATAACAATTATGATGAAAAGGATAGTAAAATAGTTAATACTTTAAATATGAAAATAAGGACTTATCGTCTGCTTCACTGCAGTCCTGCGATCCTCTTAGATTCACAGCACCCACAGTTAACAACAAATAATTCCAGGGTAAACTCCAGGTGTAGGATGGAGACATAGTGTTAAGTAACAAAATGCAAGTGGATGAGTGCATCGTCCAACCGTATTTTAACTACTGTTAATGTCGGTGCAGAGACGACCAATTCTGGGAGAGCATTCCACGGGTGACAGACACGAATGGAAAAGAAATTTCTGCGGCACTCCAGACGACTGTATTATTCTGCGAGTTTTAATGAGTGGCCCCTCGGGTTTGTATTGCTGCTGAGTTGCAGTAAAGGGCGGCACACACGGTGTGGGTCTCGCAGAATCAAGTATGTCATAATCAGGTCGCCTCGTAGTCTGCGATAGCTTCCACTGAACAATCCCAGTCGTCTCAGCCTCTCTTGGTAGGAACGATTGCGCATTCCAATTACGTTCCTAGATGCCCGGCGTTGTGGCTGCTCCAGTGCATTAAGGTCGTGTTTCAGCCATGCATGCCAGGCTTGAATTGCATATTCGACTTGGGGGCGAACATACGCACTGAGCATTTGTCGAAATATGGAGCTGTTTATTTGTCCAAACGCCCGCCTCAACAACCCAACGTGTTGGTTCCCGGTTTTCGAGGCCTTTTCGGATTGCCTGAAGCAACCCAATTCAACTTGAACCAGGACACCAAAGTCACGTTCGAGAGTTGATTGATGCAGTACATCCGTTCCGAGTCGGTATGAGTAGCTGCTTTGATGTCGGATGGAAAACACCTTGCATTTACTGACGTTGAAATGCAATAAGTTGTGGATTGACCATTGATACACTGTATCTAAGTCACTTTGGAGCACATGTTGGTCGGCGTTCGCCTGGATCCTGCGCCAGATCTAGATATCGTCGGTAAACATTAGGAAGTTTGAAACGACTCCCTGTGCAACATCATTAATAAACACCAAAAACAAACGTGGACCTAGAACCGAGCCTTGCGGCACACCACACTCGACTTGTATGGGGTCCGATAAAGAGCTCCGAACACTGACCACCAATTGCCTTTGAAATAGAAAGTTGGTGATCCAGCTTATAAGAAGGTCGCCGACCCCGTAATGCTGCAGCTTGGATAGTAGTATCCGATGGTCTAGACGATCGAAAGCCTTGGAAAAATCCAGGTAGATCACATCAACACCTTCTCCAGCGTCGGCTGCCTCGGTCCAACTACTTCGTGCAATTAGTAAATTAGTTGTACGTGACCGCTGTCGACAAAAACCGTGCTGTTCAGGAGTGATGAGGTTGCAGTTTTCCAGATAGCACACCAATGCATCGGCAACTATGGATTCCATGACCTTGGAGAGTATAGGAAGAAGGGTTACTGGGCGGTAGTTGGAGGGATCAGTTCTGCTTCCACCTTTGTGAATCGGGCTTATTCTTCCAAGCTTCCACATGGCGGGAACTTGGTTCCGGTCTAAGCAGTGCTGAAAAAACGGAGCTAAATGTCCTGCCAGTTGGTTTGCTGCTGCTCCCAATGCCTCTGGACGAATGTTGTCGACACCCGGCGAGCTGTGTTTGCGTAGAGAAGTCAGCTTTTGCAATACAGCCTCTCCGGTAAAATTGATGTGGGTTAGTCCTGGCGAGCAGAATACAAAGCTTGGTAGATCGCTTGGTGGCAAGACCCTTTGAAACGTGGGGGCGTATTGCATTTGCAGCGCGTTTGCAGCTTCCATAGACGTTCTTGTTGGACCATCAGCCGTCCTGAGTGGAGGAAATCCTTGCCTTACCTTTCGTAGGCCATTAACGTGCTTGTGGTTTGTGGTTAGCACTGAAGGTTTTTGCGATGTTCTGCTGATAGGCGGCTTTGTCTTCTCTTAACAGTTGAGTGCATTGGTTACGTTGGGCTACGTAGTTGTCCCAAGTTTCTGGTGCTGGCGCTTCTCCGTACACTCACCATGCTGCTTTGCGTACTGTCATCCATTTTCGGGTTCTGCTCCTAACGAAAGCAACTGATTTGCACCGATTGCAAGCTTTTATCTCTGAAGGCTGTGCAATCAGCTGACTGAATTTTTTGACGAACTCGAGCCAGGCGAGTTCCGGGGGTTCTTCTTCGAGGAAAGACCATGTTGTGGCGCTGACTAGCTGGGCGAGTCGGTCGTACCTTGTGATGGTTCTCACAGTCTCATCGTTCTCAGTCCGATATTCTGCATAGCAGACGAAGTTGAAACTGATGACTGCGTGATCACTGCGACCCAACGGGCAGTCTAAGACCAACGCATCAATCATATGCTCCTCATTGGCAAGCACAAGATCCAGCACAGAAGGCCTGTTACCAGTTCTGAACCGAGTGGGCAAAGTTATGTGGTTGTACAGAGGAACAGTAATTACTAGATCTTGTAAATCGGTTTTGAATTGTTCTCCGGTCGTGGCTGGGGCTTCTAAACAATGTACGTTGAAATCACCCATGACAAGAATGTGAGTGTACTTTTGTCGTAAACTGCACCTTAAAGCAGATATTAGGTGGTAGTCGGTTTCGGGTGTTGAGTTAGGGGCGCGGTACACCAAGATAATAAGGCAAGCGTCCCTGCCTTTTAACTGCAACCGGCACCAAAGAGAGTCGGGGAACTGCGAATCTGAATCCTCCACGGCTTCGCACTGTAAGTCGTTTCGGTAGTACAGGATTACCCCTTCTCCTTTTGTGAGCCTATCGTTCCGGATCAGCAACATGTCGGGTAGCGACACTTCAGCGTCCGTCATTCCCGTGTGCAACCATGTCTCAGTGATACCAATGACGTCATACGAGCCGGAGGCTTGGCGATCTTTCAGTTCAGCCAGCTTGTTAGAAAGTCCCTGAGCATTTGTATACAAGCAGGCCAGTTTCTCGGTCTCAAGGAGCCCGCAGAGAGGTGAAGCTGTCAAGTGTGGGAGAATGCCGACCGATGGGAGGTCGGCAGTCGCTCTATTTTTGGTGGGTCAATGATACCTCGTTTGCAACTTGATTCGGCCAAGGTGCGTCCCTACATTCGTTTAGACTTACGTCAGAGTCAATTAAAGCAGCAGTCAAGTTTCACTTCTGCACATTCGTCAGCATGCTTGCTGCTTCAGTTGCTTTAATACTTGAGCTGTGCGAATTGTCTGTGACCTTTAACCGAATTTCGGAGGGAAAATGTTTCCGATTTCTCCGCCATCGATCCAAAACATCCCTTGCTTGTTGCTCTGATTGAACCACAAGTTTTAGGATTCTAGGGCCGCATCCTCTATAATTCGATGAGAAAGGTATCCTGGTGAGCGATAGCGCCACAACATCATCCAAAGAAAGTGTTTCACGAATGAACCGCCACTGTTCTAAATCGTGATTTCCGGTCTCTTGAACATCGTTAGAAGGATGTTCTGGCACGCCGTGTATGAAGACTGTGTTTAGGCGGTCTTGCTTGCTGTGCCCCTCTTCGGTGTTTCCTTTTGGTTGTCGCGCGCTCCAAGGGACATCAGGATAGATACGTATCACACAGGATTCTTGTTTTAGCGCGCTTGCGGAGAGCAAAACGTTTTCTACGTCGGTGGAGGATTCTAGAGTTACTCGAATAAGTCTGGGTTCACCATAGTGTGGCGAGTTCGGATGACGAGGAATTTCTAACAAGTTTATGGGCTTGGCTTTGATACTCATCTGCATACACAATGAGTTCCATTGGTCTTGGTCGTCTGATAACTTATCCCGCAATGTGATGGCGGTAGATTCAGGGACATTTGGGCATACAACAGTCCGGGCACTGTTGTTGGATCCCTTTTTAATCGATCTACAAGGTATGGTACTCATTTGTCTTGACTTGTTGACAAGTGATTGTTTGCTCTTTTTCTCTTCATTTGCGTTAACGGTGTTTACAATGGAAGAGGACGCAACGGCGGCATCGCGGTGGACCCTTGCAGCAATCTCTGCATATGTAACCGATGTTCTGGGAGGCTTAGTCTCGACAAGAGATATTTGAGCTACAGGTAGCAAGGGTTGGTGTTTGGCTGCTCCATCCTTGTTAATACTAGATGTGAGGTCTAGTGGAATTTGCTTAACCAGACGCTTTGAACGGTGCCTGATTTTCTTTGCTGTGAGTACTGCTTGATTCACGTAGGTACAGTCTGTATTCGCCCGACGTTCTACCAAAGTTGGAGAAGACAACGGAGATGGAGACATGGCTGATTGCGGTGCAGGGGAAGCGGATTGTTCAGCATTCCGTTGCTTAGCAGCCGCTACGCTTCTGTGGTCCATACTCGCTCCCATTGAAGTAACCTCATTGTTTATCCTCTGCTCTGCTTCTGCGATTAACCGGTCGCATTTCCCAGCTAGGATAAGCAAGCAGTTAAAAGGGGGATTGTGGAACACGTAGTACAGAACCAAAATGCATCTTGGGAGCTATTTCGCTCCCGTAACTATTGTTGGGACACATTTGCACATTTCGTATGGTACCATTCCAAACAGTGCGAAGAAGCTAGACCGATTTTTACTACTACCGGATGACATTCTTCTAACCCGCAAATGCCTTTCGATGGGATTCTCTTCGGTTTCGCCTTTCTGCCATTTAATTTGGTGTCGTTACCTGACCCAGTGGCTTGGTTAGCGTTCTGTTCTTTTACAGCTTTGAGAGTGGCGCACATGGGTCAGGCGAGCGTGGTGGTTGCAAGGTGAAATGAGCGGTCGGCGTGGTCGTGCGGTCCGTGTGATGGGTAATGCAGCCGCACTGTCTGACAAGGTCACAGGGAATGGCGAGTGACTGCAACCTGAACAGAGCGCTGAACACAGATTCTTTCACAGCTGTGTTGAGAAACACTGGATCGGAGTAAGCTTAGGCTTTTCGGCCTGCCTCGAGAATTCTGTATCGAATGGTGTCACACAGAATGGCAATCGGCTCAAGACGATTAAATTAAACGCTTGCGCTTAATCACAGATGCCAGTGAAAACGCTTAGTGATGGCACAGCCTCTAATCCTAGAAGATATTTCCACGTATGATGGATCACTGTGTAGAGCTGGTAAATCCGGTTCGAATGAGCGTACAGTGACGACGCTGCGAGAAGATGGAGAGAGGATAGACGGAAATAATCCAAATGGACCAGTAGCACGCACGTCACGCATGTGTGAGGAAGACCTTGAGTTGATGATGAGACGAAGTAGATTAGGAATGCTATTACCTTGTCAAGTATCTGATGACAGGCACTAACAAGATCGAACATGTTGTAGACCGTCTTAAATCATGACGGACGGTGAGCGCCTGCACATGTGGAATCGTACACTTGTCGAAGACCGTATGATAATCTAGTGCCCGGTATTCACCGCAAATACGCAAATCTTCAGATTTGTTTTGAACCATCTTGACTGGAGACGACCGAGGACAATTTGGAGGACGAATTATCCCAATTTCAAGCATGCGCTCACACTTTGCCCTAACTTCTCTATCAAAAATTTGAATAGACTTAAGGAGACAGCTGTTAGGTTGTATGTGATGCTTCCTTCAAGGTGACAGACAGTGCTGCGTTCATTGGCTGAACAGGCTAAAGGTAATGAGAGTAATGTTGAATCTGTTCGGGAGAGGCCTGTTGGGCAACATAGAATAGGGTGATAGCTGAGATAACGGCATTGGTGCTAGCGACGCTGAGCGTCGTTGCAGGGTTTACTACCCACATAGACCAGGAGATGGAAATGTCTGATGATGTGTATGCAGGACATGGTAAACCTGACGGATTCAATAATAAATACACAGCGAAAAGCACTACGGTGAACCATATTGTGGGTTAAGGATCGTTTGCCGCCACTAGAAGAGAGATTGCCGTTGGTGGCACGAGGACTGAGGGCAGCAGGCTGATTCATCTATTCAGGAGCGGGAGAAACCATGCCCCGGTATCAACTAAGAACGCCAATCCAGACTGGCAGTCCTGAACATAAAAGAGGCGACTGCTTTCGGATGGACCGGTGACGCTATTCCTATTTACGTCCTAGCCCGAGCGTTTCCCCGTTGAGTAGAATCAAAGGTGCAGTGTGTGGTACAACATGTGGCTTGCGCACTAAAGTTTTCCTGAATTAACAGTAGGGATTGTAACTTGTAGGATCGTGGGTGTTAGATGATTCCCTGCGTGTGCGGCGTACCTTATTTTCAAAAGCGTGTTGTTACGTTGGGTTGTAAGGTTGCTGGCTCTGCTAAACTAGCTGTTTACACGTGCCGCTGTGTCAGATGGCGTAAAGTGTGAACAACAAGGGAGAGGAGCTGCAGTACGTTTACACAGTGATTGTGCCAAGGTGCAGTGATGCAAATGAGCTGAGGACGAAAAGGAGCTACTGTTGCATAGGCTACTTGGGGGTTACGTTAGGCAAATGGAGCTGAACGGCTGTACGTATACCCTGCGCTGTTTCTGCTAATCCCTTTAACCATGGTGTGCACAGAAATTATTTGTCTATGAACGATGTGTCAATCGTCTCACGCGTTTCGCTTAGCAAATTAGCTGGCTACTTATCACCCAATTGCAGGGGTAGTAATAGGTGTTGAATGCAGGTACACCCATAAGGCGGGACTCTGCTTATGATGGTCTTCTTGTCAGTCTCGCAACGTTGCTGAAAAACCGGATGCATTAGTATGTCTTTTGCAGTGTTACGTTACTGAGCAAGCAGACGCATTGCGGACTAAAATATGATGAATGGGAACTTTCCCGAGTTCAGCGAATTTCGACTATAACAACAAAAACCAACACTAAGGATCACTACTTCTAAACCGTATGACCGAAATAAAGCTGTAAACAGGATCTGGAAGTTTGAGATGGATATGTGACATGGCAAATTGATGCTACGAAATAAAAAGGAGCAAACCAAGCCAAACAAGTAGGTTTACTGTCACCGGGACGCAGAATCCAAAAAGGTTGCGAAGAAGTTAGCTTACTTGATCATCAATCACAGAGCGGAAATCCGGTATGGGTCATGCCCACCACCAGTAGGAACAATTACGAATACCGCTTACTTAGAAATGTGAAAGTTGTTGGACCCATCAAGTATTATACAGAGCTACAGCGTATAGCGGAAGAAATCGTCGTCTACGGGGTGACCTCATCCTGGCGTTCCAGATTTTGAAAAATCCCGGTCACGCTTGCCCAGACCTCCTGAAACTTAGCTACAACACAAAATTAGGTGGTCATAAATTGAAACTTGCCACCCAATGCAGGTGGCTGGAGTGGCGTCGGAATTACTTTTCCCTTCGTGTTTGTCAACTGTAGAACGCCCTTCGACTTTTGTCATTTCTGGGCCCATGCTACCCGTTAGTAAAAATCGACTCGACGATGCTTTACATCATTTACATTACTTGATCTGATTTCTGTTCAATGAGTTACGACAAGACGCAGACAAACATTGTGCTCACCAACTCCACGAAATCGGGGTAGGCGGTTATAGCCTTGTGTTAATTTGGACACTGTGGTGAGTGCACAGATGTGTTTTTCACTTTTGTGTAGCTTAATTCAACTAACTTTATTCCCACAAACCATCCACGGAATCGACAAACCTTCGCTTTTTATCCGTATCATACCATTATTCCATTTTTCAATGAACTAGAAGCAGATTAGGAAGAGCACAGAACAGTGTATAGTGCACGACTCACATGGAAATTGAAAGTGAACGGGCTGTACAACTAGTAAAACAAATGGGCGAAAGAAAGCGTCAAACAAGCATAAGATCCATTGTCACGAAATACTGCAAACGTGAATGTTTTGTGTTTAATAAAAAGCACACGAAGTATGATCGTGCTCTAGTGATGTGCCTCTGCTTGTGTAACGGAAGAATTGCATCACTCAATCCCGTGTAAGTAAAGACAATGCTATGAAACAACAATTTTCGTGAGTGTTGTTGCATAATGCAATAACTCAGCGGAGTACATACTCCATACAAGACGCTGAGATTTGTCTGTTCTATTCGTTTCGTCGTCGCTAGACAGTACGAACAAATCTACACGCGTCTGTTTTCCAGACTACAGGAACACTTTCGGTTACGGTAAACGTAAGTTGTTATTGCGAGATCTACAAGCATCTAGAATACAACTTTTCTTAGTATTGTTGTTACTGGAATATTTTACTAAACGTACTCAGGTCACCAGTTTTGTGTCAGAATCTCCTTGCCACTTACCACCAATTCGGTTGGCACCACCACCAAGACCACAACACTTGTTCACTAACTACCTTGGCTATCACTGGAATATCACAGAAGAAGCCACTTGGCTAAAAGAGGTTGGTTATGTTAATATCGGTGAGCCATCCAAGCCCTGCCTCCTCAAAGAATATGCAAAGTGGTTTGGTTGTGTTAATGTAACTTCCGAACTCCCGCTGTTTGTAGTCTAACGCCACCAAGTATAGTGACATTCTGATTTTACTTCATGAAGCAGATTGTTAATGGTAAGAATTTGAGCTTTCGTAAGCCAGAAAGCATCTGGAAGTTAGACCATTCCACCTTTTGCGGTACGCAATCCAAGTGAGTCCACTAATCAGCAAAGCCAGGTGACATTCGTTTTAGTTGCTTGAATGCAATCATTCTGCGTAAGTTACAAGTCGAATGTAGAATTCATCACTACGTGCATTCTAACACACTGGACTTATTGCAATAAGTTCCGTGTGTATGACGTGCGCAGTTATGAATACTGGATACAAATAACTAACTAGAAATGTGTATTCGCAATGTGACAAGTGGCCTGCCAACAATGGTATGATCAAATATCTACGAGCTAATATGCAGCGATAAAAGTTTGATCAAAGACTAGTTCTGAAAATGTGAATGAATAGCTGAATGGGTTACAATACATGATATAAGGTTATGATAACTATTCGATCTCGCGAGTTGTACTCTTGTTGAAATGGCTTTGTTTGCGAATGCGTAAGTGACAATATTCACGAAATAGGATAAAAAATAATGTCGTATGTAAATGCTGTTTCGGCGACTAGGAGACGACTTGCAACTTGCGCATAATGGTCAGAATCAAAGGACCTAAACCGAATGTGATCTGCCTTTGCTGATTATGTGGTTCACATAGAGTGAACACGACAAATCTGGCTTGGTGGAACTTTAGGATACTTTTCCGACATACAAAACTCAAACTATGACCACTAGCCGGTTGTTTGGGACATTCCGTACGATTTTTTGATGACAAGCTACTTTATAAAGTAAAACAGAATGACATTACACTTACTGCTCTCCTGTGCTTTTTCCAGACATACTGAGTAAGCGTTCCAAACTACGTGAGTGGTCACTAATGCAATTCATTCGCTCTGTTGGCATTCCATAGTTAGCGACATCTCAAACAGTAGTATAAACTCGAGTTAATTCATGCATTCAACTTCCCTCCAAAATACTCACTGACATTAGCTACTCGCAAACTATACATCTACCTCGCCAACCAGACAATAGTGCAGATCAAATACGCACACTCGATGGCTTATGATTCATCGATCATTCCCTAGCTAGCCAGTTTTTAATTTGCCCGAAACGCTATTATCCAAAGCTTACCGGTAAACTTTGGCAATGATGTCGTTTACATTGCACTCACACCTCTACATTGTAACTGCCGTTTTAAATTACTTTCTTCTCATGACAATAGCTTGTTTCATGGCGGACTTTTTTCCATTCATGGGTGCACAAAAGCACTTTCTCAACCTGACTTGACTTATTATTTTGCGTAGGTTGTGCTTACCTGCTCCCGACCTTACAACTTTCAATCATGTCATCCGATTGACGGATCCTAATACGCAAAGCAGTCAAGGATTGCCGCATTTAACGACTCCAGCGCAAAAGCTGGACTTTCTTCATGGGACGAAGATCGCTTTGTTTCGGATGGGATGTGGCGGGTAGAGGCTAAGTAAAAGCGTAGCAGCTGAGGATGATGCCTTGTCAAGCTTTGCTCTGAATATGCCGGAATTTTGAAGATTCGACAAGCTCGCAACAACGGCTCGTCGTAATGCAACTCATCCTGAACTTAAACAATTAAATAGAATCAAAACAGCAGACCGGGACTTCAGATATGAGCATTCTCACACATTTTAATCTGCACAAATTTGTTTTTTGAACTTCGACTCACATCATTTTGTGTACCGCAATCTAAATTTTCCAAGCTTCTGGGATGCTGTGTATGATATCAAATGTTATTTATTGTCTTTCTGTACAGGTTTATTACTGATCTATGGTATACATTCGCTCAGCTTTGACTTCCCTCGTCTCTGAGTCTCCGTTCGATAACATCTAGCAAACCGCGTTTTCTTCTCGGTGAGTTATAGTGTTGCCGTTCGTTCTAGCTTGCTTCATTCGTCTTAATCAAAGTGCAGTTTACAACCAATACCGTACGCCGTGTACAATTTTCTTACTGAAATGTAATCTCTCAGGTTGTAACGAAACGATGGGTAAATGTGTGGTAGAGGTAGACATCAGAGTTCTTGTCATTCGTTCGTGTAGGCGCTGCAATGCGCTCAGACTGAGATCGGTTGAAGAAGTGTTGCGGTTCTACGGTGGTGTAAGGTACGGATCTTCACCACTTCTTCAGACCTTTGAGAACAAGTGCCTGGCCTGCTTCATTGCTGACTCAACCTTTCCATTCGTTTGGCTGTGAGGTGGACTAGTTTGCTGGTGCAGAAATTCCCACTTGGATGCAAAGGCCTGAAAAAGAGCGCGGATAAACTAGGGAGCATTGGTGGAAAAGAGCTCCTCCGGTATGCCGTGCAGCACGAAATGACGTCTGCGCTGGTTGAGTATTGTTTCCGCTGTCGTCGAGGCGAATCAATCGAGTTTAATATATTCACAATGGTAATCACTACGAGTAACTAATCCTTCCCTTTGTCAAAATATTAACGCTTTAATACATTCTGCGTCAGACGATCAGGTAAGTTATCCAGCACCAGAGGTTCCCTCGTCTGCCAGATTTCGTGTGAACGCACACCACCCAACTATACACTTGACCCGTTAAATGACCGATCATTCCTGGCCAGAACAACAATTTGCTTGCTCTGTCAGTGGCATAGTTAACACTCAGCGGAGCGTGATAAATGTGTTTCACCATTTCTCATAGGAGAGATGACGGGACCAAAATACGACTTGCATTGCACAGTAAACCATCATAGAGATACGGTTGATCACGCAAATTTTAGTACAGCGTTAGTTCGTTCGTCGTTTGCTTCTTTGTCTCCGCTATCCATTTATACTGACGTTTTGTAAAATTGCAAACGTGATGTTTTCCTCTGTGGGACGTCGTATTTCTGTTAGAATATCTTCGGTTACTGGACATATTTTGCTAGGTTAATCGTTTCCACCACTTCAAGATGATAGTCAGTTACCTGTAAATCAACTCGTGTCGGCTTTACAACGGTAAACATCTGTGCTCAAGTCGTGTACAAATTATTCTCGTCGTACTTTTGATTTCTAATAAGTCTAGCTGTAGGAAAATTGAAACCTTTTCCATCGGTTTTCTGGCTAGCAACACGAGCAGTTGAAGGTCGGTGTACACAGATATAATTTTCCAGAAGTTTATTGGTTGAAACGCTCAATGGCGTAGACAACCGCGGGCACCTCCTTACAAATCTGTGCATAGCGCTGCTCTGTAACTGTGAGTACACGAATGCGTAAATCCAATGATTTGTATTCTGTAGAGCAGCAAATGCCCCGCCAGTAGGTGATAGTAGCCATGTCGCACTGCATGTCCAAATACTGCGCTAGAGTGTATTATCCGAGTACTGGCGCGTTGCTGGTAAGGTGTTTATTGTCGCGAATGCGGTTTCTTCTTCTCTTCTATAACATGCCTTTACTCCTTTTTGCTTTAGCTTTCTGTTCAGTGTCGAGAGATCAGCGAGTCTTGGCATGAAATGGTTCAAATAATCCGCTACAACTTGTAAACAGTGAATTTCCATTACGTTATTAGGAGGCGTTTGCACTGGTGTTTCCGTAATTCTCCCTAGATAGGCATCGATTATTTCGGTTGTTAGCACATGACAAACGAAAATTACCTCACCTTTCCCAAGCTGAATTTTCTCGCTCTAAGCCCGATTTTCTTTCGCACACAACACTGTAAGAAACACCAGAGATTAGCGTCATGCCGTCTTCCGTCAAGTCCGGCATCGTAATATCGTCTGCCACATATGTTATCTCATATAAATCGTCCACAGCTTGCATTAAGCGCTTTTAAAATCCTTTGATCGAAATCTATAACCAGGCGGTAAACACAACCAATGATAACGCCCGAACGGTGTGGCAAAGGTCGTCATTAACCTGGGTTATTAGTCTACAATCATGTGCCAAAATACGGAATATATATCTGCCTCTGTGAAACATTTGGCCTTGACAAAATGCGACAAACTATCTTCTAAGTTCGGTAGTGCATAATGCTCTATACGCGACTTCATACAACGATTTCGGACAAATACACGCCCGTAGTTCACTAGTCTTCTTCGCAACGACTGCGACTTGAATAACCAAATCGGTCGGCTCTCCAAATTCAGCGATCTCATGCTTTTTCAACAATTGCCTTAATTCAACATAGAATCTGTCACGAAGTGCAGACGGACCTCCCATAACCAGTCGCGTAGTCGGTTGTATCGAGGGATTTAACGAAGGGAGGGCGGTTCCCACAAAGTGTTCCCAAACACAGTGAAAATATAAAAGGATAATGGTGAATAACATCGGTTGCCCACTGGCAAGCCTGCACATAAAGATCGTCGTTAAAAATAAAAAAAACCAGGAGATTGTATGTATTCATTGCCGAAAATTGCCCTGAGCTCATCTTCTACAACCATAAACGTCAGTCCATGTGAGGCCCTGGCTCGGTTTGACCACTTCGATTGTTGGTGAATTTTTCGGATTAGGCCTGGATCCACTCCATATATGCAAAGGATCTTGATCTGATCGGGCGTACACCATGGGAGAGTATTTGCTGGGTAGTGGGCTGACAATAACTCCAGCAAGTATTTGGGATCGTAGGGTCTGCTTTCGATCAAAAGACTTGCGCAGACACATTTTGTTACAGCTTCGGAGACACGTTGCCAATTGTATGTTCTGCACCTTCTGGGGACCTATCATCCCCGGGCGCACTCACATTGGCAGAATGACCGCAACAAGCAAGCTGGTTCTTTTTTCTATTTTTGACACAACCATCTTTACAACGGACACGGTTCGCGGATGCTCAGGTGTCAAACAACGCAAAATTTGTAGGTATCTTTCCTCAAGCCTATGGCCTTACTGATTCCGCCCCCGGAAACAGCACACATTTCTGCGTCAATGGCTCGTATTATTTGTTGCTATTGATACGTGGTCGAGGAAGCACGGTTGTAGCAATCGGTACAATGCTGAAGCGATAAGATGCGTTGTCGCAAACGCCGATTCGTGTATTGTTAGCATGGATTCCCATAACTACCCGGTCCCGTATCAGACCGTCTCCCATGTGTTTACATAAATGGCAGCAATAAGCTATAATCTCCAAGTCATTAGTGTAAACAACTTATTTTGGCTTCTGCATCGCAAAAAGCGTTGGTAACGCTGGTGGGTCTCGTAGATTACTTTCACAAAATTCACTGAATGTACCATTAATGGCATCCAAATCATGGGATGTTTGTCGTAGCGCAATGTATGTAGCATACCGTGCACGTCATTCCCGGTTGCTCGTCAAAGCACGGTCAAACTATATATCATCGTTTACTCGTCCAAACACACTGGTGTGCAGGAATACTTACATTTTCTCATCCGTAGACGTATATTACTTGCCAAGTTCCGTTCAACCGTTTTCAATTGGCAGGTATTTTAACAGCCGTTGGTGATCCAATTAGCCTCCCAGTGCCGGTGGGGTTCGTCATGGTCTTCTCCAACACCATGTTGCAGAATTAACTTCTTCCTTGACAAGCGTTTATTCAGCAAAGTCAATTCGGGGAAAATTGCAGAACGTTTGACAAGCCAAACTCATTCGATGTAAATTGTCTGTTCACATCTGTAAGTCAGGACCCTTCCGAGCGCATAAGTTTCCTTCTTTTACTCAGTTAAACCAGTTTGGAGCAATCCGCACATACATCGTCCAATACGTGGCTACTTAACAAATCCGTTACTTGTGTCTCCTGGGGTTGTATAGCTCACTAGTTTAATCCAGCAGTTCACCCTGATAGGAAACTCATCACGGTACTCTGTCTAAGATTGACGCTCCAACCAGTACATTGTTTCTACAAATGACCGGAACAGGAACTGACCAATCAATTGGAAGCGTCCTTGGAATCATCACAGAAAACAACAGAACACAAATTTGCGCAGAATTTCTAAGATATGAAAAAACCCGTGGACGATATAATTTGGTTCCTTGAATTTTCATAACTTGGTATTGTATCGATCAAACATTTTGCTGAGTTAACGTGTAGGAAACGATCCAAAATTCATCAGGAGCAAAGGATGAATCCAATAACTACGTTACTAATTGCAACGTTTTAATAAAATAGGCAAACAAACCACACTTGTTTACGTTCTGTGGCTGACAACAACTAGTGCTCGGGTAGCACCCAAGTATTTAAATTAAAAGGATTCGTCATGCCTAAAGATGACAAGAATGCAAGTGGAATGGGGTTCAATGCATTCTACGCCCATTGATCTATCGTCAGACACACTTGTCCTTGATTATAGATAGCACACCGAATGTGCAGTGGAACAATTGATCTCATAGTTAAACAGGAATGCTCGGGGTATATCATGGTGAATACAGAGTCCGGAGCACTAGGACAGCGAGAGCGAATTAAAAAAAACCTACATACACGCACAAACACATTGATGGAGAGAGAAAGCATCACTGCGAAATACTCGGGGGTCACAAAGTTAGAAGGGTTCTTGTCGGTCAGAGAATTCCACGCAAGTGCTTAACAGGTACAGACAGGTAAACAAATGCCGTTGAACTTAGTAGTCGCAGCGTGACTGGCGAATATAGGTTAGGAAACTTTCTAATGTACATCCAAATTTTGTTACAGATATCATACCTCATTGGTCAATAAGTAGGTTGAAAGAAATGTGGTGAATAATTTTAGCTTTCGGAAACGAGATAATTCAAACTGAAATAATCAAAATATCTTTGCTGTAATAATGTTATTTTTCTGTCTCTACATTGTTATAGATAGAATCACTACTAATTAAGAAAATATAAATATATAACGATGATACGCATTGGTTACTCTGGTGTATTATGTGATATTGCGATGCATGCAACTGCAGGTAGATTAAAAGAAAAGTTGATTTCTAAAGATGGAAAGCGAGACAAATTTTCCTACACATGAACGCAGCTAGTTTTCTTAAGAAGTAGTAAACAAGCCTGGTACATGAAGGAAAATTATTTAGGGTAATTTAATATTTCAATTTGGTCATATATTAAAGTCGTTTAATGAATAGCCATGGTTCCGTGTATAAACCTATACAGTCAGTTCTGTCTAATTTAAACCAAATAAGTGCACATAAACAATCACAATATAATCAAGCACATAATATTACTTAACCGCATGTTTCATCAGGGCTGTCAGTCAACTGTAGATACATGGTTGAGCATCCCTCTAGTTTAGTTATAGCAAGTTAGCATATGCATGTTATTACACATGTTATTCGCAATCCTGTTCACCAGCTATTTCGTCCCCTTGTTTCCTGGTAATTAGGCGCTCCCGAGCAGAACAGCATTGATTCATTGCTTTTTTTTAATTTGGTGTGGAGAGAAAGTGGTGCTGCTTGTTACCTCCGTTGCTTCCGCTTCCTAGCAGTATTGACGAAGGTGATTGCGGGACGGTGTTCCTCTGGAATTCTTTGCCTTCGCATTAGGAGCGACAGGACCCTACAGTATGATTCAGATGTCAAGGTGGCTTCTGATTAAATTTTTCGATTTATAAAAGTTTTCCGGTAGGCTTTTCCGATTGTTCACACGCTGGCAAATGAGGCAGTCTCGGACCGGAAGTAAAGTATTCTTCCTTTGTACATCTCTCCTTGTGGCTTCATGCCAAGATATCCACACAGTCGAAAGTATTTTTGTAGCTCAATTCCAACTGCTCCACTTAGTACCGTCCTGTGTTAGTGAAATCTCCTTGACAATATCTATGTCGTGTGGAAAATGTGTTCAACCTTGTAAGTCAAAGAGGGTAGGTAAGGCCATAAAACTCTAAGACGATTATAAGTCATGCAAGGCGCATTCTAATTTTGTGAGTGGAGGTGTACTTTGAAGTCCACGCTATAGATGCAAGAACAAATGTGAGGTGAAAATTTTTGAAGATTTTGCAACAGTCTACGAATAGACATAGAGCCATCAGAAACCATGGGACTCAAAAGAAGGTACAGAAATAGTAAAAGAAAACACAACACAACACATCAAAGTCCATGGTGAATCTTACACCAAAAATATTCTTAGTGACTAGATAGAATATTTTCTTAAGGCGTCATCATCATGTTGTCTGCCGCAAATTAATTCATTGTGCCCCGTCATATTCTAATATCATTTGAAACGATTACCTCTATTTCTTGCGATCAATGACCTCTTAAAAAATAATTTCGCCGATGAGATATGCATCGCGCCGTCCCGGGCTAACAATCGGGTGAACGGTGCATTAACGCAGTTTACAGGGAGTGGTTACTTGATGGACCGGCAAAGCAGTTGATCCAGCGCTGCGTGCAGTCTGTAAGTGTCTTTAAGGCTAGACACTTGTGAACCCAGCTTGAAACCATTTGCGACAGTTAAGTAGCGGGCTATAAGGGATTCTAAGGATCATGACTTCACAGCGTGACAGGTTCTGGCCGAAAGCTGGAGCCCACTGAAACTTCACTAACCATAGATACGTGGACAGATGGGATTTGGTATAGCTCTATTCCAGTGGCGCAAGTTTTCATAGAATACCCAATCCAGGATAGGGTCTTCTTAATGACATTGAATCTTCGCAATTTAAGTAGAGTTCGCCTGTGTTGCACTTCGTCGAGCCATTTACCAAAATCCAGGTGCCTTCGGTCAATTGCGAATGTGACCCATGCTTCTCGGGAACCAACTGGGAAAGAAATTAAAAGAATGTCTTGAGGTAACCGTGCTTGACGAAAAATATAGACCACGGACTTTGGCGGGGCAAGTGGTGAGAACGTTTGACAATAATATCGTTGACCTTACAGATAAATTAGATTAGTTTTGTCAGCAGAGGGTTTTCAGGAGCATGTTGGTTCCGGTCTCTGTAATTTGGAGGTAGGATAACCTAATCGCGTCTGACTTCGAGTTCCCGTTCTCATTTGCACATTAATTGGACAGCATAGTCGGAACTCTTAGCACTCAAATCGATATCGTCCATTTGCTTTTTGCTTGTTTTCAACAATTACCTGCATGGTATTTACATCCAGAACCATTTTATTATCTTCTTGTCTTTCCATTCTCAATCCCAATTTAATTTCCTTACTTACCTTATAGGTAGCCGCCTTGACCCGGTTTCGGCTGTATGTCGCGCCTGCTTCTGATTGCTAGCAGACTATTCACACGTAAACGTATCTAACTGCGCAGATCCACCACACTGTTCCTCTCGCCCTCATGGGCTTGTTGATCGTCGTCAACCCTATTAACTACCATGACTATCTCATCCCGAATCTATCTTCATCTTCCTTAGCCTTTTCCTTCTTATTTTTACTTTACGGACTTTAATTGAATTGCCTTGATCCCATCTTGTCTATACTATCTCTCTAGCCCTCTGACCGCTATCAGATTATGAAGACCTGAACGCATTAGCGTTGGCAGATACGCCACATTATTTATGTTACCACATGCTGATCTTCTTCACCGTTCAACTACCATGTCTAATACATCCCGAAGTTATCTTTGTCTGTTTGCGTCTTTCCTTGCTCCCTCCAATTTTAACTGGATTGCATGCTTTCAAATTCATGCAGCGAATTACTCTTCGACTTCCAGTCTCTTCTCTCATCTGACTACTCTCGGGATATTGAGAATTAAATCCATTGTGGTCTGCCGATCGGCCACTACATTTACCTTTAGTATATATGCCGCTTGATTATCGTCACCTTCTGTTTGCAACGGCTTTCTCATCCTGTACCTATATTTGTCTGTACGAATCATTCCAATAGCATTCTCACTATAATAGGTCTGCTTAACTTCAACTCATCGCCCTGATTCAGTTTTGTACGTACTGCATCTCCTGCTTCTGACCACTATTAGGTTATTGAAACCGAAATGCACTAGGGTCGGTAGACATACCCCTTTCATCACTATACCTTTATAGGCAGGTAGCACTTCACCACCCATTATCAGCAACTACTGCTTCATCTCGAACATCATCTTGTCCGAATGCCTCTAGCCCTTTCCTTCCTCGCTCTCACTTGACTGAATGCTCTCAAATCCCCAAAATGAAGTCACTACGCCTTATCTGTCTCTCTTGCTTTTACCTGATCTTCAATGATTCAGACATAAGCGCATCTGTGCCATCGGATCCATCACTCACTGCATCCTTGTTCAAATGTTCCTCTTCTCCTTTCTTTATTCTTAACCGTTTTTCTACTCTACACCTAACCGCAATCCGCAATTCTGTTACTCATTCTGTCTTTAATCTATTTCAACTAAAAGCGTATCTGTGAAATATAATAAATAGTTTCACCCAGTGTTTAAGGAAGCATAAACTCAGGTATTCTTGATTCGGTCCACCTTTTCACCTACGTATCCCATCGCATATTGTTTGCCTGCCTCTTGTTAGTTGCCGGTTTTCCGATATTCTCACAGTCCTCTTGACCGGCACCAGAGGCACCGACCTACGACGCACGTCATCTTGGCTTTAATATTCCTCAACGAGCTTGGCTCCTCATAGCACACTCGAGTCATTTTACCGGATATGGATGCATGGTTGTCCGGTTGGCGTTATATCTTAACGTACTAAATGGATTATATATACTATCTTAGAAAGATCTCATGTTCCTGTGATTTCAAATGTTACGTCCTTGGCGTTGCTATTTCTGAAACCACATGTATTTTTCATTCTGCAGAATTGTCTGCCGATTTTACAACTTACCTCATTGGAGGAATATTTAGTGATCTTCTTGAGGTCATATCAAGAAAATGTTTGCATTTCACGCACTTTGTGTTTATCATACTGCGTTACATGGATGACGGTTTCTCAAACGATGCTATAAATTACAATGGGAGGAGTTCTCTTTCGTTGTCTTGAACAAATGGCCCGAACAACCGAGTTCAACCCTTCTCAATCCCACAAGAGGATTTCCATTGCAACTGTATGGGATTTCCCCGAGATAACTACCCGGTTTTAGCAAGTTCAATCCATGATTGACCCACCAAGTTGGCCTGACAATATTTATTCTTCCTGCCGTCAACGATTCACAGCTTAATTCCATGGATCTACAAACTATCGATCGCACACGATTTTCGACCACTAGGTAAAATGATGAATTTGGTACAACCAAGGAAATTCCTAAGCCTCTGGCGAAGACAGACATTCATCAAGGGAGTGCATTTTGTTTACCTCGCTTAAAGAAATGTCCAACTATAACAGACCTGATCAGTCAAACATTCTCGACTTGAAATCTATCAAGTTTGCGAGCGTTTCCATTTTGTGGCTGGAATTTGCTGTATATCTTGTGAAAATTCGTATTTCCTGAGCACGTCATGATCGGTGTAATGATATCATGTGCCAGTGTGCGATTACGCCTATCTAATGTTTCTCATTCCGTCGAGATTATGATTATTTATTTATGTGGTAACTTTGCGGTCAGGTGATAAGCTGCCGCTCTGAAATGCGCCGAAATACTTGGCACACAGGATCGACAATGGTTATGGCTACCATACTGATGAACAGTAGATGAAGTCCATCAATATCTCTTGACTTCATATTTGCTCAATTTGCCCGTTCCATTCGTTAACACCATAGGATTGTATCTTACTACTATAGCAATCTCATGTTCAACATACCAGGAAAACGGCATACTTGGATGATGCATGTGTCTTTACAGGACGCTAAGCCATCATCATTCTCCACTACACGCAGTACCACGACCTTTAACTAAACTTACCCTGCACCCAAATCTCAAAAAGTGCTAGTTCATTGCAAAGCATATCGGGTTAGTTGAACACTGAATTAGACTTGGCAGCATTACGAAGTTTTGTGCTCACAAGCCCTGTGACTGTGACGTTTCTACAAAAATCACGGAGGTAGTCAGCTTCCGAGCGTACCTTTGCATGGAGTGTCTGCCAGCAGAACTTCCTGTACGCTGATGAGCCATTGTGGAAATTGCCCAGCAGCTGCTATGCATTCGTTACTAACTGATCATAGCAAACTGTGTTCCACGAGATATTCCACTACCATTCTGCGCGCCAGTTGTATTAATTTTTGATGAAACGAGCCCTATGATTGTCATCGAACATTTTATTGGGAGCCATGCCAACCCGAAACCAGAACCGACATATTAGAGTAATCACACATGATCCCAGAAATTTGTCAACAGCAGAGCACGAAAATAAACCGGAGAAAGGAGATAATCCTATGTGTTTGGGTCCGTGCGTAGTGGAAAGCAATCAAAATCCGAAAACCAATTAATTTTAGTAGATACCATGCGACCCTACCACGTACTATAATAACAAGTCGTAGCTGACAGTTCTATATGCATGGCTAGTACAACAGGCTGCTTACATGGTGACCTTGAAGCAAATTACATCTGTGACGTCAAAGCAAAAGCAATTGAATCCTTTCTCTCCTGCTCCTTGAGGAAGATGACAACAGGATGGATGCCAAAGAAGGGTAAATATTGCCTCATTTGAAGAATGAGGAGAAGCTCGGTTAAGAAGAGGAAAAACTATATATAACACCAAACAAACACTAGTACTACTGTCAGAATTTTGCTCAACGGTTAGTCTCCCGGTAGCAGAATTTTAAGAACATCCTTCCACCGTGTGATGGGATAAGGAAAACAGAACGACGGTACAGACTTTCATGAAGAAGCAAGCGGCTAGCTTGCCACAAGAGAACGGAGCAGATGGTTGGAGGCCTATACATCACTGCCTATAAGTTGATTGGGTCGTATTTGGCGGCGCTGAAGTGTGATTGTTTGATTGATAAGAGAAAGAAGCACATGCATGTAACAACGTCGTTAGTTATGGAATTGACCTAGTGTCGTGTTCAAATACTTTGCTGGCTATTCGCAGTGCATACCACCACATGCCACTAACTCCAGATTGCCAACATTTAACTGCTTTCCTCACGCAAGACGGTTTGTATCAATACAAAGTGCTACCAACGGGCAATAGTAATGCCCCAGCAGCTTGGCAGAAATTTATTACTCTATCCTTATCAGTTCTTAAAGGATGTGTTGTGTAAGTGTATGATATTTTTGTCTTTGGTAGTAACCCCAATGAACATCAGGAAAACCTGAATACCAACAAATGCCAATTCGCTGTAACGGAGGTCGAGTTTATTGGACATGCTATTTACCTCGGGTATTAAGTCTAATGTGCAGAACACCAGAGCCATCCTCGATTTTCCAAAACCATGCAACGTTACACAGATGGAACAGTTCTTGGGTTTGTGTTATTCTTACCTTCAATATTTACCGAATTTTGCAACTATTTCCGAGCCGTTAAGGCGATTGACGCGCCAATACCAGGAGTTTCGTTCGGCCACTGAACAAAACATTGCTTAAATGACCATACGAGCGATGAGTGAATCCACTTCTACGGTAGCGATCTTCAATGAGCACTGTCTAACGTTTGTTTCAACGGATGCTTCAGATGTTCGCTTGGGTGCAGTTCTGTCCACGCTGAGCGATCGCGAAGAGAAAGTGATTACATACGCATTAGGTACCTTGTCTGATACTGAATGAAATTATTCCATCGGTGAGAATGAGGCCCTCGCATGCGTCTGGGCATGTGAGAAATAGCACATTCACTTATTCGGATGTCGATTCACTTTGCGCACCGATCATGCTGCTCTTACTACTTTACTAATTCGCGGTAACAGGGGCCAAATGCCGGTACGCTTGAGTCGCTGGTACTCACATTTATTGAACTATGATTATTACATAAAATACGTGCCAGGGTGCTTTGATCAAATTGCGGATGCCTTGTCGAGACTCCCACTGTCCAGCGGATGGAAAACCGAGAACTTAGAGTAGGTAAAAATGATATCGCAGCTCTCAGACGGAACACCTGCAATAAGGTTTGACTTGATACGAGAGCACGCTGACAAAGACCCTGTCCAAGCTAAGCCTCGGGAGTACATATTCACTTCATGTCCCAATCCTACCAAGATCCAACCTGAGTTACTTCCATACTATATTCTACGGAACGAGCTTTCTACTGTGAGCAACTGCATTATTAGAGGCGAGCAGTTTGTGGTCCCTGAAACCCTTATTCCTCTGTTGGTTGCATGTGCGCATGAAGGTCATCCAGGAATTGTGCGAACAAAAGCTCGGATACGGCAATACTATTGGTGGCCGAAGTTGAATTTCAGCGGCGAGGCGGTTATTCGTGAATGTTACGACTGCCAACAATCCGATAAGGGTGCGGGGCCCCTGAATGCTCCAGTCCAACCTATTGTGTACGCAATGAAGCCATGCGTAATATTTGGCATCGATGTTTTGGGTCGGTTTACCAATGCACCTCCGCAGAAGCGAAATATGCTAGTGGCTACATGTTTCTATAGCAAATGGCCAGAGGCTATTCTCTGCGGGGACGTAACTACAGTCGTCAGCATAAAGTGGCTCCGTTGTTTGTTAGAAAGGTATGGTTTGCCAGAAGAAATAGTCACTGATAACGGCCCACAGTTTCGAAGTAACGAGTATGCTGAATTCTTTAGGCGCAATGGCATCACACTCACTCGTAAAATGAAACAAAATGAATAAATAATTTTTTCTCGTCATTGCGAGGCACACCATGAAGGGCGTGATCATGGTAGTACAGACCTGTGTGCTCGGCGATTGCACAAATTAGTACATTTTGACAAACAGCATATGAATTTATGTGTGTGTGTGTTGATATGTAGAAGCATGTTTAGGTGTGTATTTGGCGGTGGCCATGTTGTGTGACTCTGTGTGTGTTTTGTTCGTTGGGTTCGACATCCAATGGGGAAATCAATGGAACGCTTCAAATCTGATGACGTTCTTGATGTGTTAATGATCCTCCGGAAAAGGGAAGATGCAGTGACTTTATATAGTGGCGGGTCACATCCGCCACCTCATGGTGTTGTTAAACGGATATCTGTGGTTTTTATAGGGAGAACGCTTGCCAGACGAAATCCCGCCACATCCTGGAACACTGACGCCGAACAATTTGCTGGAACGGGGTTTACCCGAACCACCCAGCTGGCACCCCGGGGAGGTTGTTCGGCTAGCTAGCCTTACCCTATAATCCTGCAGCGAATGGACTCGTCGAACGAACTAATCGTACTATGAATATCAGGTTGTTGAAATTGCGTAAGGCCGAAGGGCCAAGAACTTTTCAAATTCGTGGGACCTGTTCTAATAGACGATGTACACGAGTTGTTAGTGAAACTTTGGGAGCAGGAGACTGTCCCGACAGACTGGAACCGCTCCGTCATTGTCCCAATTTTCAAGGGAGACTCCCGTTTGGAATGCGGTAATCATAGAGGGAACAGTCTGAGTTCGATTGCCTCTAAATTTATTGCCTCTGTCATTCTCCACAGACTGACTGGCACTCGTGAAAGTCAGATTCGTGAAGAGCAAGCCGGATTTCGTCGAGGTCGGGGCTGCATCGACCACATCTTCACGTTACCTCAATTGTTGGAACACCACCATGTTTATTGGTGACCCACCGTTGTCGTGTTCCTTGACATAGAAGGTGCCTTCGACTCAGTCGATCGATGTGCCCTTTGGAACTGTCTGCTGAGGAAAGGTGTGCCTGATAAATATGTAAATGTTATCAAAGCGCTGTACGCGCATAGTTCGGGCAGAGTGAGGGTTTATGGCAAGTTGTCGCCACCCTTCACTATCACCAGCGGTGTGAGACAAGATTGTCCGCTGTCACCATGCCTCTAACTTCGCAATTGATGAGACCATGGAAACAGCGTTCGCTGGACACGAACTAGAATGTGGGGAGCTACTTTCTGGTGAGCGACTTCTTGACTTGGATTATGCGGACGACCGTGTCCTAATCTGTGACAGCTTCCAAACATGCCAAGCAGCATTCGACCGATTAGCACTGGCTGTCAATCGTTTTGGGCTATGCTTTGCTCCATCGAAATGCAACGTACTTCTCCAAGATCGGCAGGCACTCAACCCTGCGCTAACGCTTGGTGGTGATCTGCTAGAAGTCGTTCAGGAATTCAAGTACCTGGGCAGCTATATTAGAACCCGTGGGATTGAAGATGAGGTTACGAACCGTATAGCAAAAGCTCGAGGTGCTTTTGCCAATCTCCGCCACCTGTGGCGCAGACGCGACATTACTCTCGCCCTGAAGGGCAGAGTTTATAACGCAACCATCCGTTCAACTCTCCTATATGGTTGTGAAACCTGGTCCATCAGGTCGACAGACATAAAGAGGCTCGTCAGATTCGAGCATCGCTGCCTTCGCAGCTTAGCTCATGTCTGGTGGGAGCACGGCGTAAGGAATGAGCGTGTTCAACGTCGCGTATTTGGTGCAGAAAGAGCGAGTGAACAGCTCAGCACCATTATATCAAGCACCAGCCTCCGATGGTTGGGCCAGGAGTTTCGCATGCCAGCACACCGACTCCGGCGACGTGCATTGTTTGCGCGTTGTGGGTGCGGTTGGAAGAGGAGGAGGGGAGGCCAAACGATGACTTGGTCGAGAGAAATGAAAACCCTTACTTCGAAGTTGGCGTCGGTTGGTGCACTCCGACGGCCTGACTGGGGTTCTAAGGACGGTGAACATGTTTGGTTGGACACACTTGCTGATATGGCTTGGATCCGGCCCCAATGGCGTTTGTGTTGTGAGTTCCTTTCTGCATCCCCCTCCTGCTTAGCATCCCCCTCCAAACACGCCTTAGACATAACATGACTCTTTTTTTACAGCACGATAGTCAGCTGTTAGCTTTCCGGAACGATGTCCATCCGTTACTGGGGACTCAGCCGGCGTGCCACTGTTTGTTTTCCTTTTATTGTCTTTTGTATTGCTGCACAATAGCTGAGGCCTTATGCACCTGCAGCTAACGTGTATAATGACGACGATGACTTTGAAAGAATATTTACAAGTACTTCCGCTTTCGGAATCATTCTGGAATGATGTTTTGGTATCTGCATTGGAGGTATACTGAACCACTCCACATACTGCAACGGCAGTATGCTGGGGCGAACAATTCGGACTCCATTAAATGCAGTCTTTACATCCGAAGAAACCGCCGATCACCGAGAATACAAAAGACGGGCTGTTTACCGGGCTAAATACAAACGCGTTGGGAAACGTATCCTGCAGGGACATTTGATCGTTAGACTACCCAATCCTCGGAAAGGAGGTAATGTATTCGGACCGCCGACCCGTGTGGAATCTGTGTGCACGTCAGGAATTTACAAATTGCCTGATGTGACAAAGGTGAATGTAAGACGGCTGCATACAGCGCATTCCCAACGTGCTATTGAACACACGAACAGACCTACAACACAGCGCTAGGTACAAACTAGTACAAACTTAGGACGTTCCGGTCGGATACGTTGCCCACTCTACTGATACACCTTAACGCATAACACCACATGCAAATTCTTCGGGGTGCTGACATTAAATTAGATCGTTCATGGACATGTAGTGCCTATAGTTTTACAATGTCGCGTTCAAACACTTTGTTTTGTTTTTACACTCCATTCGCTTATCCTACTTACATTTCTATTTAGCACTCGTTGGTCTATCTTGTGGTCTTGCATCTGATTGGTTGCAATGCGAAGCTCTATCGATTTGATTGTACTGCGCGCGTGTGCGGACAGTTTACAACATACATACGTTCTGGTGCTACTATGGTCTGATGCTTTTTCGGGATACAGCAACTCCTAGTCATTTACTTCGAGGCTTCTTACCTAATCTTGCCATCACTTTCGTTGAGCTTGCTTTGTTGAATAAACCGTTTGTCCCTGAACGACCGAGAGTTGCGACATGGTGTCAGATCAGATCAAGGCAATATTGCCGTACAATGCTCAGTTGCTGATTGGAGCGCAGCGCAGCCGCGCAAGACGCCTGCGCTGTTGCGCATGAAAGGACACAACTTGGCTAGTATTTGAAGAAATTGGAAAGACATGTGAATCGACTTTGGCGTACTGGAGTGTCTGAATGATCAATCGATGTCGTATCGCCTGGCGATGATGCAGTACGATAAAGACGAAACTCCGCTGATCTGGCAACGGTCATCCAAAATTTCGGCTAGTTCTGTGAGGGCCAGTCTAACGAGACGCGTCAGCGGTATCCCTCTTTTACTCGAAACAGGAGTCCGAATAAATGTATCACGAATTATGTTACGGCGCTGAAGATCCTGGGTCGTTCCTAGAATTTTTGCAATTGCATGGCTGACATTCTTTTTAGATATAGTATTGTGCTTGGGATCAGTGAGGAACAGATCGCCAAGCAGCTGTGGCCTCCATGACAGTTCTCGCTCAGACCCTGCCCTAATATATGCCTTAGTGAATCGTCAGATACAGGCCACATGAAGCAATTGCGGTTGCCAACTGAAGCAAAGTTATATACCGTATCCAGCTTACCCAGACACAGCTTACCAAGACACAATAAAGTTGTAACTTCTGCGCCGCGCGACACCTGAAGAATCGTGATCAATGTCCGGCGTGGGATCGACTTTGCGCGAAATATGGCAGATGAAATCATTTCGCTCGATGCTACCAGTCTCGCAAAGTGAATGCACTTAGTCGTGACACAAAACCCTCGGACTCTGAACATTCAATCAGCAATGTTTTGTGGTCGGGGCCAAAGAACGGCGCCTGTGCAAGTTTATTCCTTAGCGACGAAATCCTACATTTGCAGTTAGACACCGGTGCTACCATCAACAATATGCTTGCTAAGCGGTGTCCAGGAATTCCTGTGCGAACGCATCAAGGCTACTTGTGTATGTAAGACGGCTCCACACTCCAACCGAAGGGCGCGGCCGCAATCGAAGTGATCCATCGCAAAGACGGACCTTCTCATCAGTTGGATTTCGCGGTAGTAGAGGAAGTTCTCGTGCCCATTATCAGCATGGATTTCATCCAGTGTCTTGACTTTTTCATTTTAGCTATGATCGTTTTGTGCATACGTGTCGAGCGGAGACAGGTGTTAGTGAGCATTATGCTTCGTGTTTAGCCCAGATTTGGGGAGGTATGCAGGTTCCGTTCGTTTGTCTATAGATCCGTCAATACGACCGACTGCTTTGCTGACAAGTGGGGTTCCATTTGATTTACGCGATAAGCTCGTAGCCGACTTAACACCATTTGGTGTAATAGCTAATGTCAACTGGCTGACATACTGAGTTAGTCAAGTCACCACTGTTACGAAAAAGAACGTTAATTTGCGTCTGCGCATAGATTTGAAGCCATTGAATGAAGTTCCATGCAGGGAGCACTATGCGCTGCCAACATTAGAAGATGTCCTGCCGCGTTGTTTAAGGCAAAGTACTTCGCAAAAGTGAATCTGTCATCGGCGTTATGGCACGTGGTCCTAGATGGAGAATCCAGTTTCCTGACGACTTTCGCCACACCGTTCGGACGTTTTTCAATGGCTAACTTTACCGTTTGGTTTGAACGTCTCGAGCGAACTTTTCAGAAACGGTTACTGCTAGCTTTTGACCATGTGCTGCTTCACAGCCCGATCCACTAGGAACATGACGCTAATCCGCACCACTTTTTGCAGCATTGCGTGCAAAAGAACATAAAGCTCAAAGCGAGAAATTTGAATTCCGGAAACATGAAGTGAATTTTCTTGGGCACCTTCTGACAGCCGATTGAATAAAGATCGATCCCGAGAAAATCAAGACAGTGCAGGAGACGCCATAAACTAGGACTTCAAGGCAGTTAGTCGCGTAAATGGTATGGTGAATTATTTGAGCCATTTCTTACCAAGATTAGCTGAAATCATGACGCCCATCTGGAGGCTGACACACAATGGTGTAAAATGGAGCTGGG
>OX104059.1:36134769-36172868 GCA_944474145.2 Dicrocoelium dendriticum | reverse complement strand
TTTCTTTTGGGCGGACCGTGGACTAAAGTGCGGTGGGGGGAGTGACACCTCCCAAGCGCACCGTCGGGTCTGCAGCAATGGGAAGGTCCTGTCGGCCTTTTTTCTGGACTAGCCAGTTTTTTTGCAGTCCGACCAGCCCGCCCGACGGCCCACCGATGATGCACTCTGGTCCACACGATCGTCATAAATAAAACTAACAAAAGCCTGGACCCAGCGAAATCTGCTACACCCCACTTTGAAAGCCCTTCTCAAGCCCCTGCAAACATTCGCATCCACCCTCACCTTCCGTTCCCCCCACTAACAGCTCCATCGAAGGCTTCCATCCTTCAGCCTTCTAGGGGGAGGCCCTTGTAGTGCAACAGAAAACATGCTCTTTCAGTATTGGTTACAAGCTGTGGAATTACCGAATATGTTATATATAATATCCGTAGTAGTACGTGCAAACGCGAGACCCGATATTTGCTGAATGTAAGAGACAAATGCTGTCCGAAGTGACCTAACATACGTACCGTTATCGTCGTATCTTGGTAAAGACCTTGAAGGTAAGCCTTCTAGGTTCCAAGGCATGAGTAGACAGCCCGGACCACCATCTTTAGCCTTCTTTACCAGTTTACAATAGTTGGATAAATTGGCTTCAAATCCTTAACGCCAACGGAACATCTCAACAAAGCATAACCGTCCTGCAAGTGTGCCACTGACTTGCGAGTCCATGTTGTTATGCTCCGTCCACCTCGCCAGTGGATTTCTCTAAGTATCAGGATCTGCATTTGTTTGGCGCCATCCTTCTATGGATACGTTATCCACATCGCTAGTGTGGTCTACCATTAAGAATAGGCTCAATCGTAGTTTGCTTATTATGGTCTGTACTATTGCGCTTGGCCATGTTGCTATACTGGAGAGTACGCTGGACCTTCCCACTCATATATCCTACTGGATTGAGCATTTCGGTTTACGTGACTCAGTATTCACCGAAAATGGCGCAATATGGCTTGCTGTCCGCGGGTTAATTATAAGTTGTTCCGAATTTCCGTGCATTTAGGACATACCTCATTACATTCCTAGTGTGTTCGTGGAACGCTATCGCTTATTAACTTATATTTGCTAAGTAGGCCTAGAAACTTTGCTTTTAAGCCACCCACGCCCTACAAAGATGTTGCGGGGAATTGCGGGCTATTTAGAGCATTTTTAGATAGCTACGCCTATTTAGCACTTATACCGCCCCGCCAATTCTTACATTTTCCTTCCTTCTTTTCTGATATCTGCTTGCAAAGCAGAAAGACCTTCATAGCGAAAACATAGTGTTATTCGTAGACAGTCATCCAATGGCAAGTAACTCGTGAACTAATGCACTTATTTCATTACTTTTAGTTTTAACGTGCTGAGCAGATGAAACTTGTTCCAAGCTGTTTACTTTTGTAACACTTTGCGCCATATTATAACTTTGGTGAAGGCTTTTCTTTTGTTCTTAGGATTACACAGGTGTACAGTTGACGCTAGAAATCAAACGTAACACAAGACGTTTTGGCTATCGTTTCGTTAATTTGTATTATTCTAGTACAGTACGACACCTTAGTATGTCCGTTGACAACAGCGTTTCACTTTTTGCATTTCTAGAAATTATTTTTCACCTTTTCTTGTTGCTTATGATTCCGCCGATCTTATTTCTTTCCACGTGTTCACTAAGAAATGTGACGACTGAGCGGGCCGAAATAGTTGTAAAAAGTTTTAATGAGGTTGTGGTGAATCGGATCCTGTTTCCAAAGAAAACCCGCGCAACTACGACTGCGCAACTTTCACAACTAGCAAATCCAAGGAGTCCAATATCGCCTGAAGGAGCCCGAAGAATTTCAACAACAACCTACAACCCCGTCAGTTGTAGGTCTAACAAAGTCAATGCAGTACTACTTGTCAACAAAGAATATATACTCACGCGTTTCCTACTCCCATGCAAGAACATAGGCTTAATGTAAACGTTGATCTGGTCCATTACGAAGGCAGCAGCTAGCCAGTTTAAAAATATGCCCGTGTATTTATTTAGTTATTTAAAATTCCCTCACACCGCCTGCCCATTACTACAACATGCGCTTCATTTACTTGTAAGATTCTTACTTATTGTGACACTATGGCATTTTGCTTCGTCCACCTCTCCAGTGCATTACTTCCTTACAATACCACAATTATTATCTATTTGGCGCAACTATACTATGCGTACCTTACCCACCCCACCAGCGTGGTTTACCTATGAGCTTAGGCCGTTCCTATAATATCGGCTGTGAGCTTCTGGGAATATTGCTTTGACCACCTCGGACCCTATCGCAAGCTCCTTGATCGGTGTTTCCTTCTGACATAAAAAATTGGAATCAATACCGTTTTACGTATTCAACGTTTCATAAAAGGCAGTATCTCACAGCAAGCGTTTTACCTACCTGCAATGGTCTTCCTCTTGGACCTGTCCGCGAAGCCCACCTTGTCCGTGGGTTATCTGCTTACAACATTATACTACGTATGAAATATCCGTTGTATTACTCGGAGGTTCCTTCTCACTTACACAACTTCATCCCAATCTATATAACCCTATTCCGTACATTACCGCCGGTTAGAAAAGTTGCTGGAATATCCTGACTAACTCTTTCATTCAGCCATTGGAACAATGTGTTCACCCTAACCGCGATTAGCATTGCGGAAAACCTGTGGTAACGTTTCGTTACCAATGGCTCATGGCTGCTCAACTTGTGGTCAACGGTAGCGTTTCAGATGGTGGGTTTTTGCCTGGTAAGCTTCCTGCTTATAAAAAGCCACACAGGTCCGATTAACCACATTGTGACATGGCGGATGTGACTCGCCACCGAAATAAAGTCACTGCCCACTGCAAAACCCTAACAAGTTCCCGCTAACTGAACATCTGAACACAACGGTATAGAAGCCCAGCCGCGCCCATTCATCAAACCGTCTTTATCAATCATTCTGTCGGGTTCATCAGCACATGAATTAACGCAGTTCGTTTCCTGAACCTTTTGATAGCCTACCCAGCCTTTTTGTAACGGAAAGCCGTGTAGATTTTGCATTGCTTCCGCTGCACACATCTACCTGACCCAATGAGCATGCCCATTATCTTTTTGACTTTACTACATGACACTTATGTACCATCTATCCAACCGTGTATGCTGCGAACACTTTCCTATGTCGTATGATGTATATACGTCCACTTTGTTTCTGTGGCTCTGACAACCACTTGATCACGTTTGCATTGGTGCATTTCGTTACAACGAGAATAAAACTATTTATTAATTAATTTAAATGCAGAATCATTCGTGCTGGAGATAGCATAGGATTATTAATTAAGTTTTACCATAGGACCTGGGAAAGGTAAAATATAGGGATAATCAATGAGCCGGAAACACTTTCAAGGCACTAAACTGCAAAAAATATCAATGAGAGTTCAGACAGATGTGAAGGAAGTCAGACATAGTTGCTAGGTGCATACGTCTAGTCATAAAGCTGAGCCAGGTAGACAGCTAGTCATAAGTGGAAATAATGCATACGTGAAAAGAGGTTGGTCGTTAGGGCCACGGCATTGGGACGGTGTAAGTTCCATATGGGTTCAATAACAGGCTAATTGTGAAAAGTTCGTGGGCAGCAGCAGCCTTATATAGGCAGGTAATTTCATCGGACGTGCGAGGTGGTGCTCTGAAGTAATAGCCAATTAGCCGGCAGAGCGTACTACTGCACGCATGTCAATGTACGCTACAGCTCACAGAACGAGTTCAAACAGACAGCAATGAAAGACAGGCAAAGCCAATAGACTCATACGTCCAGTCACTTAAGTTGCCTAGCTGGGCGGGTATGCAGAATGGGAGATAAGCATAGGTGAGGAGGAACTAGTCGTTGAGGAAATGGAAGGAGGCTTTAACTAATAATTTGGAGAGGCTCATGAGCGACATCAGCGGACAAGTGTGTCGCTTTAGATATAATGTAATTGAACGGTGCTAGAAGAGAGGAAAGTAATTAAAAGTTTTGGAAGATGACCATAGATGTGAGAAGCGTGCATTATGTCGTAATGCGGAGCCAGTCGTACTAAATATAATGCATGCTTATTTATTTAGTTATTCAATAGAACGTAGGAGTGGTACGGTGAAGGGATGGTCGGCGAGCCGACAGGGCGTTTAAGTCCTTGAAAGGCAAAGGATAATAGAGTGAGTGCAGAAAGACCGGAAGGGCTAGCATTCCGGGTAAAGCTCACAGAATGTGTGGAACAGATTATTGCATCTTCAGGTCCTAGGCTGCTTTATGTCGGATATCTGGAAGCAGTCGGTTCGAATGGACTGGTCAGACGAGGCTATATTAGGGCCAATCCAGAAGCGTTATCCGTCTAGTTGAAGAAGGAATGTAAACAGGGTGCGCAAAGAGGAAAAGGCTACCATTGAGGATAATTGGAACCGCCGACGACGTCCTTGAAGTGATGTGGACAGACCGTTGGGTGTGCCGATCTTAGCGCGGTAAATTCTCCACGGTCGGAAAGCTGGTCACTAGAATATCGGCTCCTTGAGGGTAAGCCGTAGTATTATGGTCAGCTTATTAAAAGAGAGCGTCGGCATTAACACATAAGCTATAAATGAAAGAGGACATAATAATAAGTATGAGTAACAACCGGCATCGCTTTTACGTAACGGTTACAGAGCGTCAGCTTCTTAGAGCCTAGATCACCTAGAGCTCAAAAGTCTGAGAGACGACAGGCGGCATCGCATCGTTTAGACGAGACCAAATAAGTCAGGGCATTGATACTCTGCTACCAGATCAGGATGGGAGTACCTGTAGTGCGTTATTAGAAAAGGAAGCGCTCGGGATAAGGAGAGTTAAAGGATGACGGGCTCGGAGGAGTGACGAATGCGAAGGAAGCTTTGTCGAGTCGTGACCTGGGTCAGTTAAATAAGTTTACAGAGAAGGCAGCGATGCGGTAGGTAAGGAAAATGAAGACTCTGTAGATTTGTATGGCTGCCTCCTTCCGGTAGTCAAGTAACTACAGGGAACGTGGGAACCGTTGTTAAGGAAGAATGGCTAAGTATCAGCAGTATATTACGCAGCCAAGACAATGTAAGGCTGCTTTTGAAACACTTACCTACAAATAGGAAGGTAACAAGCTGCTATGAGGATAAGGTGGCAATGCGCTACATTGCAGGCAGTAGTCCAGGAAAGGTCAATGTGATAACAAATGAAAGCAAGCTCATACAAGTGCGGAACGGATAAACAAGTGCGAAAACAACGTGCGGAGCGGAATCCTGCGGCGGAAAATTGAAGGCATATTCGAACGTATAAATCCAGACATGGGAACTAATAAGCTTGGAACGCTGCTCCTTTAATACTCAGTGATGTAGCGGGCGGTAGTTGAGTGGATACCTGTCTTTATGTGCTCAGGCCTTTGTGGTTATAACGCTTCTTTTGTAACGCAGCTGCCCAGAATTTCCGCAAATATGCGGACACTTAAGAAACGTTTTATTTCCGAGGCGAATGCCGCTGCAGCTTCTGACGCTTGGACTATTTCTGGTAGCTTCTTTCCTACTTACGCATGTCTATAGAGAAAGCAGTTTGAACTAACCTTGCGACGTGTCTTAGGTATAGAGTATGAGTGAGGCATTTTACGTATGGGTAACGCGTAGCACCTCTCCGTTGAAACATCTCGCCTATGCTTGCGTCCGATGTTTTGAGAAGTTTAAAGAGGTATACATGGTTAACTTAAAGCATGCGCAGCCAGAGTTGCTCCAGGCCAAGCAGCTTGCAGCGTCCGATACTTAGCGCGGATGGGCCCATAAGACGCTTAGCGAAAGACCGCTGGACTTTCTCGATCCTCATCCTATCCTTCTTACTTGAGTTGGAGATAACAATAGAGCAGTATCCTAAAATCAGTTGGGCACATAATTTGTAGTGCGTGTGTCGATACTTCGCTAGGCTTAATGTCTAGAGTATATACCCAATACTAGATCTGGCTTTGCCGGAGCTATAACTTTCTTTTACGGAAAAGCTTAGCCAGCTGTATTAAGGCAAGGCAAAGTCGCGCACTGAGGTGCTGTTTGCTATAGACCTGCCATTGTGAGTTGGTTTTGGGTGGTATAATGCAACAGCGACAGAGAGCATTGCACTTCATTATTGAGAATTCTACCCTCCAAATATTGCACCAATTTTCGAAAATGCCAAGATTCTTCTGAACCGTTGAGAGGCCAGTTTATAGGCAGCTAGGATCGGATAACAATCCAAGTTTGCTACCATCGGCAAATACGTAGGGAATCCTGTATCTGAGGACCAAAGAAAGATCATTACTCTCTAACAGAAACAGCAGTGTTTCAAGTACACTACACTGAAATACTCCGCTAGTTACGGGTGCTTCTTTGGAAGAGGAATGACCTAAGTTTACTGACTGCTTTTGGATAGAAAGGTAAGAAGGAACTCGAATAAACACAGCCTACAACTAAATACTGGCAAGTCGACTAGAGGCACAGTTCAATCTTATCTTGATACGTACAAGAATAAGATACCCTCAGTCTGCATATACCGTTTTTCCTACATTTATAGTGCCTTGACTGTTTGCACTATGCGCACTGGAACCAAAACTACCATAATCCACTGACAGCTTTATTTCGCATAATTACGTCCCCAATCTCCGCAGCCGGTGCAAATTTCGGCCACTGCCGATTAGTTACATAATAAAGTGTCGGTTGCTGAACATAACTGCGTTTAAATTTTAATCATGCCGTATTTGGTGTGTCTAGAGAAATTTGAGAATAAATCATTTATTTATTTATTTAGGATGGTTAGAGACACGAATTGCAGCTAGTTCCGTCAGTAGTCCATCGTGTGGAACCCGGCCATAGACTATGTTCATGTCGAGGAAGATACTGTCTACTGCTTGCCACAAGATAGTGGTCTGCGTCACGTTGTTCAACAATGTATACTGTCATGTTTGACAAGATTTGGCAGGCAGAGGCCCGTTTTGGAATAAATAAACAAAATAAATAAATATTTTATTCTCGACTATGCGAGGCACGCCAATTGAGGCATGATCAGGTACGTACAGCTGTACAGACATTTTATGGAAACTGTAGTGACAGCATAAAATGGTTCATATGTCCATGCTTGGAACTGTGCAATGGTGAACATGCGAAACAACGATTTGGTTGTAGTGAATCTGGACCCATTTGTTTGGACATAATCGCTCTGCCATATATTGCAGTCATAACTCGATAAATAATAGATTGATAATCCTGAATGATCCATTGGAAGATAATTAAAGAGCACGCCAAAATCATGACGCTAATTGATCTGCCAGTGCGAATTTATGGGCTGTGACCTTATTCGGTGGCGAGTCACATTCGCCACGTTGCAGGGTTGTTAAACGGACATTTGTGGCTTTACATAGGGAGAACGCTTGCCAGGTGAAAACCCACCACGTCCTGATGATAAGGTGGCGCTACGGTAGGAAATCTAGCACCCGTCCTTGAACATCCTTTCCAGAATGCTAGACGCAATGGGTGTGTGGATTATAGCACGATAGTTGTCGACAGTTTGACAACAGCCCCGTTTGTGACGTGGAACGAATATTAATGCTTCCATACGGTTGGGTAGTTTCTGCTCTTCATAGAGCGGGTAAAAATGTTAAGAAGATTAATTGGAATACCTGGACCACCGAGTATTAGTGAGGAGAATGGGACTGCGCCAGGCGTGGGGAGGTGTGGTAACTTCAGTGTGCGTAGAGCTCGATTGCTATTGTTCAAATTGAACTCAATGGCATTAACGCGCTGGTCTCTAAACTTTGAAATTGTGGGTGCCACTAACAAAGTAGGGATGATGCAGGCATCACAGTAGTGTGCTTAAATGAAATCAAAACCTGCTGCAGCAGCAGTGACACTATTATCAAGAAGCACAAATAATGTACTCGGCAGGTCATTGCGGCCCCTGCGATGCAGCGTATGTCCTACAAATGAGAGCATGTTTGGTAAGGTGCAGTGACGTGCGCTCAGCTGAATTAGCTATATGACTGAGAGCTGCACCATTCGACTAGGAGTTCGTTACTACGAGTTATAAGTTGAAAATCCTTGGTATTGTTGTAGCGAGTGCGCGGGTTCTCAAGCTTAGTGGTAAATTTACGCATGGGGGCGTCATCAAGATTATGAGCGCTCCTCATCGCGCTGTGCGGTGGGGCTGGAATATCGAGGCAAACTGTGAATGTATGGCGCAGTTCACAGGGCACGGTGTCCGTACAAGTTGCCAAAAAGAGAGCGTCCCAGGGAACGACACAGAGAAGTGAGGAGACGGTCTCCTATTCAAGGGCGGGAGAGGCCTAAAGGCGTTGTAGATTGGGCTAACATGTTGACGGAATTTGGAAAGCTTGGATGATATCCCAACAAGCTTGTTGCCCCTACCGGGCACGCTGGCACTTGCATGCAGGACACGGTTGGTGAATATTAGGTCCAAGGTGCTGGACTTTCTTGTGAGCGCGCGCATACGCTGGATCCAGTCGGGAGTGAAGGCAAGCTGATCGAAGGCCTTATATCTGGGTGGTTCTAATCGACTAAACCACGCGATGTGAAACAAACTGAACTCTCCGCCGATTATTCTATGACGAGCTAGGAATAATGAAAGTGCGCGGAAGGGCTGAGCCAATTTGTCAACTCTAATGCTAGCGGAATGCGGTGGGCTGCAGATGCAGCCTATACGAATGACAATTTGGCCGCATGGGGCCTGCATCTAGACAGAAGCTTCAAGCTTTTTAAGTCGTATGATCTGGAAAGATGAAGCGTGAAATTCATTGCTGACGTATAGAAAGCCATCTACACTAGCTTGCTTGGTGCTTCTGCTACAGAAAGTCGTGTACCCACGAATGTGCTGCAGGACATCAAACGTATCAGCTGGTTGCCTCGTTTCCGTTAGCAGCACGACATGCGAGCTGGATAGTAGGATGAGGAAGGAAAGGAGGTGCTTTTTATTGTTAGTGGAGCAAGCATTGAAGAGGAGGATTGTATACGAGTCGCTCGGATTGGGCTAGATGTGATACTCGGCCAACACCACAGCAGACGATCATCACCGAGGTGAGAGATTTGTTTGTGATCGCGCTTTGGAGTGCATGCTCGGTGGACCGGCCGAAGACAAGGTAAGACATTGGCGGAGATCGGGACCAGACTTTGAAGCCGTGTAATATAAAATTCCGTTGTGTATAAATTTGCGTTGCGAGACCAGGCACGTGGTCAGGTATAGTTCAGTGGGTCAAGGACGTCATCCAAGTGGCTGGAGCAGGTTGGGCAGCGTATACTTTAGCATGTTTGGTATTTGGGTCAGGCGATATAGAGCTGTGTCTAGGTCCAGGATTGCTCGGACAGGGTACCGCAACTTGCAGCTTTCCATAAGTGGGGATACGGGAGATGTCTGGGCGATTCACGTAGTGATGACATGCGGTAAAGGAGTTATAGGTTTTCGGGGTGAAGAAGGCCAGGGCGGTACGGCGCTTGTGGCACGTATACCCCTAAAATATCCACGTGGGCATTTCCTATGTGACATGGTGGTTCGACCAGCAGCGAAACACAACTTCCTCGGAAGCGACTTATGTAGTCTGGGGCTGGGAGTGTGGAGGAGATACTGCTGGCGATTAGGCGGTTCTAGTTTGGTGGTCGCAGCAGTAAACTTCCGCACCTAATACGAAGGTGGGAGTTTTATAATGTCCGTGTGGACCGACTAAGTGTTTCGCTTATTCGGCACCAACAGGGGTTGTCTTGGTCAGGTTGGTAGGTGTGTGTTGTATATTTGCTGAACTGTTGTGGTGTTGCGTAAGCTGAGGAGACTTAGCAAGCAAACCTCCTCGGTGAGGCTTGCTAGAGGATGGTTTCCGACCAGCGGGTGATTGCGTGCAGTCTTATATGACACTGACAAGCGGAGTGCAAAATGCCAGAAGTGAATGCTCTCAAGTCCGGATTATGTGTCACACATATCGGTAAGGTAGAGTGATGTCCGGCTGTGTATTGTCGTGTCCACCGATACGCAGGTGGTTACTGTCCATGAAACCGTCTCCTGTTCCATGATTTTTATGCTCCATTTGTCCCTAGAATGCTACGGTGCAGCGGATCTACGTGCCGCTGTTGTAATATATCCTTAACTATATCAAAAACCGTCGAAGAGCATGCGGTAAAGTTTTAATTAGAGGAGTATTAGGCGGTTGCGCACCCAAATAGGCTGTTACTTGCGTTGTTCGTTTGCTCACTCTTGGAGCGAAAAATAGAAAGAGGCTTTGTAGCGGTGTTCTGTCGGGTTTTATCAAAGCTGATTTGAGATTAGGCAGCGGTCTTAGGAGAACTAGGGCTTCAATAAACTTTTAGCGAAGACGTGGCTGCAAAATTTGACCACAATTGGGCTAGACCGGCCAGTGATCTTACGCAAGGAAGTGGCCGTGCAACAACCATGCGGCATTTTGCAAGTATCTAAAAGTTCAGGCAACACTTTTTTGAGAAGTATTCAGGCTTATACATTGAGTACAATGGCACTGGTGGCGCCACGCCAGCCTTCAGTAATCCACAAGTTGCGAGTATATCATACAGCTTTTCTAAATTTTGGTATTTGGTTAATTTGGCAAAAGGCGTGGGCTTGTCATAGGTCTCTGTAACAGACACAATTTAACTTTTCAGCTCGTTCGCTTGCCTTTCAAGGGCAGAAAACTTTGCAACGCGCCAGCTAGGGTATCCGAGATAAAAGTTTGTAATCCCGTGTTTTGGGTGGACCAGGCTTAGCTGTCGGTGTCACTGAGAATTTCCACGGCGTCTTGACGGAGACGGGTGACACGCGGCATTTGCCAACCATGTTGTGTATAGTGCGTATAACCCCATGTAACACACACGGGTGTATAAGGATAAAATGAAAAACGTGAACACGACAAGACGACAGTAGAAAAATGGGCTGGACAAAATTTCACAAACGAACCACGCGAGTTTGCAGTAGGAATGTGTTAATTTAAATTAACAAAACATTGGTCAAAGGGCAAAAGTATGCAACTAACAGGATAGAAGAATAGCAGCAACGAAAAACGTGCCGTTTCAAAGTTCGCGGTTGCGTGAGCTGGAAGGACACCTCTCGGGACAGATACATTCATCACTCACTATAGCATATGATTTGGCGGTACAGGACGGTTCGAGCGTGCGGAAATGCACCTGGCGGCTAAGGCGCATACGTTACCAGTATGGTTACGGATATGAAAGTCGAACTGCCAGTTGTCTTTCGGTATAATTTACCGAAATCCAGGCAAGTGGTGCCGACTGTTACACGAACTAAGATGCATATTCCTTGAACACTTGCTTCATTCTACCACATGGTGTTGTTTAGACCAGTAGGGCTGTTCATTTTGTTTTATGTTCTTTCGTGCCTGGTACTCAGAAGTTATTGCCTTTGTGGGCTGTGCAGTGGCCACCGTTCACAGAAGATAACATAAATAAATGGACGGACACGCGGTCGTGTACTTAAGCTGATAAAACTAAAACATTAAATAAAGTAAACGTGGGTTTATCTGCGGCTGGTACTGCAGACTGACCAGCCTAATCACCAAACGTACGCCCTGTCTAGGTGGTAAAACACTTGAGCGGTTGGAGGCTTAATTTGCACTGAATAAACCATGGTTCTACAAGCATTTATAATCAAAGATACAGAGTTGACTTAAGAATAGGTCAATAGAGTCGAAAACGGATGTAAAATGTATCCAGCAGAGCTCAACCAGTAGTAGTGATGAAGACTTGATGAATGCAGCGCAGTCATACCAAAGACTATACACAGGCTCATGTTATGATTAAAAGGCAAACTGTTATGTAGACAAAGTATTAACCAAAAAGTGATCGCGAACGTCAATTTGTTCGTTCGGATAATTTTAAGAGTTAGAATCCAAAATCTGTCAATGTGAAACTTATCGTAAGTTGAAGATGCGTGGCTTGTTGAAATGTTAATCAAAAGTGAACTACTCATAAATTGTCAGTACCATCCTGCAGCTTCGTGAATTATAATCCACACAATCCCGGCGTCTTCGACTTCCGTTCCAACATAGTTATTGTAGGTTTCTTCCAGTAAACATACATCCTTGTGCACATTAATTAAAGCAAACTACGATTGTCTCTTTTTCTATGAATATCATGCTTTTATACATGAAAGATGCCCTTTTGGCATTCATTTTTTTATTTTATTTTGAGATTAGATATTTCATCATTGTTTGTGAACCAGACGATGTAATAACTGCGCATATCTAGTCGTTGCATCACCCATGATTGAGTCATACTTGTTATGGTTAGTGTTTTTGTTTCAACCTCTTGTTTTTGTGATTCAGTCATTGTTTGAGATGGACGTGACTCCCAGAAGGCGCATGTAGATCGTGACCTTGCACGAACACACAGACAAGACCTAGAGGGACATAGCAAGGATTGTAGGCGTAAGTCCGGCCACTGTCAGCCGTGTGGTCAAAAAGAAAAAGGAAACAGGATGCATTTTGCCAAAACGCAAAGGGAAATGTGGTCCTAAGAGGAAAACCACTGCCAGGGATGACGCCTACCTAATACGGGAAAGTGTTAAAGCTCCTCGAAAGACTAGTGACGCATTAAAACGTTATTTGGGGGAGAAGGGAATAGAAATCAGTTCTTCAACGGTTCGCAGGCGACTCCTGGAAGTTGGTCGGAAAGCCAGACGGCCTGTGAAAAAACAACTTCTGACAAAAGTAATGAAAGTTAAGCGTTACAAATGAGGACTAAGGTACAAAAACTGGACAAAAGAAGATTGGAGAAAAGTCCTATTCAGCGATGAAAGCCATTTCTATGTTCATGGTCAGAGAAGTCAGTATGTTCGGAGGTCAGAGGGAGCAAAGGTTTGTGATTCCCACACTGACCAATTTGTGAAAAACCACAAACGCAGATGTTTTGGGGGTGCTTTAGTTATTACGGCGTCGGCGCCTTGCATCCAGTCCAGTGCATGATGTCCTCTCCACAATATATAGAACTTCTCCAAAGAAGAGCTGTTCCAAAACGTGTTCCATTTCATTCCTGCTACTTCCTATGTTTGTGCGAACAAGCACGTCTCGAACAATGCTGTCACGTCTGACCGTTTCTTCGTCAATGTCCTTGGGCCAAAGAACCCTTGATGTGCGTACGTCTAACACCAGGATATGGTCACGTTTGCAAGCAACGTCCTCTGCATGCCACAGTTGAGGTGTTGGCAGTGGAGGTTACTAGCTCCTCAAACATATCGTTGCAAAGTCACCTGACAATTGTTATACTTGGTGCCACTCTCTGGTCAGTCTGCCGTGCGTGCCTGTCTGCTCTGCCTTCATCAACCGATAAGTAGCTGAAGTCAGTATCCGGTACGCCAATATGACTCCAAATTCACCCGGGTGATCGGGGTCAGGTATCAACTGTCAATGCTTGACGCACTGTACTATTTCGGCTACCGTCGTAGGAAACTTCATCAATGCCAAGCTGTTCTTCAAGCGTCGGAGGTACCTTCCGTATAGAAAGTATGTTATATTCCAAAACACCATCATGCTGATTGCTATGAGGTGGGTCGTATATTCATCCATAATTACTTCGGCTCACTGACCAGTGTAAATTGTCTTAATTTCATTCTCAAAGTGAAGTCTTTAATTGCATTTGAACCCCATGGAAATTTAGTCTATTGTCACTGTAGATTATCGAAGGGATACCGCGCCAGGTGGCTAATCGAGAGAACGCGCATAGCACGGGTAACTGCAGTGTGTACTACCCGCATTGAAAGAGTGGTAAATACACAGCCGTTACGATAGGTTGTTGTTAGCGTTTGTCTTACTAGAAATAGTCCAAAATAGTGGACACCAATTGCTGTAAACTCTGGTTGTAGTGCAAAATAACGGTCCTGAATCAGGGTGGCTATCTGTTGTTTGCGGAGCTGAACATTATAGATCTTTCAACGTGAACGGTCCCTCGGGTTTTTCCGGAGTGCAACAACATCACATAATATCCAATATCTTTGGCGTTGTCCAGAGTGCACGCAGGAAGTTCTGGCATGCCTGTTGCCCTCGCGAAAGTCCGTGATGAGAGGGCGTGTCACAAAGTGTCCAGCTGGTAGTAGAATTGGGGGTTTGGCGTCGTAGTGCAACGGCGAGCAATACATTCTCTCACCTACTCGTAACATGACATAAAGCAATTAGGGACAAAGTCCCCTCAACGGACTGGATATACATTTTAGGCGTCTAATAGATACCTTCGGCTATTTAGCTTTCACTAGCTCAATCTCTTTTGCACAACTGTCACTTTGTGCCTTCCGCACTAGTGCGAATTTAGCTTCTTGCAGATCGGGATTGTTAAGCGACCTCTGAGCAGATGGTTAGGTCGTCCGCTGTTTCTTTGCATCAGGTGGAGATTAAATTTGAGAAACTTACTACGCGCCTCCTTACTGTGATCCAAATGGTACAATTTAAAAAGTTCCAGCCAGGTTTTCGCAAATGCTATGCAATGAACACAAACAGACGCCGTTCTTTGCATTCATTGATAGGTCATAGAAACTCAAAAGAAGTTTTGGTCAGGGACACCGCTGAGGACGAAGGAAGTCTGGCCCATTGATCCACATTTGCATCCATTAGTCATCGCTGACAGGGAAACCGCGCGAAGCCAGTTCAGCTGGATTCACTAATATTTTACCATAACGCCAGTGCGTTGGATTCGAACACCGGGGACTCTCAGAATCCTACTGCGCTAGGAACCTCGTGAATCGCCGACTCGTACAGCGTAGGGGCTGCAGAACTACCATCGACGCCGTCAAAACACCGGTTGTCCTTCTAGTTGTAGCTCTTGTGACTCTTGCGTGGCTACTCGAACGGCAAGGACGACAGCTGTAAGTGCAGAACGATGTATTTCGACCATTTTGGTTGGAGTTACATAGGACTTATCAAATGGAAGGGAAATTTGGAATCGGAGACCTAGACCCACGATCGCTGCGTCCAAAGCTGCACAATACCTAGCCTCCGATTCATCTGCGAAATAATGTAGCTGTCTCGTACCGCCAACAAAGTGTTCCGCTATAATGCGTTTTGGCATTTTTAGCTGATCCAAGCAACGAATGTCGCTTAACCTTCGGAATGGCCCATCCGTTCTGGCTCAATAAGCGGCGCGTCTCATGCCATTCCTCTGCGGACGAAAGCTTGTGGGAGTTGCTTGGCCTGAAGGAATCGCGGGGCGAGCAGCCTTACCAGATCCTAAAGCAATGTAATAAATTTGCCATATAAGAGCATAGGCAATAATCAGACAGGTCCCACCTTTTTCCTAGTTTCGGGTGCACGTGATCGGACCGTAAAAGTAACTTGACGAAATCCTACGTCGGTTTGTTCACCGGTTATTCTAGCAGTACTATAAGTCCCTGCACATCCGTTTGGTTAAACCGAGGTCTTCTCTGGATGCAATTTCCTGAAATGGCAAAGTGAAAGGTTGAGCTAGATCTCAAATACTGCTACTAAATGGTCAACCGTCAATCCAAAAGTTTTGTGGCGCTACAGCTAACGTTACCTCCGGCTACTCCCTTCTGCTGGCGTCAGTTGTTCTTCTGAGGGCAAACAAAGCGCAGCATGTAACCAACGTTGCACCCACTGGGTGAAACGTCACACCAAGTACCTTCGGGAACCCAGTAATTTGTCAACTAAGCCACCACAACAACATAGATACACCGTGCTTTGGTGTGACTTACACCTGATGAAACCTCGCTTCAATATGGGCAGTCACGGCGACAATATCCAGTCTAACTCATTATATTACGTCAACAAAGTTACTAGTCGACTTTGGCTCTTTCATAAGCTGTTGATTTATCGAGGCTGCTTGGTAAGTACTGTCAGAATCCAACACGACGCGGACTTTGCCTGGGTTGTTTGCGTGCATCACAGCTTGTGTTGGTATGTACCACACTCCATTCTTGTGGCCAAATATGTCAGTGTCCACTAATTCTACGAAACCGTTTGGTATATACTCCTCCATACCAGCTGTGTAAATCTGACATGGTTCATTATATCCGCGGAGCCACTTTTGCAGTGACATTCAGCTTTGATAAGCAACGGGACGGTAATTCGGAAGCTTCGGGCACTTGCTCCTCCACGGTAAGCCGAGTTGATGATGGATTCCACCTCTGGTGACGATTGACCCAGTTTGCTTTAAAGCCAGCTCGTTTTGCACAGACACCTATGAGCGCGAATCCCGAAGATCCGTAAATGGTAGCTCATACTGTCTTTTGCGAAACCTGAACATGTTAGCAGCCACCGAAATGGTTTGTACAAATGCTCCGTGCGACTTGACATCCTACTGGAGCGAGCGGAACATAGACGGGTCACGCAATACACGAGAATAAAGAAGTTATTATTTATTTATTTAACCCAACCCGAAAGGGTCTATACAGAAAAGTGTTCGGGGTTCCCACATTCATGTTCGAGCGCCCAACAGGCCTCTGGGACTTACATGCTTTTAAGGACACCTATGACCTCTGCAAAGTTACGGGAAAATTTAAGTCATTGAAATGTGCCCGACGATCCAGACTGTTTCGTATACTTTGATTGACGTGAGGCATCATTTTAACGGACTTGGCATGGGATACCTAAGGAGGTATTTGCCGTCCAGCGGCAGTAATATTAGCTTGGCTGCATGTTAGTAAACATGCTTTTCGACGTTGACAGTAGATATTATGACGAAGGACCGTTCAGCCAATAGGTTAAGCATCCGTAATAACTGTTCTTTGACGAATGATGTGTCAGACCCTGGATGTAACTATTCACTTGTCGATATCGTCGTATTTACCACAAAGCTTGGTGGGAAACACTCCTATTGCAGCCTGGCCAACGGACACTGCGGTTTAATTAACTGAAACTTGCGGTGAAAACATTTGAACTGTACTCGAACTGTGCAGTAAGCGGTGTTGATTTAATTCACATCCATATAGCCCACAGGTATACCGAAATAACCAACCATCTGATGTATGATTGGGCTTCAAGCATAACCAACATAAACCTCTCCGCGATACGACCGCTTACCCTTGGAACATATCAAAGAGAGAAACCGGGGACATCGATTCAAATAATGGTTCACTGTGCAGAACAAACAAGACAGTAGAACTTTACGACCCGGATGTATCAAGTATTATTTTTTAAGGCATTTATCCTGTTCCCTTAGGTGTCCAGTATTTTCGTCCGTTAAAACGCATCTTGCCTTTGCACCATTTCAGCCAAATAAATCACCTGAGTTTCGGTGACTTTAACACATTCTCGAAGGAACCGGTACAGGTCTGTGAAGTTGGGCTCTCTTCCCGAATAAATAAAAGGCGGACGACCTTTTGACCACTCGAGCTGCAACGCGTGTGGAAGCCTTCTAATGACTGCTGCTACTGGTACGGTTGCACTGCCAGTGTGAACCGGAGAATTTAATTGCGGAAGACCGCATCTAGTTCTCAAAGTTTCCAATGCACCTTAGAGGCCTTCCGCTATATCTGGGGTTACACAAATTCCATCGTTTCCTTAGCGAGTCCCTCTACATAGCTCAGTAAATGTGACAGCCGTAGTATTCATTACGCTCATCTGGAAACTGCGTGTAAACTTTTACTAACGCATGTGACCACCGTTAAAGCGGATACGTTCTTGTTTGGCAGCCCTGACAAACCAGCAACCGCTGCTTTCTCCTGGCGAGCATCACGTTCAAGTGGTCCGTCTAAGAAAACTGAAGGGATTCGAAGCAATGAAAACCTGGGTCTTACCGAACGAAGGGAAGACTGAACCAACTTGTCTAGGTTCCGTGGCGTCTTAATGCTTTCCTCAACTGGTGGTCCATACACCATGTCACAATCACAGCCACCGTGACGAACTTGTAACTCGTTGTCCGGCAGAACGGATTGCGGGACGTTACTCGCTCTTTTCGGCTCTACTACCTATAACCGTCGTACTAGTTCTCTAAACCTAAGGCAAACTGCAGCCAGTTGCTCATGAGACGCTTCTGAGTTCGGATCACAAACATTCCTTGGCGTCGCTCTTTTAATATTTTGGTCAAGTGGATCAATTAAAACGCGGTTCAAACTATTCGCAGCTGCGACCGGTACTGCCGACTGACAAGTCTAAGTATTTAACGTGTGCACCGTCTTGGCGGTAAACACGGGGGCGGTAGGCGAAAAACGTTGTACTGAATAAATTGTGGTTCAACAAAAACATTTATAAACAAAGATACAGAGTTGACCTACAAACAGGTGAATAGACTTGCAAAAGTCTGTAAAATGCATCCAGACAAGTTACTTGAACATCTAAATAAAAAATTTTCTCAACTACGCAAGGTACGCTGACACAGGCATGATCATGGTTAGAGTACAGAATGTGCTCAGTTAATGTACAATGGAATAATAGAATATCACTTATGTTGATCGGTTTAGTTATGTATGTGGGCAGGTGAGGTTTGTAGTCGTGTTTGTCATTTGTAAATGTCTTTTTACACCGTTGCTCGTGTCGCCAGTGATAAAGGGTTGCTTGAGGTTTGTGGACTTGAGGCGGTTGGCCGGATAAGCAAGGGGTCGCTTCAGTTAGTGGCTAGTAACAATCGACTTAGTAAAAGTTGAAGCACAGAAAATTCAGTGCAGTGAAACAAGTGACTAAGTGCAGGCTTAGATTATGATTTAGAAGCGGAATCTTACTTAAAAAGGTTCAAAGTTTAATCTTGGCCTCGAATTTCTATAAAACTTGCATAGACAAAGTTTAAATCTGTAACAAAGTAGTATGGCTCTTAGTTCGTGCGGATACTTTGCGGAGTTAGAATCCAACATCTGCCAATGTGCGAAGTATCGTATACTGAAGATGCGTGGCGGAGTGAAACGTTAAAGGAAATTGAACTACTCAAAATTGTCGGTACCATCATTCAGCTACTTGAATTGTACTTCACTGTAAATAACTACATACCTGGTATATTCTCGGTGAAACGGCACACACCGGTTAAGGCGTGATCAAGTATACATAAAACATGGCTGCTTTGGAAAAGTAAAAAGTTTCGTTTAACAAAAGGTATAGCCGTAATGTTCTTACTTAATATGAGTGAAAATTTTGTCAGGTACTAGTCTGACCCAAGAACGTGATGGCACTGAGGCGCAGTAAAAGCAGGTATAATTGTTGCGTTTACCTTAAAGTTCGGCTTGGTTTCTCCATGTGCTAAGCCGTGAGCCAAGGAGCCAAGGAAAGATTTCAGTGCAATTGTTTACCATGAAAAGTTCGGAAGGTTCGATGCTCTACCAAAACATGCTCTATATAAACAGCGAATGCACAGGTAGTATATAGAAGTTTGATGACTGCGCCATAGAGCAACGCTGGCCTGCAACTTTATGCAGAGGTGTCACCTCCGACAAGTCGCTGTGTTGTTTAATCGGTCCTACATGGTTTGTTATATTGCCTACACTTGCCAGGTGAAAAAACACCACGTCCTGGAACACCGCTGTAGGTTATTTTGAACTGTAGTGCAAGCTGGCAATGCATCCTAACGACCGATTTTGCACCCGGTTATTTGCAGTTAACTGATGGCCAAATTTCTTCGCTGTATGACCGATTAGCTCAGTCATGCTCCGGCCGTATTCGCTGCAACTGGTCGAAGATGCAACAGTGTCGTATGGAGTAATGAGTGATGCAGGTCATTAAGAATATCAAGTTAATGGAGGCTAGCTTCCTTTTCTGTGGTGTACTTGGCAGGGTTGTGCAGACCTTGTCCACTTATCCACGCTAGACTTGTTGTGAGGGTGATGAGTGCACTTGATGCTTGTGGGTGAATACGTCCATGCCAGGCGAAAATGATATTCCTTTGTCCAGCGTGAGATTGATACAAAATTCACAGTCCGCAAAATAGGATTAGAATTCCTTCAATAGTAAGTACTAATTAGGTTCCATTTCCTCCATGATCAAGCGCAAAGCACATGAAAGGCCAGCTGCAAAACCATTTGTTTGAGCATCATTAAGCAGCAACAAATCTGTCCCTGAATTGCCATCGAGATGTATTGTTCTTCCTATCCAGGAAAAAGGTCAAGTGTTTTAGACAGCTGACAGTTGAGAATGGATCAACCAGTCCTAGGGACTGAATCTTCTTGCATCCGCTAATCTATCCATGAAAACCAGGGAAAACGGGCAACGAACAAGAGGCAGCCAACCAGACAGGCAGCAACGCATCAAGAAGCGCTACCGAAAGACTGAGGGCATGCAGCAGTGCCTAGCTATGTAATACTCTAAAGCCTATGTACTTTTGTTGGGTATACATGATTGGCAGGTGTGTTCTTTACCTCACGTCGCTGGTGTGGCTCAGACTGCAACTACTAGGTAGGAAGAATGTTCTGCACGCGCAGGGTCAAGAGACCGATTTATAAAAAGTGTTTACAAAGTTGAGCGAATAACATGATTGTTGCACAAAAACATAACTAAACTAATGAGATAGTGACAGCCGTCTGAATGCGAAGCTGCTTAAGTACAAGTAATCCCAACCAGCTTGAGACGGGAAGCGGAGCCTATCCGGTTCGTAAAGGAACGTTCCAAGGAGGAAGGGAAATGAAGAAATCAGCGAGGACGGGATGCGTGCGGATAGAAGTGCGCTGAGTAGTTAGTGAGAATAGTGAGGCTGAAGCGCTCAAAATTCCATACTCTGAAGGCCGCCAGAATCTAGAAGCAGTGGTCACAAGGAATAGAAACTGCCTTTCCTTGGGAGTCATTAGCCACGGAAGGGCAGATTGCGAATGATGTAAGGAAAATGCTGTGAGGGAAATGCGAATATGAGGTAAAGCGCAAATGGATGTAAAGAGATGTAATGGATGCATACTACTTGGTTATTAGTGGCAATAGTCAAGAAACCCTTAACAATGGCTAAGGTGCCGCCAGGGAGCAGCAGCCTTTTCTCAGCGGAGAAAAGCACGCAAAACAGTATAAATTTGTGTAGCGCAATGCGAGTTAGCCGTTTAATAGCCGTGGGAATAAAAACGGAGCGCAAAAGCAGAGAAGGCCATGTTCCGGATGAAGGAGCCTCTGGGTATCTCGACGGAAGTGAAGAGAGTGAAGCCGCCGTCAAACCTTGATCAGAAATGCCGCAGTAGGTAAACCGCAAAATAAAACATATATCTTTCTTATTGTTGACAAAGAGCGTACTTTGAAAGTTCTAGGCCCAAGAATCAGACATTTTGCTCTCCACTTACTCTCTCTCGGCTCCATATACTTAGCTTTATCTGGTATACATGTGCCTTTCGCTATTGGCAATACTAGTAGACAGTCATAATGAAAATCAGATCCTCTTCTTTAACTGCTTTTGCTCGTAAAACGCTCGCATTTCCAGATTTCATTTCACTGGCACGAAGGCTAACCAACGACAGAGAGGCCCCTGTCACACTGGCTGGCTGGAGCACCAGAAACTTTCCATCACCACTTTTCTTATCTTGGCCGCCCGTGTATCATTTATCTTTTAGCTGGCTCTAAAGCCTACCATGCGTTATGCGTAATGGCGGGTGAACGACCAGCTCCCACCGGTTTTTGTTACTATTCTACTCCTGATTTACCTTATCGCTCCTTGCTTCGGGTGCTAGAACAGCTCTTGCCAGGAAAATCACGAAAGAAATAGTCGGTGTGACATTAGAGTACCAGTTAACATTGCCATCTGGATGAACACCGCCACCACTATCTTCGGAACTTAAGAATGGAAAGAAATAAATCGAAGTTCATCAAAGAGCTGCACAATAGTATGCATCTACACATGAGGCATAACAATAACTCAAGTGTGAGCAAGCTCAACCACCAGAAGTAGAGCTGTTAAAGCCCAACCAATGTAGACCAAAACGGATTTCACGCCCAAATGCAAGTAGCTAAATTTTACTAACTTTTCCCATGCTTATTTCTTTATTATTGGTGACGGGCTCCTGTAGATCACTGATGTTAGTGACAGAGCCTCATGAACATAGAAAATCGGCTCTAAGGGGTAAATCTTGTGGTGTTTAGATAAGTAATATGTGTATTTTGCAGGCCGAAATCTGTCAACGGATCTGAAAGCTCCCCTGGGTTACTCAGGTAGTCCTGACTCATGCGGACTTGTTGAAGCTTTAGAAAAGCTTAGAGGCTTAAAAAATGCTAAACTCTATTTTACTGGTTGTTTATGTGGCTCAGTATCCCCTGAAAACGGTACGCTGTGGCCTTCTAACCGTGAGTTAATTACAGGCTCCTCTGAATTCCCATGTAGATATAATATTCCTTGCTGGATTTCTAGCGTTTTCGCGCAAGATAATCCCTTATTTGCATATTTTTATCATGTATGCCCGCAAAGTTTACTTTTCCGCCACCTGTGCAGCCCGTAGTTGTCGCAGGGTATTACGGGCTAATTAGAGCGTTTCTGGATAGCTATGCCCATCTAGATCATACGCCGCTTCCCTACCATTTATGTTTTCTTTTTTCTGCTATCTGCTTGCAAAGCAGAAAGCCATTTTTTGCGAAAAATAAAAAGGGCCTTATTCGTAGACCGTCATTTAATTGCGAATAACTCGCAAACTACTGCACGCATTGTGTTGCTTTTACGTTCAACGTATTCAGGCGCTAAACTGGTTCAGACCAGTTTAATTTTGTGCTACTTTAAGCTGTAGTGTAACTGTAAAATGGCTTTTTCTTTTATCTGAGAATAACTCAGGTTGAAATTTTGCGCCGGAGAGCAATATCAGCGTAAGAAAAGTAGGGCACTATTTTTTGTTAATTGGTATTTTTCTACTGAAGCGCGCAGATTTATTTTCTCTCTTAACAAATTGTTTCTGTTCTTGTCTGCATTTATCGAACTTTTTTAACTTTTCGTATGCCTTATAATCCTTTCACTCATTTCTTCCATGTGCGCAACAACAATTGGGGCAACTGAGTGGCCAGTTAATGTGCGATCAATTTAAAGTGAACCTTGGCGAATTGGATTCTGTTCCAAGGAGAAAAGGTACAACTATACCTCCGCGAAGCTTTCACAATAAAAGAACGAGGAGCTCAATATCGCCCGAAGGAACCAGAAAAACGTCAAGGTGGGTGCCTGAGACCCAGTAGCTGTATACCAAACAGTGCCAATGCATTTGCAATTGCTAACGATGAACATATATTTATATTTTGCCTACTTCCATGCAAGAGCATCGGATTAATGTAGGCATTGATCTGAACCCTTTAGGGTGCAGCTTCTAGCAGGTCTAGAAATAGACCTATTTATTTATTTATTTATAATTAGGCCGTTTTGCTAAGCCGGGGTTTGTTGGCGCACCTAGGTTGGGTCGTGTAATAGTGCTGAGAACAAACATAGGAAGGGGCAGCGGAAATAGTCATGTTGATTATCAAGGTGGCCATATTCCATACAGGTGATTAAGTCCGGCAAGGGTCTCGAAGTGAGGGAGACAGGTCAGACGACGTTAGTTTAGTTGGTGCATTGAGATTTGGCCAACAGTCAGGATGGCAAGGGAATAGTAAGTATCGGCAGTAACGGATGGGGGAAAAAGAGAGAGGATTATAGTAATAATGGGTGAGCAAGTCCAGAAGGCTTTCGAGGTAATAAGAATATGGGATTAAGTCCGCAGAGTCTAGATTGTTTGTTGCTCCATATTCTGGAAGCAGTCGAAGAGAGGCAAACTGGTTAGATAAGGCCAGATTAGAGCAGTGCACTAAGGGTTGGCTATCCGATTGAAGAAGCGGTGAAAGCCGAGAGCGCGGCAAGAAAGTGACAAGGTCGAGAAGGAAGTGACAAGATTGGGGTAGAAAAAGGTATGCGGAGAGGTCAACGAGGCTTTCGCGTTAGGAGGTATACAGCGTTCAATGTTCCGAAAAATGGTCGGTAATATCACCGTAGTCTGAGAGAAGTCAGAGTGCAGGAGACAGCTCAGAACAGACTGGATTAGACGGCTTGTTGAGATTTAGGCGTACAGTTCAGGTGGGAAGACAAAGTAAGTGGGTCAACATTGGCGGATAGGTAAGAGAAGGGGCAGACTACATTAATAACAAAAAAATAAATGAACTAATATTTTATTCTCTAACACTTCGAGGCATACCATACCTGGCCTGCGCAAAACGTTACACGGGATTTTTCCTCAACAGGCACGTTGGTTTGCATGAAATACGCTATTCGCACAAAATCCGAAGCCACCGAAATGGCGGATGCTCTGGTCAGGAACGGAAACTTTAATGCTGTGGCGAAAGTCTGGATTCAGGTATTGTAACAGCGTAATATATAGCGCGGATTGGGCTGGCAGAAACCGGAAAGTGTCTTTTTAGTGTATATATCCAAACTATACGGAAATTATGTGAAAGGTCGCTCCGGTTGACTTGCCAGCGTGCGTTTTTGGGGTGTGACTTTATTCGGTGGAGAGTCACATCGGCCAAGTTGCGGTGTTGATACACGGACTTTCATGGCATTTTATATAGAGAACGTTTGCCAAGCGAAAACTCACTACGTCCACGAACACTGCAGTCGATCCCTTTGAATGGGGATGTATAACTGGCAATCTAGCTTACGTACCGAATGTATACTCGGCTATTCGCAAGCACGTGACCACCAATTGGCTAAGCTGACTAACCAATTGCCTAGCCCAGATCTCTTGTTCAGTATTTAAACCGGTCAGCAGATGAACTGTCCGGGAAAGTCGGGTGAAAGATTGCGCGGGAGTGTAAGGATTTCAGATTAATGGTATTTGTCTATATTTTTTGTGTTTGACTTATCCCGGCATGCAAACTTTGTCCAGATATCCTCACTAGACCTTTCAGCTAAAGAATGCAGGTGCTCCTTATGGCTAGACACCTCTTATCAGACGAAACTGCGATTCCTATTAAAATGCTAGATTCACAGGAAGTTCGCATTAATGCTTTTCATACAAGTGGCGGAATATTAAAGTACTAGGGCCATACCCTTATGTTTGGGCTACGTAAAAGCACAGATTATTTACACGAGGGGAACAGCGTTCCTCCACAGATAAGTTATCGGCAAGAGGAATGTTCTTCGTGTCCAGTAATGGTTCCATGATTTGTTATCGGAAAAGCTCCAGGTAGGAGAATTATTGAAAGGTTCTTCAAGATAGGTAAGGCGCCGAAACCGCCAGTAGAAAGCAGTACAGCTGTACATGTCAGGTAAAGCAATTGTGATTTAAGCAACTGTTTCCAAAGTGAAACAAGCGATCCATATAAAGACAATACCAGTGAGTAAGTTGTGGCGGCGTGATTGCGGGGCGAGGTGAACCCATTTGTTTAGACACCTTGCGCGCGGCATCCCTACAAATAGCCAAAAGGATGATCCATTCGGAAGGTACTTAGAAGCATCGGAATGATAATTTGCTGCTGAGGTCCCGGAGAAGATAGCAATTGTTTCAAATGGCTTAACTGCTGGGGATGGATCAGTCTTTGCCAGATAAGGAACCGCCATGCGCCAGGCACCGTATTCTAGAAATCTCAGCAACACAAGCAAAGAACAAGTGGTAGCCAAGCAGAGAAGGTAGAAGGTATCGATAAACACTGGTAACTAGGTGATTGCTCGCAATGTTACCTAGTTCCTTGTATTGTGTAATTTTGTACAGTACACGTGGTTAAGGGATCTTCTTACGTCACTTCTCGGGTGTGACACCGATTACAACCACAGCGCACGAAGAAGGTTCTGTAGAGCGGATGCTTCAAAGGGAGATAAGCGTGATCACAAAAGCAACGAAAGGTACGGGCATTGGAAGGGAGTTTGGAAAAAGTAGTGAACTGGTGAACAAATGCCTCAAGTATCCTTGGTAAAAGACGCCAGGTAAGGAGTATCAGCTTAGGTGACGCCGGGGCCAACTGGACTACAATGTATAGCAAAAGCAGACAGTTTATATAGCAGCGTACCAAAGGGGAAGGCAAATGCAAAGTGTAGTCGACAAAGCGCGAGAAAGCCCCCGAGGCTCTCCAAGTAACGCAAACAGGTAGTTGGGTCAGAAGAATGGAGCGGGGCAATATCTTGGAAGCTCCAGAATTCGGAGAGCAGGCCAACTTGGCAAAATTGGATTAGTCAACGCATTGGGTTAAGACTTAAAATAAAAGCGGGAAAAGCGGCTATAACAGCTATGGGTGAACAAGTCTAGCAGGCTCTAGGTTTAAGGGAAACATAGTATTGCGTCTGAAATGCTTATACCGCTTAACTCTCCGTAGTATAGGTGCAGGCAGACAGAAATAAACTGGTCATTGTGGCAAGCTCACAGCTGGGCAGTGAGAGCTGGCCCACCATTTGCAGAAGCAATTAAAACAGTGAACGCGACCAGAAAAATAAGGGTCGGGGCGTAAACAGTTTATTGATGAACCGTGGAGAAGCCCACGTGGCTTACCAGGTAATGTAAACGAATAGTTGCGCCAGCCGAACCAAGCGTGGTAATGTCTCAAAAGTCTGCTTGAATTCGGAAAACAGGAGGCCGATCTGCCGTGATTTGGTTAGTCGGCGCGTTGGATTAGGACGTAAATAAAAGAGGGAAAACGGCTGTAATAAGAGTGGGTGAAATTGTCATGCAGCCCCTCGGGGTTGGACAACCAGGGCGTTGAGTCTGTACGGCCGATATCGATTAAGCCACGGTAGCAACAGAGCAGTCAGCGAAAAAAGGACTGGTCGGAGGACTTGGTCATGGCAAAGTAGTGAGGGCTGGCCCTCCATTTTCAGAAGCAAGGAAAACAGAGACAGCGACAAGAAAAGCTGGGGTCAGGAGGATAGAATTTATTGGCGAACGTTGCAAACGCCCACGAGGCTCCACGGGTAACGTAAACAGATAGCAGAATCAGCCGAACCAAGACAGGTGACATCTCTGAAATCTGAATAAATGCGAAGGTCAAGTGGCCGCTCGAATAAGACCGGAGTAGTTGGCGCGTTAGAATTAGGACGTACAGTTAAGGTGAAAAAAGGCTTACAACCATAAAGAGCGGACAAGTCCTGCAGGTTCTAGATGTAAGGGGAATAATATGGGGCTGCGCATATCCAGCATGCCCTTGTGGTGATACAAAATAGCACTGAGGCAGCAGAATCTGGACCGTTTGCAACTCAATAGTCTGGAAGCAGTCATAATGTAGCAGACTGATCAGAGGTGAGTAGGTTAGTGCCAGACACTTGGCGCCAGCAGTCTGATAGAAGAAATGAAAGCAAAGGGTGCCATAAGGAGAGGAAAGAGAAAGGATAGCAAAATATTTACTGATAAGTTTTAGAAAAGTTCACGCTGCATACTAGGTAATGAACCCAAAGCCTTTAGTCTTCCGAACAATGGGTGGTAACCTCGTAGTAGTCTGACAGAAGTCAGAGAGCAGGAGTCCGATTGGACGAGACTGGATTAGCCGGCGCAATAAGGTTGTGTCTTTCAGATAACTTTGGGAGACAAATGGAGTGGGTCAAGAAAGAAAAGGTTAGAAATGGAAGTGGCCATATAATTAAAGGGTGCACAAGTCCAGCAGGCTTTCGAGGTAATGGAAACATAGATTTAAGTCTACAGGGTCTGTACCGTTTAACTGAACAATGAACAATAATTTATAACTGTAAAATAGCAGGTGCTTTACATGCCCCGTAGAGTGTTCAGAGTGAGAAAAGATAGACCAAGGGATAATGGAATCGACCTTTAGGCGGTTACAGATTTAATTGCGCTGCCGTATAAAGGGTATGCAATTATAATGTACGCACACAAAGACATAAGGGGCGTGGTCATTGCTCAGGTGATAAGCCAGAAAATATAAAAGAATAGCAAGGACAAAGCTTACTCGTATGCAACTATCTTGGGTCGACGGGATACAGAAATCCAGTTTCTATAGTAGTAGCGTTTATCAAATTTTGTGCAAGGGGTTTAGAGTGACTCCTTCTCACGTAAGGTTATGGTATTGTCCACTGTCTGTTGTGCATTAGTGCCAGCATCTGGTTGTCAGGGGCGATAGCACGTAGCTTACATGTGTCAGAGTATCGTCAAAGCGTTTTTGAAAGGGGATAGCCTGGGTGCATTAAGGACGTATTCCGGGAGGGCTTTAAATGGCGGTGTTACTCGAATGGAATATTAGTTTCTCCGACATCCCAGGCGGCTATACTGCGTGACCATGTTAAACCGATGACCTCTTAGCGCGGTGCTTTGACTGAGCATTAGAAGGGAATGGCATGGGTGGTTGGGGTTCTCAGGATCTGGTACACCATTATGCCATCGCCCCTTAGACGCCGATAACTTCTAATGTATATTTTGAGAGTCTTCAGCCTAAGTGGCTAGGGGAGGCTGGTCAACCGTCTGACACTCTTCGTTGCCCCACTTTGTGCAGTGTCGAGCGCGGTGAGCTGATGTTTGAGCCACGGGTGCCACGCTTAAATAGCGTAATCCGCCTGCGGCCTTACGTACGCACTAAGCATGTTTGGAAAGACTGAAGCGTCAAACTTCCCAAAGGCTCTGCAAAATGGCCGAGGTGCTGTTTTACTTTTGTAGATTCTTTTTCAGTCTGCCTCAAACAACCGAGGTCATCTTGAACTATCACGCCGAGAACGCACTCGTGAGAAGCCCGTTGTAGAATTTGTGATGCTAGGCGGTACTTGTGCATACTCTTGTGCCGTATGCTGAGAACTTTGCACGTAGCAACGTTGAAACGCAGCATGTTCTCGATGGACGATGTGTGCACGTTGTTCAGGTCCTCCTGTCACAATATGTGATCCTTCCCTGCAGCTATAGTACGCCAAACCTTAGAGCATCAGCTTTTTGCTGTAAACAAACGGCATGCAAAGCTCAAAACCGCAACAAAGCGCAGTAAATGAAGCGCAACGACGTGCATGTACGACGCAGATGCTCCGAAGCGTGGCTTACTAGAAGGAGGAAGCGAGACAGTAATGTGCGTATTCCGGGAAGCCAAACGGTCTGGATAAAGTATTCACGAAAAGCAACTTAAGTGAGAATGAAAAATTTAGGATACCTTGAAATCTTTGCGTTACCACGCATTCCACTGGTAGCAACTGTCCGTGGATTTTCTTAGGCTATTCAAGTACTGCAGGCAATGGAAAGTTCGCTAGGCGGCGAGGACAATCAGTGGACGTGAAACCATGAGCGTCCATGTAGCGCAACACGAACCTTGTGACCAGTGTACCCGCGGTCCGGGTCAAATGCGTCAGCGTGAAATCGCTAACGAACCCAATGTGCCTACGCTGCGAAGTACAACTGACATATGTCGGCTACGCTATACATCGCTTCTAGCACATACCCTGTAACGCATACCGCGCTCCCATCTAACCCAACTTGGTAGCGGAAATAACCCCTTGTCAACCTTTAAGGCTTAGCGACAAACTATGTTTTAATCCGTTAACCTGCGTTCCACCGTTACCAAGTGAAAAATCTATTGCCTTGCTCTCAACTCGGCGGTACAGCAAAGCAATGAAATGGACAGGTTGATTCTGGGTTCTGGAGTACCTGTCATATGCCTCGGGTTGCGATAAGCTGTCTCAAAGGTGGCCTCGGTTGAGTTTGGCGGGGTGTTCTTACGGAGAGTAACGGCAACAATGTACATATATACAAAGAAAATTTCCTTATTCCGCGTTCGGTAGATAAAGGTCCACAAGAACCATTTCCCAAAATGTTTGGGTATTATGTATATTGTGCAGTGCAAGATGATCTCATTGTAAACTGGGTTCTGTGGAACAAGTATGATACCGGTAGGGCAGGTGATGCAGGCAGGTTGCGACAAATTTTGACCCAAAACGGCTACAGCAAAGATTCTAAGTTTATGTTCGGATGGTGAGGCAAACGTAACCATGTGTGTTGGAATACCTAGCTGTTCTTCTAAGAGCTGTCGTCAATCTCGCGCTAGCAAACTTAATCTTATCTGCAGCATTTCGAACTAAAACCCGCTCAAGGAAGTTGCGCGCATCCACGGCAACAGTAGCTCATTTAACTTTATACACGTACGTTTGCTAGCAAGGAAATATGCTACAGAAAAGCCTGCTTTGGTCTTCGTTGCTACTTTTATTGAACTGGTGAGTCCAAATCGGTGCAAATGGACCACTCCGGGCTCCAACTGTTTGCTGCCCACGTTGGCTGCATTGTAGCCTACCGTACCCCGGTTCACGTTCCTATTGTCTGTTAAAGCTTTTCAGTTTTCGTTATGGTAAACATAACCGGTTCCACGTCACCCTCGGACCCGTTAACCGATTCGTCAGATGTTTGTGGTAAAGCTAGTTGCGCAGAACCAGTTACTGGCTTTTTGGGTGGCATGCAATATGCTCTCTGCAGTTCTTGGTTCCATGAGGCCTGCACTGGGTTAGATAGACTGCAGTATATCCTCCTACAAAACCGATGATTTACGTTATAATTGCCCTGATTGTGTGAAGCACAAAGCAAATCGTCCAGTCTCAAATGAGAATTTGGAACTTTGGTGAAATGAGTGGGTACCCTTCTATCTTTGGTTAGCTCTTTAGCGGGGAAGATTATCAAATCGTCCTAAGCTTTAAAAGTGCAGGCTTTCTCAGCACAAGTGTGCGCTCAGTCGATTGTATAAATAGTATGGCTTCGAAAGATTCACCAACCCTTAAGGCGGCGCCTGAAGGTGGTAAACATACTGACGTTTCATTGAACTCAGTTGTGAGTGGGGGAGTTGTACAGGGTAGTGTATTTGCGAAGGTAAAGCGACGCAAGATAAAAGAATCCATCAGTACAAGCAAACCCAAGCCAAGATGTAGCGGTGGACTGTGTCGATACTCCGTCCCCGGAAACGGAGGCACAAGACTCTTCCACCTCATCGCCGGAATCCTTCTCCTGTGCACCTACTAAGGAGGATATGAACTCAAGCGCTGCGTCGGCCACTACCACGGTGACACGTGCCGTATACGCCCCTCGTCGTAGTGACGTATTTACTGACAGCAGCGTTATCTTTAAGAATACGTCGGAGTCCTTTGCGGCTCTTCCGAAAGAACGCATGCTTGACGAACTTCATGAGTTCAAACTTTGCCTTGCTAAACTACTTCCACCCTGGTTCCCTGGGGTTATTGGTAGAAAACTCACCAGGCTTGGAAACTTATCGGTTGACCGTATTAAATGTAGATTCCGTCTATTACGCGTGGTCCTGTCTACACCGGAGGAGCGCCAAGCCCTTTGCGCGTCGCCTTCAAACTAAAGGGTTTCGGAGTGAGTATACATCGGATCTACCTTTAGCAGATAGGATATGGCTTAAAGAAAACATCAAAAACCTTAACTCGCGTCACGAAGCTGGCGAGAAGGGTTTATGTTTGGTGAGTTTGCGGGTGATGATCCGAGGGTCTATTTCCGCCCTACCAGAGCCCATTCTGGTAGCACACGGCCGGGGATCTCCATAACAAACCTTTTCACATAGTTCTCAGTAATGTACGTAGCCTGCGAAACAAGCTGTATGAAGTAAGGGCCCTAATAGACCACTCCCATTTCGATGTACACACGTTCAGTGAAACTTGCTTGTCTTCTGACGTCATGGACAGTGAACTACAAGTTCCGGGCTACACAATACTAAGAGCTGACCTCCCATCTGATCGCCGCGGGGTTGGAGTCACCTTGTATACCAAATTGGTGTAAACATATCAAAAACACATGCCTTTAACTCAGCTGATAAAACTGTCGAAGCTCTTGCAGTTGAAGTCTGTACGGAATCAACGCAATTTAAAATTGTGCTGCTGAATAGGAGTCATGATAGCGCTTTTAGGAGTTTCACTGACTTCATTCGCACTCACTCTGCAAACAGATGCTTGATAATGAGAAATTTAACATCCCTGAAGTAAATTGGCATGACCTAGCTTATGAGGCAGTGAAAACAGGGCTGGCTGCCGAGCTTGTTGACTTGACACTGGAAGTACCTTTGCACCAATTTGTCGATCGACCCACCAGGTACATGGTGGGTCATGCTCCTTCACCGTTAGACCTAGCTTTCGTAACGTCGGTTGACTTGGTGGGTGACCTTGAGTACGGTTCCCTTTGGGAGCCAGTGACCATGCGTGTTTGTCATTCACTTGTGCGCCCCTTAGAGACTACGATTCTCGCAGGGTCCGGACTCCGAACATTTGGCACGCCAACTTTCCCTCTATTAGAGCCAAGGCAGCAAGTTTCTCATGCATCTTGTTGGATGGGGATATATAGACGGCTTGGGATGCGTTTAAGTCCATCCTCTTTAATATTTCCCACCGGCACATTTTTTTCGGCAAAAATGAGTACCAAAGCGAAGCCACCAGGATTGACCCAGTCACCCACCAGCTAATGAACAGACGGGGAAGAAGCTGGCGGATCTACCGGACAGTGCTTTCAGAATGTATTTTCGGCGTCATCGTGAAGCTCGGAATGCTCGCAAGGGTCACTTACGAGCTACTAGACTTACCTATGAGATGGAGCTGGCTAACTGAGCCTCCGCAAATCCCAAAAGCTGCTTCGCCTACGTCAAAAGACGTAACGTTGGCTCATCCATCCCAGAGTTATTAGGCAGCGACGGCGCCAATGTCCCCAATGATCATGAAAAAGTATATCTACTCAGTGCGCAGTATGCCGGGAGTTTTGTTCGGGATGAGCCATTGCTGCATGTTGACCTAGCAATTAGAGGCCCATAGGATTCCTGTTTAACACGTCATAATTTCGGAGGCAAAAGTTCTCCATCTTCTTCGGGGGCTAAATCCCGCTAGATCCGCTGGGATGGATGATATTCACTCTAAGCTTTTGTACGAACTCGCAAGCGAGCTATGTGGCTCAGTGACGCGTTTGTTTCAGTTGTCGCTTCGCAGCTGCTCCTTTCCCAAGGACTGGAAGGATGCTAGCGTCTGCCCGATTTTTATAAAGGGCGACAAGCACCTCCCTGTCAATCATAGATCAGTAAGTTTGACAACCTACCGGTCAAGGTATTGGAGAAGTTGGTCAAGGATGTGCTTGAAAACCACCTACGGAAGTTTGGTCTGCTCAGTTCACGTCAACACTGCTTTCGCAAGGGTCATTCTTGCATGAGTAAGTTGCTAATTGCACGCGCATGTTGGGTAGATGCTTTGGATCGGGGTCACTCAGCAGAGGTAGTGTTTATTGACTTCTGCAAGGCGTTCGACACTGTAACACATTCTCGCCTCTCCTTGAAACTTCGGTACTAAGGAATAGCAGGGCGTGCACTAAAATGAATCGCCGCGTTTCTGCCAGGGAGGGTGATGTGTGCTCCTTTGGGGTCTAATCTCGCTTTCCGTCAGTCAGTCCTCAGTGGGGTCACTCAGGGTTCGGTGCTTGGTCCGTTGTTAGTTTCTTTGTATGTTAATGAGCTGCCCAATCTGCTAGAGGTACCATCACTCATGTTTGCAAAGGACCTATAGTTTTGAAACATAGTGTCTGACTTCGATGGACCCGAGACTCTGCCACGGACCCTCGATAAACTTTGGGACTGGGCTGCTCTGTGGCGCTTGCCCCTAAATTATGCAAAAGGTACCATCTTACGACTAGGGCAAATGACCCCCAAACGGGTTATCTGCTTGGCGGTAATGAACTACCCTATGTTTTCCAATTGGTAGACCTAGGGGTCACGTTGTATTCGGAACTTAAATCCAGTCAGAAGTGGAGGAAAGCTACGTGCAAGGGTTTCAGAATGTTGTGGATGATCCGCGGGGCATTCGGCACCATCACGGGCTTTGTGGTTGTAAGGTTATTCTCAGCATCTGTCAGACCACACTCGGAATACCGCATCCAGGCTTGTGCACCTTGCTTATTCAGGGACAGGATGTCAGCGGAGAGAGTGTTGAGAGTTGGAACCAAACTGGTTCACGGACTAGGGAACCATTCTTCTCCAGAAAGACTACTGCGCTGGGAATGTTCTCAATGCATTATCGCCAACATCGAGGCGACCTAGTCTTGCCCTATCGCACAAATACCGGTAAAATCGGACCCGATTTATCTAGGCTTTTTTAAACGACTCGGCTTTCATCGCTCCGAGGTCACTCGACGAAGCTACACAAACATCGATCGCATGGAGTCAAGGCGGACTTTCGTTTATCACGCTGAGTGGTGGATTCCTGGAATGCACTGCCCGAAGACGTGGTATTAGCACCAACGGTGAAAGCGTTCGAACACGGACCTGACGCTCTTGGCCTTCAAATCTTAACATTCCCCTTCACGTCCTAGCTTATTCGTCTATTAAACTGTTAAAGCTGTAACGTTTTTCCTTGACGCTCTTATTACTTTAGTACTTCTCTTTCTTGTTTCACCTGACCGGTGCGGCCGGGACTGCCAATGGTCGCGAGGGTGTTAATTGGCGGACCACAAGGTCACGCCTCAGGGTCACGTCGTGCTTGTCGTGTTTCACCGTTAGCGATTTCTTTCACTGAAATACTGGATGGAGAACAGTAGTTGAATAACACTGCACAGAAAATTTGCCTCCTGTCACTTTTTGTGATCTGAAAGGACTTGGAAGTGCCAAATTACCGGATTATGTGATCACGGCCCGCTTATCGTGCTTTATCTTTCGACCTCTTCTTCGGCGAATACCCTTTTGGAAACTATTCGATTAACACTTTGAATTTTGACCGTTTTTCTGTTCTTCAAAAGGACTCCGAAGTCCGAACATACTCGCAATATCTTGTGGTTGTTTTCATTATGACGACGCAGTCTCCGTGGAGTCTCCGTGCGACTTACGGATTGCTACCACCTGCATACGCTGAATACTCCTTCATCTGCACGAAAACGCGTGGGGACACTGCTGCTTGAAAAGTGCAACATCAAATCATATTGAGTTCAAATTGGTGCGTACGTTTTACTTGCGGTATTATCCGACTTTACCCTCGCTGTCTGCATTGTAGGTCTTCGCAAGCCGGTCCTCACCTTTTCGTTGCTGTTGTCTTTTCTTCGTTGCTGTCAAGGTGGTTAGAAAAGATATGGGGTGTGCCTTCGGGTCTTAAGACAGATGATTCAGTTTACCTATGCGGCTTAGAGAGATAAATAAATAAATAAATAAATAAATAGGTATATTTCTAGACCTGCTAGAGGCTGCACCCTAAAGGGTTCAGATCAAGGCTTACATTAACCCGATGCTCTTGCATGGAAGTAGGCAAAATATAAATATATGTTCATCGTTAGAAATTCCAAATGCATTGGCACTGTTTGGTATACAGCTACTGGGTATCAGGCGCCCACCTTGACGTTTTCTGGTTCCTTCGGGCGATCTTGAGCTCCTTGTTCTTTTTATTGTGAAAAACTTCGCGGAGTTGTGCCTTTTCTCCTTGGAACAGAATCCATTTCGCCGAAAGTTCACTTTAAATTGATCGCACATTAATTGGCCACTCAGTTGCCCCAATTGTTGTTGCGCACATGGAAGAAATGAGTGAAGGGATTATAAGGCATACAAAAAGTTTTAAAAAAAAATTTCGATAAATGCAGGCAAGAATAGAAACAATTTGTTAAGAGAGTAAATAAATCCGCGCGCTTTAGTAGAAAAAGACCAATTAACAAAAAAATAGAGCCCTACTTTTCTTACGCTGATATTGCTCTCCGGCGCAAAATTTCAACCTGAGTTATTCTCAGATAAAAGAAAAAGCCATTTTACAGTTACAATACCGCCAAAAGTAGCACAAAATTGCATTGATCTAGACCAGCTTTAGCGCCTGAATACGCTGAACTTAAAAGCAACACAATACGTGCAGTATTTTGCGAGTTATTCGCAATTAAATGGTGGTCTACGAATAAGGCCCTTTTTATTTTTCGCAAAAAATGGCTTTCTGCTTTGCAAGCAGATAGCAGAACAAAGAAAAGAAAATATAAAAAGTAGGGAAGTGGCATATGATCTAGATGGGCATGGCTATCCAGAAATGCTCTAATTAGCCCGTAATACCCTGCGACAACTACGGGCTGCGCAGGTGGCCGAAAAGTAAACTTTGTAGGCATACATGATAAATATATGCAAATAAGGGATGATCTTGCGCGAAAACACTAGAAATCCAGCAAGGAATATTATATCTACATGGGAATTCAGGGGAGCCTGTAATTAACTCACAGTTAGAAGGCCACGGCATACGGTTTTCAGGGGATACTGAGCCACATAAACAACCAGTAAAATAGAGTTTAGCATTTTTTAAGCCTCTAAGCTTTACTAAAGCTTATAACAAGACCGCATGAGCCAGGTCTACCTGAGTAAACCAGGGGGTCTTTCAGATCGGCTGACAGATTTCGGCCTGCAAAATAGACACATTACTTGGCTAAACATCACAAGATTTATCCCTTAGAGCCGATTTTCTATGTTCATGAGGCTCTGTCACTAACATCAGTGATCTACAGGAGCCTGTCACCAATAATAAAGAAATAAGCATGGGAAAATTTAGTAAAATTTAGCTAATTGCATTTGGGCGTGAAATCCGTTTTGGTCTACATTGGTTGGGCTTTAACAGCTCTACTTCTGGTGGTTGAGCTTGCTCACACTTGAGTTATTGTTATGCCTCGTGTGTAGATGCATACTATTGTGCAGCTCTTTGATGAACTTCGATTTTTTTCTTTCCATTCTTAAGTTCCGAAGATAGTGCCGGCGGTGTTCATCCAGATGGCAATGTTAACTGGTACTCTAATGTCACGCCGACTATTTCTTTTGTGTTTTGCCTGGCAAGCGCTGTTCTAGCACCCGAAGCAAAGAGCGATAAGGTAAATCAGGAGTAGAATAGTAACAAAAACCAGTGGGAGCTGGTCGTTCACCCACCATTACGCATAACGCATGGTAAGCTTTGGAGCCAGCTAAAAGATAAATGATACACGGGCGGCCAAGATAAGAAAAGTGGTGGTGGAAAGTTTCTGGTGCTCCAGCCAGCCAGTGTGACAGGGGCCTCTCTGTCGTTGGTTGGCTTTCGTGCCAGTGAAATGAAATCTGGAAATGAGAGTGTTTTACGAGCAGAAGCAGTTAAAGAAGAGGATCTGGTTTTCATTATGACTGTCTACTAGTATTGCCAATAGCGAAAGGCACATGTATACCAGATAAAGCTAAGTATATGGGGCCAAGAGAGAATAAGTGGAGAGCAAAATGTCTGATTCTTGGGCCTAGAACTTTCAAAGTACGCTCTTTGTCAACAATAAGAAAGATATATGTTTTATTTTGCTGTTTACCTACTGATAGTGTTTGGAAACTGCTGAGTATAGTAACTAGTGCTCAGACTTAATGAAAAAGCTTCAATTAGGACCCGCTGGCAACCGACATCTAGGAAGACACATAAAGGTTCATTTAAAGCCGGCATTTAGACGATTTTGGACAATTCTAATGCTAAGCTTGGGTGCATCAGCAGCAGAAAACGCTTTCATCATCTTATGCAAGGCTTAGGTCTGGTAGCATGCGTTTACTAGGAGTACCATGGAGGTCTGTAGCGGCTTGACGAATGCTACACAAGAAAACCGTAGCCCGGTGAGACAGAAGACGGTGGGATATAAAGATTGTCTTGAGAAAATAGCTATGTACAATAGCTATGTGAATATAGCTTGAGGAAAATGGGAGAGAGTGGTGAAGCAACGAGTAACACCACGTAGGAGCACAACAGCCGGCAGCGCGCGGGCAAGATGGCGAACCCGGTTCAAAATTGCAGCCTAGTATATATAGGCTTGGGATGGGTGCAAAGTAAAACAAAATGTGCACAAGTCTGAATGTGATGTTTGATGGGGTAAAATGTCATGGTCACTACACAGGCCTCCCCCTAGAAGGCCGAGGGACGAGGACTTTGATCGCTGTTGGCTTGCAAATGTATAAAGGCAGAATCACAGGTGTTCGGTTGCATTTGGATTATTTAATCTTCTTGTGGATTGGAATGCATCATCGGTGGGCCGTCCCAGCGGGCACACCGGACTACAAAAAACTGGATAATCCAGAAAAAGGGCCGGTAGGACCTTTCACGGCTGCTGAAAGACGGTGCGCTTGGGAGAGGTCACTCCCCCCACCGCATTCCAATCCACCTGCCACAACGAAGCTGAAATCCTGTTCGTATTGGCGAGCCGTGGGGGGGACCAAAAACAACGAGCCAGGCACACGAGCAGCCAAAGCCAGGAAGGCGAGCCAGACAAACGACCAAGGCGAGCCAAATTGAGCCAAGCAGACCACGATCCAAATGCCAACGTGAGCGGGCGAGACGACAAAGCGTTGGGGGTAGACCAAAGCATCCAAACGA